>JZKD02S1958852.1:378438-396103 GCA_000966675.3 Picea glauca | reverse complement strand
TAACCTAAAAATGGGTTAAGTGACCTAGAAGATGAAAGTATAAATAAGAAGCTAGGATCTCTTGTAAAATGTACATTTTTGGTGAGAATCCTTGTGGATCAATGGAGAGCTTCTTATGAATATCTTTTGGAGTATTGATGGAGAGCTTCTTGTGAAAGAATCTTATTGGTGTGGATCTCTTGAGCATGATTGGAGATCTATTTTGAGGAAGAGAGAAAGAGGAGGATCGCATGGACACATCAAAGTTTCGGAAATGTCGGAGATCTTGACGTCACAAGTCTCAGATTCATAGAAAACCTTATTTTCTGATGCCCACGTGGGCTGTCTGTGTATAGGGTGCGTGTACACGTGGGCTGGCTATGCATAGGGTGAGTGTACACGTGGGATGACTGTGTATAGGGAGCGTGGACTGAATAACCTCATGGAGTTTTGTGTTTGAGCTGGTGCCAAGCTCTTGGATGATGAGGCAGGTTCCAGATCTGCATTCTATGGGCTCAGATATATCACTAAGACACTGGTATGGTTACATTATTGTCTTGATAGATACTAGTGTTTGATTTGTTGTGAATTCTTAGGGAATTCTTGGTATGGCTTCTATGATGTGGCTCAGTTTGGTTGATGGAGTGAGCAACACTCTTGTGATTCAGTAGTGACATGATTGCTATGGTATACTAGTTATTTATACATTATTGAGATAGAATTCATATTGATTTATTGTGGAGCATGAGCAAGCTATTGGAGAGCTTGGATGTGTTGTGACTGGCTGTGGGTCAGTTTGGACAGTGGAAGATATAAGAGAAAGTGATTGCAGGTTGTAGAGGATCAGATCATGTGAATCAAAGAAAAAACCTAGTTGCTCAAGAGCATACGCTTGTTACATTATACACTGTCCACGTTCACATGCGGGTTGTAGTGAGCTAGGGCACGTGCACACACGGGATGCACTACTGATAGGTCGTGTACCTGTTGACAGATTGATATCTATTGAGGATTGTTGCCTCATCTCAGTTGGTGCTAAGAATGTAAGATGAGTCTTGCATATAGAGATGGTGCTCTTGTAGAGTTGTACTCTATTTAGTTGTTGCTGATAAACCCAAGGATTGTAGTCCGTAATACAAAGAAAATTGTACATACATCTTGTGTTCTTTGTGTCCATTGTGAAGATGACTTGTTGATGATATATTACTGATATATGTTGCTGAGACGTGCCTACATCTAACTGGTTATAAATGACAACAATGGGTAATGAATAAATGTTGAATGCTAATTGATGAGTTTTGTGCAAGAGGGAAGTTTTGGGAAAAAGAGCCCCACACTCATTCACCCCCCCTCTAAGTGTGGTAGGTGTGTCCAACATTTGTGCTATGCCACAACTATGAGCCACATCATTGATTCTAAGCCTTCCTATTGTGAGGAGGCATCTAGTGAGCCAGTATGGAGAGATTCCATGATGGAGGAGTATTAGTCCATCATGAAGAATTATGTGTGGGATATTGTTTCAAGACCTAAGGGGAAGTCTGTAGTGATTTCCAAGTGGATATATAAGATAAAACACACAATTGATGGGAGCATCGAGAAGCACAAAGTGAGATTTGTTGCTAGAGAATTCTCTTAGGTGGAGGGAATAGATTATGAGGAGATATTTTCTCCTATTGATCGATACACTTCTATCAGAATGATTATTTCCCTTGCAACATCCATGGGTTGGATACTACATCAGATGGATGTGAAGACAATATTTCTCAATTTAGGGATTGAGGAAGAATTATGCATTGAGCAACCAAATGGTATTGAGATACATGATAAGGAGTCTCATGTGTGCTGGTTGAAGAAGGCCATGAATGGACTCAAGCAAGCACCTCGAGCTTAGTATGCGAGGATTGATGTAAAACTGATGAGTTTGGGCTTTAGAAAAATTATTGATGATCCTAACCTGTACTACAAGACTGTTAATGGTGAGTCCTTGATTTTGGTCGTCTACATTGATGATTTATTCCTCACCGGTATAGAGAGCGTTATTGCTAAATGAAAGTATGCGTTGGCCTCTAAGTTTTAGATGAAGGACCTTGGTATGATCGACTACTTCTTGGGAATAGAGGTGTGGCAGAGAAATGATGATATCTTTCTCATTAAGGGGAAGTACATAGTTGATATATTGAAGAAGTTTGGGATGTTGAAGTGTAATCCCATGGCTACACGAATGGTGATAAATATGAAGAAACTAAGTGTGTCTTCTTCCGATTCTGACGAGATTGGTCTGACCCTGTACATACAACTGATTGGATCATTGATGTATCTGGTTAACACCATACTAGATATTTTCTATGCAGTGAGTGTACTTAGCCAGTTTATGAATCAGTCGAGAAAAACACACTAGATTGTTGCGAAGCGTGTGTTGAGATACCTACGAGGAACAATTGGACATGGTATAAGATATACTTCCAGTATTGACATGGTATTGCAGGTATATAATGACTCTGATTAGGCAGGGAGCTCAATGGATAAAAAGAACACCTCTGGGTGTTGCTTCACTTTGGGATATACCATAGCTTCTTGGTGTAGCAGGAAACAAACTTCTTTGTATTTGAGCACCGTAGAAGCATAGTGCATTGCATTGAGTGTGGAAGTCTGCGAAGCAGTGTGGCTTCACAAGATCCTTGCAGATTTATTTGGATATGTGATGGATTCCACCGTTATTCATTGTGACAACTAGAGTTGTGTGAAGCTCTCAGAGAATCCAATGTTTCATGACAAATCGAAACACATTGAGATCAAGTACCATTACATCCGATACATGGTGTAAAGGAAGGTAGTGATGGTGCAGTACCTTCATACAGATGAGTAGGTTACTGATTTTCTTACCAAACCCCTTACCAAGATGAAGTTCGAGTACTTATGTGACAGACTTGGTGTGGTAGAGAATTCTTCCCTCGCTGAGAGGGAGTGTTGATTTTTGCAGATTTCTGATACATTCTCCAGATCATACTCCTCGGTGACTGAGTGGAGTTGATCTGTGAGGACACTTATTTGAGAGGAATAAGTGGGTTTGGGATTATATCCCAACATCCCTTGTGGAGAGCACATGAGGACATGTCAAGGGAGTTGACCTTGACATCACACACTATGGGGAGTTGACCCTAGTGTTTCTAGAGGGAGTAGCCTCTAGAATTCTAGATCGTACTCCTCTATGGATGAGTTGAGTTGATATGTGAGGAAACTTATGTGAGGGGGATAAGTGGGTTTGGGATTATAGCCCAATGTCCCTTGTGGAGAGCATATGAGAACACGTCCCTTGTGGAGAGAACATGAGGACACGTCAAGGGATTTGAACTGTACGTCACACACTATGGGGAGTTGATCCTAGTGTTTCTAGAGGGAGTAGCCTAGAAGTACACATGGGAGTTCCATGTGTGACAAACATTTTTCTACAATTTCTCGAGTAAGCATCATGATAACCTTCTCCTAGATTGGGATGTAGACCAAGGGAGATAGGATACAGTTATCACAATGGTGTACTTGTAGTAAATGGGACCAGGCATAGTCCTTCCTTGATCATGTTAAGGAGTGATATGAACTCGAGGTTCTTGAGGTGCTTTTCATGTGTCAGATAGCATCGGGCCGACACTCACTCACAAGGGTGCACTTGCAGTGAATGGCCCAGGTGTAGTCTTCTCCTTAGTCATGCTGATTTGACTAGGAATGATAAAGACTCAAGATGATAGATGCTATCACATGTGGACCCAGAGTGAACCTGATCTTAAAGAGAGTTGATTGGATTAGAGGGAGAGCCACAGGGGGATTTTACCCTTGATTTAGGTGGGAGAGATGGACTGATAGACATGTGTCATGAGTCTAGGGATACGTTTGAATACTTCAGAGATAAGCTTGGAATGATGAAAAATTCATCTCTTGTTGAGAGGGAGTGTTGATGTTTGGACAACATTGAGAAGAAATTATCCTAGATTAATAATTAATAATATAATGATTGATTGTTAAATAATATATATAATAAATAAATAATAATAATAATAATAATAAATAATTATTGATTATCCAAGGGACACATCCTTTAATGGATGGTCACCATACGTTCTCTATATATGGAACACTCATCATTATAATAATATATCGAATATCTCATATCATCTCATATAAAAAAATAAACATATTTTAGGGAGGTTTTCCATGGATGTGGCGAGTACCGATATCCAGTGCCGTGAACCACACCTAAAAAAAAGAAAAGAAAAATAAAAAGTGATGCAACACATAGACCTGGAGCAATTCTAACACCTACACGACTATGCTCTACTTTCATAATGAAAAACGAAACTCATATTCGAACACACAACAAATAATTCATTTACTGTTGTTAAGACTAAAATAGAAGAATTTAATTACAACCAAAAGAACACAAACAAGTTGTGAATCCTTTCTTTTATTATTGATTTTAGAATTCTTCTCATTAAAATGTAATCAATAAATACATCTTTTCTCACAAGACTAGAACTGATTTACTGTTGGCACAGGGGTAGATTCAGGGTTCAACACTCAAGAGCACACCAACAAATCCCTAACTATCGGCCCTTTCGACAACACCTGCGAAGCAGATGAAGTCTCACCCGAGGTAGAGGCAGGGGTGGTTGCAAGAATCAGGTGTCTGCAACCTTAGCTAGGACATATATATGTGATTCTATCCTTACAGGGCACTTAACATAGATCATTCTTTAATATTCGACCCTTATTATACTTCATAAATAGCACATAGCATCACAGTGTTCAAACGCATTTCAACACTTAACAATAGTAAAATAGATCAGATCCAATAGATCGACACTAAGCATCCTCTTACATATTAGATCTAACATTAATACACATATAAGAAGCACAAAGCATAAGTAGATCTATCTAAATATATCAAGGCACTTACCAAAGAAAGAGTCAATCACATCAAGCCGAAGCACAAAGCATCACACACAGATGTACGTGGTTCACCCCCACCCTGGGGCTATGTCCATGAGATATTCTTCTTTATTAGTATCTTCAATCATCAGTTACAACACAAAGCCTTAGACACTTCTTCGTATAGGACAAACAATCTGCACAGCTCGCTAGATCCTTCTTCCTTACACCTCAACACAAAGCCTTCTACAATCTCTTACAACAACTTGCACTTAGCTCTGCAAGCCTCTTACAATCATGCAAAGTGCATCTATAATCCACATCCAATCACATAGATCCAAATACTAGCACTAAGCCATCGATCATCCTTACATTGCCTAAGTATCTATTTATACATTACAAAAGTGGGCCTAAACATGGGTAAACCCACAGGCCGACATCCCTTTCCCATTACATTAACCCAAAACCCTAAAAGAGGCCCAAAAGTGGACCAAGGTTCCATGATCTTTGCTTCTCCTGGAGATCCATCTTTGACAGGGTGTCAAAGTAAAAAAACAGTCGATTATGACCAAGTGTTCCTCAATAATTGGTCAAGGGCCGACAGGTCCCCAACACTCACATGTGACTCATCCCGAGTCACTCAGTTCTGACCAATTCTTCTTCGAATTCCTCGAGCGTGGATCGAGCTGCTTCGACTTGCCGCATTTCTACTACCTCTTGCTTGACGAACTCTTAGATGAGTGCCTCGTTCACTGGTCCTTCTAGGAGCTATTTTGATGTATTCACAAGCTGTTCAAGTTCTACTCCTTGGATTTCAACTTCAGTGAACCGTTGGCATGCCTTTTCTTGCATTGGTTGCAACCGTTGAGAGACTTCCATTACTTTACTCTGAAGCGTGTGAATCTGCTGTTGGGCTGTGCATTGCTCTAGAAACCTCTTCATTCTCTCTATGGGTTATAGGGCCTTCAGCTACACCTGTATCTTTTCAGCTTCGTACTTCACCTCTTGGAGCTGTGACTCCAATTGATGCAATTATGGGTTCTCGGTTAGGTTCTCGTAGATCTGTGCACTTTTGCTACTTAACTGTTTGCATTCCTCAGAGACTGCTTTAATCCTTTCTATGGTGCTCCAAGCAGTTATTTCTCACTGGTCATGCACTTATTGTGGGGTCTATGGTATGGTTTGAAGCTCTAAGTCCACAAATCTTTGTTGAAGTTTTTGAATAACTTCAGCAAGCATCATCACTTAGCGTTCGATGGGGTCCTCTACCTTCTGTTCTAAGCCAATCACAGAGAGAAATGCTCTGTTGACTTCTTCTTCAATCCCAATATGCTTCACGATCAACTGATCTTTCTCTTTTTGAATCTTTTCTTTGTCTTCTTCAAATTTCACTCGGAGAGTGTCCTTCTCTTGTTGTGCAACTCAACATTGCTCAAGGATTTCCTCTTGTGCTTTCTTTAAGGCCTGGGTGGCTTGCGCTGTTTCTTCCTATGCCTTTCAAAGGCTTACTTTGACCATGTTAGCAATCTTGTGGAGTTGAACTGGTTCATTTCCTTCTTCTGTTGTTCCTTCTGGTAGGGGCACAGAGGAGAATGCACGGCTGGATTGGAGAGCTTGATGTACTCCTTGGAGTTCAATCTCGATTCTATTATACATTGTCTCTTGCTTAGCTTTCTGTTATCTCTTCTATGGCTTCATTCATAGCTGTGATGAGGAAAATGAAGTCATCTGGAGTGAGCGTGGTCTTCAGCTTAGTCATGGGTGCTTTTGATTTCTTTCGGGAGGAAGGTTCTGGAGGTGAACCCTTCCTTTTCTTTATGATTTCTACTTCATCACCTGGCCTCTATTCCACTTCCTCTAAGTCTTCGCCATTACCTCCTTTCTCTGGTGTAACAGATGCGGTTCTTACAGATATATTGTCTACATCCTGGATATCCTCATCCTTCTTTGTCTGCTTTGTTTTCTTTGTCTTACTGGGTCCAAGTGTATTCTACGTAGCTTCTGGGCTGTCAATGTCAGACACTTCTGTGGGGTTTGCTGGAATAAGAAGGTCCACCGACCATTCCTTGGTGATTTCCTCCAGGTCTTCTTCTGTCATCCTGTAATAAGACTAAATTTGTTCCTTGTTCTCATTAGTGTATGCTTTCAGATATATAAAATGATAGTCTACACTAAAATTTATCAAATGTCAAAACCTGTGTAAAGTATTTGGTGTCATGCAAGGCTCAGACTGGATGTAGAGATTTAATTGAGTGTAGTAGGTATGAAATATGGCATTGGATTTCCACTGCTTGTTCATGTTATTCGAGTACCACAAGGTACTGAACTTCATAGCCAGTGGTTCAAAGGGGTCAATGTCGAGGAAGGTTGCGCCTTCCGGTAGCTCCCATGCAACGAAAGCTATAAGTATCAAGAGCCAACTAAAATGAAATTCATGCCCTTGATCATGGGCTTCTCTGCAATCAATATCTAGTTGATTCACTAGGTACTTCACCCATTTCATATGTAGTCCCTCTGCGCACTTTCCTGTGAGAACGAGTGCAAAGACAGATACTTGCGTGGGTCGATTCTTGTGTACCAACTTCCCTACGATCAATTAACAGGTGAGGCACACTGCGCCATTTTCAATAGAAGCTACCTTGTAGCCTCGCTCACCTTTTTAGACATCACCATAGGCTTCTTTTATATTCTGAGAAAGAGCGTGATCTGCGGTCTTCCCGGATAGTAATCGTGGAGTACCTCTCTTATATATTCTTCAGCTGCGCTAAATTTTTCGGACATATACACTCAGGATCAATATCTTGGGTTCTCAAAGTAATGTAGATACTGTATTAAGGTAGAGAGTAAGGGTGGAGTAATCACGGTTCACAATTTAGGTGGTTTGTGGATTCAAATTCACGATTAGCAAAAGTGTCTTCCATGCATGGTGCGATGGATTAAGTAAGTAACTCTGTAACAGATTGTTTGCAATCGCTATGGGGCTTACTTGACTCTAGTTATATCCATTATGGTGTGGTCTAATGGTCTGGTGATGAGCCATCAATGATTTTTGATCCATTCGAGGCAACAGTCGAACGGGTATATCAGCCTCCAATGGCTGTATTTCTTCTCCATGATGAAGTGACCCATGTCGCTGTTCTGTTATCCCGACGAAGCTCAAATTGTGAAAAGTTTCTTTCGAAGGGGTTCCCTCTGGAACCCTCTGTATCCCATCGATATGAGCTCTCTTTTTACTTAGATTTCTAGCCTTCTTTCCCATGAACTTTGTCTCAGTAGTTCGTTTCTCGATTTGGTTCTTATTTTCCTTGGGCATAATCACTTCGCGCTGCTGATGTTCTTCTCCAAGACTCAAGAGAACTACTTTGTCTGTATCTGGTATAGATACTCCAATCTTCTATGAGTCCCCTAATTCTTTGACATATGAGCTTCTAGTGTCAAATAGCTTTGATTTATTCTCTTGTTCCTCAATCAACTGTGCGATCCTTCTGGTCATGAAATATTTTAGCTCTTGTCTCTGCTGTTGTAATACATTTTATTCTTCTTTTTTTATGGCTGGATCTCTCTCAATCCAAGGTTTTCCAAGTAACATAGTGAATAGGGTGTCATCCTCAATAAATTTGATAATCTCAAAATCTTCTTCTATCGAAGTTCCATTGACTGTCATAGGTATCTGAGCGATTTTTCCACATAACATCACCAATTTTCCTCTGAATAGTCCTATTCCTCCCAGTGAAGGAATCATGGCAGGCTTCCCTATAACTTCCCAGGTTCTTTTTGGCATAATGTTCACTTGTGTTTCTTCATCAAGAATATAGTCAATGTCGAAGTCCCCTATTCTTTCTTCGATTTGTTCCTTTTCTTTGAAGATCTCTGGTAGGTGGACATCTTTATGTTCTTTGAGGGTTTCTTTCATGTGTATTTATACTTTCTCTAATTCTTTCTAGGGTTCTTCTATTTCTGGGGTTTTCCTAGGGTGTTCTTCATGTAGATTCATTCTTTCAAGCTTAGCAATCATTCTAGGGAAATCCAATACTTCATGGTCCAAAGCTTTGCAACAGAGACAACTGGGTTTTCCACTCGGTCAATCCTTAGCTAGATGGCTTGGTTTTCTGCAATCGTAACATAGGTTCAATCCTCTCTTTCTCTTAAATGATCCCCAACTTCTTCTCCACTACGCACCAGAATCATGGTAGTTAGCCTGCAAAAAAATTCCTTCTAGGATCCAACATCCATTTGTTAGTCCAAACATTCTTTCTATGCATAGGTATAACATATCTATCATTATGCTTGTCACATCTACTGATATCAAACATTCTTTCTTCTATTAATGTCCTAGGTTTTAAGCTAGGACCGAATCTATCAAACATACCTAGATCCATTCTCTAGAAACACAAATTTCACTTATCTTACTTTTACAAAGCACAAAGCTTCCAGATTTAAGAAATTTTAACTATTCTTACCTTTATTAGAGCACAGGGCTTACAGATCTTACTTATTTTCTACAGATCTGACCTCTTTCTTTCAGAAATTCCCACTTTTACTTTTCTTAGAGCACAGAGCATTCAAATATCACTTTTTTTTCCAGATCTGATCTTCCTTTCCTCAGATTTGACCTTATTTTTGGCACAAAGCTTCACGGGTCGAGTAAAAAGCTACGCACTAGGCTGATGGATCTATGCACAGAGATTTATTTTACAAAAAGTTTCTTCTTCCTCAGTTCCCAACAATCACAGTTTCAGGTCCCGACAACAGAACCATTTTTTGGCACAGGGGTAGACCCAGGGTTCAACGCTTAAGAGCGCACCAACAAAGCCCTAACTACTGGCCCTTTTGACAACACCTGCTAAGAAAATGAAGTCTCACCCTAGGTATAGGCAGGGGTGGTTGCAAGACTCAAGTGTCTGCAACCTTAGATGGGACACAGATACGTGATTCTATCCTTACAGGGCACTTAACATATATCATTCATCAATATTCAACCCTTTTATACTTCACAGATGGCACAGAGCATCGCAGTGTTAAAAGGTATTTCAACACTGAACAACAGTAAAATAGATTAGATCTAGTAGATCGACACTAAGCATCCTCTTACATATCAGGTCTAACATTCATACACATCTAAGAAGCACAAATCATAAGTATATCTATCTAAATATATCAAGGCACTTTGCAAAGAAAGAGATAAACAAATCAAGCCGAAGCACAAAGAATCACACACATATGTACGTGGTTCACCCCCACTCTGGGGCTACGCCCACAAGATCTTCTTCTTTATTAGTATCTTCAATCATTAGTTACATCACAGAGCCTCAGACCCTTCTTCGCATAGGACAAAATATCTGTGCTTCTCGCTAGATCCTTCTTCCTTACACCTCAACACAAAGCCTTCTGCAATCTCTTACAACAACTTCACTTAGCTCTGCAAGCCTCCTACAATCATGCACGAAGCATCTATAATCCACATTCGATCACACATATCCAAATATTATCACTAAGCCATCAACCATCCTTACATTACCTAAGTATCTATTTATACATTACAAAAGTGGGCCTAAACGTGGGTAAACCCACAGGCCGACTTCCCTTTCCCATTACATTAACCCAAAACCCTAAAAGAGGCCCAAAAGTGGACTGAGGTTCCATGATCTCTACTTCACTTGGAGTTCCATCTTTGACAAGGTGTCGAAGTCCAAAAACGGTCGATTATGACCAAGTGTTCCTCAAAACTTGGTCAAGGGCCAACATTTACTATGTTGTTCTTCTACATATTACACCGTATTTTCTCGATCTCATTCTTGGTGGATGTCTCAATCACTCCTAATTGACCTGCGAGAAACCTTCCTTTCTTCTAGCTCGATTGAACCCCGACATATTTCTTCCTCCTCTTTTTATGTTGTTTTTGTTGGTTGATTTGTTTCCCCTTCCATCGAGAAGATGAATAGTCATGACTGTTCACTACCTAACCGTTTTCCAATTAAATTTTGTTTCCTCTTCCTTCACCAATAATTTCCACTTGGAACTTAATCTTCATGAGTTGCATGGACTGAATTTGGAATCAGAATGTTGAGTAGCAACATAAAAATTCTATCACAAATCCTGTAGCATGGAGTTGCGGTGAGTTGTAGCACCAATCATGTAGTGTGGATTTGCAACATAGGAGTTGCAGTGAGTCATAACACAAATTCTGTAGCATGGAGTTGCAATGAGTTCCAACACTGTCAATTATAACAAGGAGTAACAACACGAGATGCCGAGTAGATTTTCAACCATCCTTATTCCTCTTAAATTAACTTGTACATAATTTAAATGTTTTTAGGTGATGAAGATTTCCCATAACCAAAGATGCTCCTGCATCAGAATATTGATTTTTAAATATTCAAGGTTAAGCATGAATTTCATTCCATTTTTAGCATTTAACCATAACCATAAATGTTGCAACAATCAAGATCACAAGAAGAAGCACCATGCACAAGAACACAAGAAGTATCATGGGAAGCCCTTCTCAACAAGGGAAGAAAAACCAACCAAATCCTTTGCTATAATCCTCAATAGAAATACCTTCACCACCAAGATAAAACCCATCACACAAGAGGGTGATCAAACCCTAGAATAATAACACCCAAGAGAGGTGCACACTTTTCCCAAGAAGGTGTACTTGATAAAGTTTCCAAGCTTGCTTGAAAGATATGTTTCCTCAATGGGGATTTTACCTTTACTTATACTAACCTGAACCTGTCAACATAAGTGTCTATTGGCACAACATGGATGACTTCACTAGCTTATAATATAATTAATATTAACTAGATTAATTATCTTTTACATTAATTACCAGTCACATTAAGGTGGGGCCGACATATACCCTTTACATTACAATTAGGGTTACAGGCAGGTCTGACTCTTGAACAATATAACAAAGGATATGATACACCCACTAGTGCTCATCCACTAGGGGCACATCCATAGGGATGTCCATATCTCTGGCCCACTACATTACACAGAAGAACCATATCTTCACATGTTCACCTGTGCTCATCCACAGACACGCCCACTCAACATATATTCTTTTCCACTGCATCACATAGGAGAGTCATCTAGAGTTTCTTGTCAACTCTGATGCTTAGAGGAGGCTAACACATCATCTTCATTTATTTTCTCATGACGATGCACCCAACACTTTGCGGTTTCACACGTTCACCTTGTGCGCTCAACCACAGGCACTCCAACTCAAAATACCGCCTTTCCGACAAGATAATCATTTGGAGTTCTTGTCAACTCTCTGAATGGAGGAAGTCATCTCTACGTTCCAACTCTGTCTCAGATATGAACCACACACCCTCTTCATGGGTTTTCTCTCAGGTTTTTAAGCTGAATAATATCTCACATGGATGCAATGATCCACATCTCATAGGTTTGTAAGTTGGAGAATGTCTCACATAGCTGCAATCATCAACAATCCCTCTCAGCTAGGGAGGCATTCTTCATCATGCCAAGTGTTACACATTATTTTCATCATCCCTACGACCGTTAATGATGTAAACCTATCTGTTTCCTTCGGAGGGGTTAGTGGCCTGAGTTCCTAAAGGAGGAAGGGAGAAGAACTTTTCCTGAGAAAAGAAGTTGCATTTTTCTTTGTAAAAACCCTATAAAAAATGAAGTTTGTAGGCTGCATTATATCTAGGGTGCGAGAATTCCTGATTCTCGTAGGCTGCATCATAGCTAGGTCACAAGGAGTTCACAATATGCTCTATAGGTAGGGTGCGAGAATGCTTACACGTGGGAAAAACAAGTGCTTTCTTGAATCTTCTAGAAGGAGAAACTTCCATGGTGAGGTGGCATCCAAATGGTTTGGATCTTGCTCACTTTCATGATTTAGTGGGATCATCCTAACCTCCTCACCTTATCCTCTTCAACTTATAAAAGGAGAGGAGCTCTGATGGAGAAGGGCTAAGTTGGATTTGGCTTGGAATTATTAGCTTGGGTGGAGTGTCTTTAAGTTTTTCCTTTGTCAAGATAGATTGTGAATATTATCAGATCTGTGCTCTCAGAATCCTTGGAGTAAGAAGCATGTGGGGAACGAAGGATAGTTGGAAGGGACCTTACAACATCAAGGCCATGGTTGTAATCTCTCTTTCACATTTAATATGATATAGTAATATGATTCTTTCCTATGAAGCTTGTTGTGTTTTATTGTATGATTCCTTGATCACATACATAGGTTTATATTGAGTTTATGCTATTACTATCAATTTGGTTGGTTGCGTTCGTTTGCAGGATCATCATTGTATGAGTGTTGGAACGGAGCTAGGATGGTGATAGCGAGAGGAAGTGATGTTTAAACAGTATGTCATATATCCCTCTTTAGTTAGTAAATTCAATATCTAAAACTTAAGGCAAGCGTCATGTTCTAGTGTGTTTTGTTTTAGATATAGGTGGATCTAGGGAGATCAGTTAGTGTCTGCACCTACCGATTTATCTGATAACAAAATTGGCAACCATACTAGGGAATTGATTGTTTCCTAGTTAGTCTAGTTTCCCTTGCTTTGATTGCCTGATTTATGGTCTTTGAGTCTGTGGGAGATCCATCCAGACTCTTTGGATATGAAAGTTCACTCAATTTTTTTTCCTTTATCCAAATTTTTCTTGATTACAAACCTTCTCGCACTGTACCTCTCTGTGACATGTGAGAATCATTGATGTTCACACCCTATTGTTCATTTCAGTGCGACCTTCTCGCACGCTGCCTGTATCTAGACTGCGAGAATCCCTAATTCTTGCACTGTACCCCACTACCAGGCTCTGAACTCATTTGTAAAAGTTTTGGATTAGGTCTTCCTATCTTTTTGATGCCCAATTTTTCTTTGCTCAACTAGATTGAACTTTTGGAGCCTATATTGATCTGTTTATAGTCTCCTTGACATTCTTTGAGTTTCTTTTAGCCATCTTTTCTTTGTTTGGTTTTGAAGGATTAGTCTCTTGCTTTGAGTGTCTTTCAATTACAAAGCGTGTGTTTTCTTTAGGATTGTTTAAGGAAAGATCAGATTTCTTCTGAATAATTCGCTTTAAAAGAAAACTTTTAATTTGGGTTTCTTTGTTTTAAGAAAGTTCATTATTGCTTTTAGTGAAATTTTTGAAACAAAAAGATTTAATTTCTTGCTTTATATTGGATTGGGGGCATCCTTGCATTTGAAGTAGCGAAATTGCATGATTCTTGGCATTTTTTGATCTTAAATTATGAAGAATTTTCCCCCTCATGGGGGGGGGGGGCATAAATCATGCACTGGTGTACAGTCTTTTTTGCTCATTTTTTGAGAATATTGATATTCATGAGTTTTAAGATTTTGGGACATTGTGCATCTAGGAATGATAAATATTTTCTCCTCCTCGTAGCCTAGCTTTCATCGAAATGAAAAGATTGCATCTTCATCTCTTTGCATAACATTCGAGTCGGTCAAAACACCATATTGTCCATGCCATTTTCCTTTTGAGTAACAATAACCATAAAATAAAGAACTTATAAAGATTGATTAGACATTTTTATCTTTTCTGGTAGCAAACCTACATTAGATTAGTCGTAGGGCTTTGGAATAGGTGTGAAAGATAACTTTCCAAAGCTGCAAACAAACATAGTATCTTGTGATAGGGAGAGTTAAATCCACTTACTACATTTTGTCCTGGGAAGCCCTTCTAACACAAGGGTCAATCATGAGGTCACATTGAGACTTGCAGAGTTACTCACCCTGCTTTGTTGGTCTTCGTGTAGAGATTATGTGTATTATGGGGGTCGCTTGAGAGGTATACCCACAATGATGAGTGGAAGACTTTCCAGTTTATTTTTTGCTAGATACCCTACCCTTGCATGTGGATCGGACTGTCAACTGTTTCCCTAGGAATCACTGTAGTGATTGGTAACCTTAGTGGCCTATCTCTTTAGGGTATTTACACAAGGTGACTGTGGAGGGGCAAGTCTTCTTGGTACCTGGAATCGACATTGGCCAAACTCACTTGGGCTCCTTGGAGGGTATACCCATGATTATGTGTGGGATCTTGCACCGGGGTGTAAGTCCATTAAGAAGGTCATCAACGTAACTTTTCTACCCGCTCTATCTCAGCCCCTTCTTACATTGTTCCCGCAACGTTGGATTTCGTCACCAACTAGTGTGTTCATTGTGAGAAGGTTTTGTTTTCTTGCTTGCTTACTAGATTTTTAACGTGTGTTGTTTGTTTTCCCTAGTGGACTCTAGATTGGATCTTTATTTTTATGGCATCAGTTCCTGAAATGACCAATGAAAGAACCCCTACTCCAGGGGAACCTTTTGTTTTTCCTTCTTACGGAAACATTGGTCCTCCTCATATTGCTACTTTGAGCCTTCTAGGTCTCACAATTAGGTTACCAGTATGGTTTTTTTCCACTCAGGTAATCCTGAATGCAGTTAGTGCTTCAGTCACAAGCACTTCCCCTCAAGAACATCAACCTCATGTTGATCCTTCACTGTCTTCACCAATAATATCTTCTTTGCCTTCTTCACTTGCAAGGTCTTCTTCCATTTCATCTTCTTCTCCGAGTGAAAGATCTCAAGATGGTAACTTGGTGGATAAGAAGAAGAAGAAACGAAATAATAAGAAGAAGAAAAATAAGCAAGGATCCAAACTTCCAACCACTGTCAAACATGTTGGAAAACAACCAGTTACTGTTAATCGTGCTAGGAGTGTTGATGATGTCATGATCACCCAAACAACTCGTAAGCCCAAGTACCCTTGATGGCTTTGTAACGATAGCCATCTTCTTAAGGATTGTCCTGGTCTATCCAAGGCTATAGAAGCTTGGTATACACACCCTCGCCAACCCGTGTCATCAACCTCTAAACAAAATGTTGATGACCTCCCATCAACTAGTCAAGATACCGTTGAGAAGAAGAAAAGTAGAGCCAAGTTCCCATGTATGTTATGCAAAGGGCATCATCTAACTCATCTTTTCCCTCGTATGGACAAAGCCTCGAAATTACTGGAAGACATGACTATTTCACAGCCTCAACTTCCAGCTGCTTATCACAAGCTTTCTCTCAACCCACCTGTAGTTGATGGAATGATCAATCTAGTTCCCCCATCGGTCAGTCCGGTTGATCAAGTGGTCAATATGGTCACGTCCTTAATTGAACTAGTTGACAAAGTGGTCAAATCAATCCCATCCTCGGTCAATCCCACTCTCCCTTTAAAGAGTGTTAACAAAGTGGTTGATCCGATCCCATCGTCGGTCGATCCCACTCTCCCTTTAGAGAGTGTTAACAAAGTGGTTGATCCAATCCCATCATCGGTCGATCCCACTCTCCCGTTAGAGAGTGAAACCCAAGTGGTCGATCCATTTCCACCCGTCGACCCCGTCGACCCCATTCTCCCCTTGGAGAATGAAACTCAAGTGGTCGATTTGATCTCTCCATCAGTCGATCCTACTCTCTCGCTAGAGAGTAAACCTGATACTGCCCATGTTTTTCTTGTTGATACAGAATCTACCATGTCGGGGGATATTCCTCCTTCTCCCATGGAACCCCCTCCAAGTTATGAGGCCATCCATTTTGATTGGGGTGTGCTAACTGGACCTCATCTTCCCTCTCACATTCCTTTCCAGATTACAGTACAAGTTTTTGGTCGAGACGTTCCTCAGACACTAATAGATGAAGGTGCATCCATTAGTATTTTGTCCTCTTTTGCTTGGAAAGCTTTGGATTGTCCTCCACTTGCGCCAATTACGTAGAATCTATTAGCTTTTAACATAATAACTAGTCAACCTTTAGGGACCCTTCCTCAGTTTCCTATAAATTTGGGAGGGAAAACTGTCTTTATTGACGTCATGGTAGTCCAAGACCCCTTGGATTTTTCTTTACTCCTTGGGCGAGATTATGTCTATGCCATGAAAGCTATTATGTCTACTCTTTTTTGTGTGATATCTTTCCCTCACGATGGACGGGTTGTGACTGTTGATCAACTTTCATTCATTGACCCCGCCTGGATTTCCTCCCTGAATGGTTCTTATATGTAGACGGTATCACCCTCGCCACAGGTCAATTATGTGGCATTTTCGACCATGGCTTCAACTTCTGATGACTTAGATCCAGTAGTTGACATGGTGATCTCTTCGATAGTGTTGTTAGAGCCTGATCTCTTTACTCCTGTTGCGACCCTCGACATGGTGTCCTTCCAGACTGTGTTTCTTCCTTCTAGTGAAGACCTCTTGAAATCCATGACTGAGTTTTGTCCCTTGACATGGTCTCCTTCCAGAGCATTGTCCTCTTGGAATCCATGATCAAGAAGACTCTGAGGATAGTTTTGCATCTCTAAGGCAACCTCGTTAAAAAATGAAACAAAGGTATATGAGCATAGTTTTCTAATTTCAAGCTCGTTAAAAAATGAAACCACTTATGAGGACAGTTTTTCGTCTCTGTGGCAACCTCGTTAAAAAATGAAACAGAGGTTACGAGCATAGTTCTTGTTTCTATGTCAAGCTAATTAAAAAATGAAATAGTTTTCCCCTTCTCTGTTTGAGTCAAGTCCTTCATTTAGTATTTGAAGCTTCATTTCCTTCACCTTTGTCGTTGGATGAAACAAATCTTGGGGGTAAATACTTCCAGCCTCTGGACTTCATGCTGAAGTAGAGCCGCTAGTTTCTTAAGCTGGGGGCTAAGTACCAACCATCCATGTGTTATGCGTTGGGAATTCCAAGCATAGTTTTCTATGGTTCAAGCTTGTGTAAAAATGAAACCACTTACCTCAA
>JZKD02S1958852.1:329929-364758 GCA_000966675.3 Picea glauca | reverse complement strand
GCTTAAGTTGACGTCTCACCTCCACATCTAACGGTCATTACAGACTCGGAGATCCTCCGAAAGAATCTCCTCCGTCCATCAGGGTTTTTACACTCATGATGTCCCAACAACTTGGTTCACCGATCCCCAAATCTCGATACGCTCCTCTACTACCTTAACCTCCCAGGCTAAGTCTCTAATCCACGTGACCTCTATCTCACAAGACCGTAGCCTTGTCCCTCATTGGGGTTTCGGGGTTTTCAATGCCAAAGTGCATATGTCCATGGAATTCCCGATTCCTCGAATCCCGACTCTCCGGTTTGTTGACAGCTAGCTCCTCACGGTGGCACTATCCTCCTTCCCTGATGGGTTGACAGCTGGCCCCCACTCATCGGGGTTTCACATTTTGCGATTCCAAAGTGCACCGATAACTTGTCACCGAAATTTCCGATATCCCGATGAGCCAAAATCCGATGGGCGGCCTCCTCGTCGGGACTTTCCCCGATGGCCTAGATCTCTGCCACACGTCCCCACAAGAGGGCGGCTCTGATCTCATCTCTATTTCGAGACTTTTGATGTCCCAACTCCTTCGACCTCAGGAACTCCGATTTCCTGATGCCAAACATCCCGACTCTCTGCGGATTTCTGACACATGTCTCAAACGGATGGATGGTCCAGATCTTCCCGGCATTTCGAGACTTGAAGTGTCTCGATTTTCTTGTCCTTGAGAATTCCGATATGCGGATGGATGGACTCCCGATGGCAACCCTCGGACTGTTCCGGTCCACTCCGATGACTGACAGGTAAAAGGACCAAGATCTAACGGTCTAGATCCATTCTTCCTACGCACACTCCAGAGACTACACTCCGAGCATCTTAACCCGATCCAACGGGTGACGGGATCTCTGAATGAGATCCAATGGCTCAGATTGTCCCACCTTGTGCATTCTCCCACTACTTCATGGAGGTAGAAAGATCAATGGTCCAAATGTTCTCGTGGACCTTGGGGAATCCTACGATCCCGATTTCGTCGCTATTCACGAAGATAGAGGGAAAGGGAGCGAGGGGTATGATGCTCCTACTACTTCCGTCAATCTAAGGGTCGTGAATGACCATGGGTCTTCCAACAGGATTTCATCCATCGAATCGTTACTTATCCCTACGCTGCTACCTCGGAACCTTAAGAGGATCATTCCTCTTCATACAGGGTTATTAAGACTTGCCCATTCGAGTCCTTTTTCTGGGTTCTTGGTGAACCTTTCTAAGGAGGAAATCTCTGTGGAGAGATCTACTCTAGGGCATTCCTAGAAATTGACAAAGGAAAACAAGCTCCCGAGGATGGACTGGAAGTCTGACTTGGTTCAACTCATGCACAATTAAATCCATTTATCAACATAAGCCATGCAGGGTCTTTCTATTATAAGCATATATATATATTCATTCTTACCAAACACTCTACAGACATTCTCACACTGAAATCATTCACAATTTCACAGTTCTATGAGTATATATGTACATATATCAGTCTATGAGATTCAAGATGCAATATGAACAAAACACTTATCAGAAATAGCTTTAGAAGTGGGTGCAACTGCTGAGAGGGGTGCTCGTTTCCACCCAACCGTAGGCATAGAGACTCCCAACAGATTTACCACTAGCCACCCCCGAGCTGAGACCACGATGCTCTGAGACTGCGTCTCTCTGTCTTCCAGTGACTAGGAGTGAAGGTTGCAATCCTTCCTCTCTGCTATCACTTACTCTACGTAATGCTAGAGTTCCCCTCGCATCTGCCCTCTCAATCACCTCTGCCTTACGCCTTATCCTCTCGCGAGGTTGCGTGTGGCGCTATTACCCTCGCGCTGATCAGGCCTGACGACTCTACGAATGGGCGGTTCACCATCCCATCCCTCATCAAGCCATCTGCCTACCAGCCTGCGAGTCATTGAATTTCACAGCCAACGAGTCGCTTTTGGTTCTCCGGGCCAGTGGAGTCCAAATACGGTATTTAATTGTTGGTGGAAGTTAACGCCACCTTTTCAGGTGCCCTCCACCGCGATCGTGGTCTCTTTTTCTACACATCCCCTCATCAGCAGTCCTGCAATAAATTCAGAATGTTATTCACATTCATTGACCTTTTCCTCAAGGTCCATTCACATCACATATTCCCATGTATGAGTTTGCCATAGTTCTTGGCCAGTCCAGTTATATTTACAAATTGGGGGAAACAGGGTGTTACACACATCCATAGGTATGTCCATATATTTGGCTCACTGCATTCCAAACAAGAACCATATCTTCACACATTCACCTGTGCTTGTCCACAAACACATCCACTCAACATATGTTCTTTTCCACTGCATCACACAGGAGATTCATATGGAGTTTCTCTTCAACTCTACTACTTAGAGGAGGCTAACACATCATCTTCATTTATGTTCTCATGATGATGCACCCAACACTTTGGGGGTTCACACGTTCACCTTGTGCTCAACCACATGCACGTCCAACTCAACAGATTTCCTTTCCGAGAGGATAATCATATGGAGTTCTTCTCAACTCTCTAAATGGAGGAGGTCATCTCTACGTTCCATCTCTGTCTCAGATATGAATCACACACCCTCTTCAAGGGTTTTCTCTCAGGTTTGTAAGCTGGAGAATATCTCACATGGCTGTAATGATCCACATCTCACAGGTTTGTAAGCTCGATAATGTCTCACATAGCTACAATCATCAACATAGAAACCCTTGGTAAGAAAAACATGATCTCCCAGCTCATGTAGTTGTTGTTCTAGAGGATGAAGAATTTCACATGTGCATTAGTTATTCTTCGGAAACCCACGGTCCATCCTTATATCCTCTGTTTCTCCATTTGAATAAATATTCTAGATATTCCTTGTTGTGATTTTTTCTACCAATCCTTGTGGCTAACATTTCTTCCACTTCCTCAGCTCACTTGACTGGTTTTTGTTCCCATCCGTCCAAAGTAATTTCATCATCACCATTTTCTCCTTTATGGAACTCATACATTTCAACAACATTTAATGTTGGAGATATATCGAACTTGTCTAAAAGTTCCAACTAATAAGCATTATCATAAATTTTCTTCAAGATTCCGCACGGTCCTATTTTTTGATACTTAAGATTGTTATAGGTACCTCTATGAAATCGTTCCTTTCTTAAGTGAGCCATGACTAAATCACCTTATTTAAATATTTTCTATCTTCACTTTAGGTCTGTCCTATGTTTATACTTGTTATTACTTGCATGTAGTTTCTACTTCACCTTCTCATGCAATTCCTGCATAATGTCTGCAAAATCACTTGCATCAAAACTCCTTTTATCTCCTAGATATTGTAAATCAAGAAAATATACCACCCCTTTTGGTGACCTGCCATAAGAATTTTTAAATGGAATCTTCCTTGTATATTTTTTCACTGAATCGTTGTAAGCGAATTCAACTTGTGCCAAAACTAAATCTCACTGACTAGTATTTTTTCCACTCAAACTTCTAAATAAGTTTACTAAGATTTGTTTCACCACCTCAGTATGCCCATATGTTTGGGGATGATAGGCCAAATTGTATAGAAACTTAGAACCCAACCTTTTCCAAAGTGTCCTCCAAAAGTGACCAACAAATATCGTGTCTCTGTCTGAAGTAATACTCCTTGGTAGGACATGTAACCATACCACTTCTTTGAAAAACAAGGAAACCACTTCACTGGCATCAATTTTCTTCTTACATACTACAAAATGTGCCATTTTTGAAAACCAATCTACTAGTACCATCATAGAATCATACTTCCTTAGTGTCATAGGTAGTCCCAAAATAAATTCCATGATTACATCTTCCCATGGTATTTCAGGTACTGACAATGGAGTGTAAATTCCTGTATTATGATTTCTACCCTTAGATAATTGACAAAGTCTACAACGCTCAAAACATTTTCTGACATATTTTTTGATGCTTGGCCAAATGTACCATTCTTTCACCAATGATATGGTTTTTTCCATGCCACAATGTCCTCCTAAACTACCACTGTGTAACTCTCTAATGAGGTTCAACTGTAATGAACTCTATGGAATACATAACTCCTGGTTCTTAAACACAAATCCTTCTTGAATGTGGTACTCTAAGAATGGTGTTCGATCCATACTCCATGGTTCTCTGCATGCCTTCCAAGCCTTTGCAAAATTTGCATCCTTTTCATACAACCCTTTCACACATTCCAAACTTACCACTACAACTGACATGGTGTTTAGAAATACTGTCCTATGCCTCAATGCATCAATAACCTTGTTTGACTTCCCCGATCCGTGATTCAAAACAAATATACAACTTTGTAAAAATTATACCCATTTAGAATGTTTATGATTCGATTTACCTTGTCTATTAATGTATTGCAACGCCTTATGGTTAGTAAAAAAAAAACTCCTTTGGAAGCAAGTAATGTCGCCACTTTTTCAAGGCCTGGATGATAGCATAAAATTCTTGATCATAAACATAGTATTTCTTCCTTTCTTCATTCAAATTTTCACTGAAAAATGTTATTGATCTACCTTCTTGGGCTCATAATTTCTCCAATTACTATCCCACCTGCATCATAGTCTACTTGAAATACCTTATTGAAATCTGGAAGTGCCAATACTGGCTATTCTGTCACCCTTTTCTTCAAATCTTCAAATGACTTCATTGTTGTTGCTTTACCCTGAAATGTGCCTTTATTCATGCATTCAATAAGAGGTGCACACATTTGACTGAAATTTCGAATAAACTTCCTATAGAAACTCGCCAATCCATGGAAAATCCACACGTCAAAAGTGCATTCAAGTGTCTACCAATCCAAAATTCTTTTTACCTTCTTGGGATCCATATTTAAACCTTCTTTAGAAACCACAAAACCTTAGTATACAAGCTCCTTTTGTAAAAATGTACACTTCTTCAGATTTATCAGCAATGCCTCCTCTTTCAATTGTTGTAACACCTTCTTCACATGCTCCAAATGTTCTTCTATTCTCCTATTGAAAATCATAATGTCATCTAAATACACAACAACAAATTTTCCCAAAGCGGTTTCAGAACTTCGTTCATCAGCCTCATGAATGTGCTAGTTGCATTAGCTAAACCGAAAAGAATAATAAATAACTCAAACAACCCATATTTTCTCTTGAACGTTGTTTTCCATTCATCACCTTCTCTTATCCAAATTTGATGATAATCACTCTTGAAATCAATCTTCGTGAAGTAATCAGTTCCACTCAAACAATCCATGATATCATCCATTATCGGTAAAGGAAACCTATACTTAATGGTAATTTTATTAATAGCCCATGAATTTGTACACATCCTCCACTCACCATTCTTTTTCGGTGTCAAAACTATTGGTATTGCACAAGGACTCAAACTTTCTTGAATTAACCCTCTGTCAAGTAACTCTTGTACTTGTCTATGTACATATTCACTCTCTACTGGATTCATTCGGTAAGGATATTTATTTGGAAAACTCAACCACGACATCATGTCGATCTAGTGTTATACGCTTCTCAATGGAGGAAATTCTACTGGTAAATCATCTGCTACAATTTCCTTAAGTTCTTTCATCAAGTGTTGAATCTAGGCTGACACAAAATCCCTTTTCTCCATCTCCTGAATCCTTTTTGGCATTATAGCAAACAAAAACCACTTTTTTTATGATCTCTTATAAACTCCTTAGCATAACATAACATGATTCAACTATTTCTACCATGCATATTCTTGTTGTTATTGTCTTTCATAAGTTCGTTGTTACTGTCATTCATAATCTTGTTGTTATTGTTGTCCATATTCTTTTCTAACATTGGTACCAACTTATAATGCTGACCATCCTTGACAAATTCATATGAATTATCTCTGCCATCATGGAATACATTTGTGTCAAACATCCATGGTCTCTCAAGCAATACATGACATGCATCCATCTCTATCACGTCGCAAAAAAAATTGTTCTCTGAAACTTTCAATCTAGAAACTCAATAAAAATTGTTCAGTCACAATTACCTACTGTCCCTTTTGCAACCATGAAACTTGATATGGATTGGGATGTGGAATTATTTTCAACTTCAATTTCCCCATTACTTCAATGGATACCAAATTTTCTATACTCCCACCATCTATGACCAAATGACAACACTTATCATGAATTTACATTTAGTTTTGAACACTCTCTTTTTCTATTCAGGTTCTTTTGCTTCCTTTGTTTCAAGCTTGAGTAGTGCTCTTATCAACATTATGTTTTCTCCTTGTTATTTTTGGAGTACTTCCACATTCCCATGAGAATCTGCTACCTCATCTGCTTGGGTGACTTGCATCCTCAGTTCATTTCTTCTTGCTGCGTTCTGCCTCTCTAGACATTTCGATGCTTTGTGACCATCTACTCCACAATTATAACATGTAATTACATACTTAATACGACCAAAAACTCTACCTCTTCCAACATTTCTTCCTCCTCTTGCATGTTTTCTATTGGTCACCTCATCTTCCTTCTCATTTTCTTTAGTAGCACTTGTGTTGAGTCTTGGGAATGACACCCTTTTTTCCATCATTTTGTTACTTATATCATACCTTTTGTTTCTTATTCACACCTTTCCCATAGCTATCATGGTCCAACAATTACCTTTTTGACGCTGGTATGTTAAGTCCTTTTGATGCGTTCATTCTTTAATATTTTCCTACATTTAGGGAAGGATGATTTATGTGTTGGGTAACTACTGATTAATTGATAAAGAATCTTGCAGAATAATCAAGTGCTGCTACTCCAAGGCACTGCTACTCCGAGGTTTTTCTACTCCAAGGAACTGCTACTTCGAGGTTCTTCTACTCTGAGGTGCTGCTACTCTGAGATGATGTTTCACAGGTGCTGCTACTCCGAGATTTGATGCGCAAACACCACTACTTTAGAATCTTGTTACCACCAGAGGATCATCGCACAATGCTGACTAGACCATTGATCTGTGGGACCTCATGACAAGGATTGATTCACCTTGATGATGTGTCTTATCTTAAGTCATGACTATTGTATGTTACAAACACGGGTCTTCAGCCCAAATAAATAAGAAAATTCAGCCAGATATGTCCATAAAAGTCATTATGCAAGTTGTAATCAATTATAGACAATATTTTGTATCTCCTTGTATTTTCCTAATTAAGATGACATCGAACAACTTGAGAATCGAAAGATTCTCAAGGCTGTTCATAATTGTAATTTTTCCAAGATTAGAAGTGGGAGAAAAAATTTAAAAGGGTAGAGCATCTTTTCTCCCAGGTTAGGCTGGTTTTGGGAAAACAAAGAATAGTCGGCTCAGAAATGAGTAACAACAATTGTATATACACCTTTTGATTGAATAATAGAAATCTGGAAAGTTTATGGTATCAATTTATGAGTACTTAAGTTGGAGTTTCTGTAGTTTTTACACCCCTTCTAAGGAGGAAGGGCCCTCCTCTTTAGTAGGGTTGCTTCTCTTGTATCATTAATATATAAGCATAAGGTAGATTGTCTTGTCATTACTTTTCCTTAGTTTAAATCATGGTGCAAATAATTGATGCAATTGAATTGTTTTAAGCATAGATGTTACAATCTAATTTATTGCTGGTGTGTTCTCAATTCAATTCAGTAAGAGGGTGTTTCTGATTCATTGCAGGAAGTGTTTCATTCCAATTCCAAATGGGCGTGTTTTTAATTAATTTCAGCAAGTTCTTTATTCCAATTCTACATGCCTGGGTTTCTAATTAAATTCAACAATTGTTTCAATTCTAATTCCGCAGGAGTATGTCCTGATTAATTGCAACAAGGTTTGATTCCATCAAAGCGAGGGTGCGCTTCCTTTGTTACCTATATAAGAAGACTGTTGATTTCAGCAAGAATGTGTTTGTAGTTAATTGAAGAGGATTGGATTTATTGACATATGTGTTCCTTGCTTCCCATCAATGTGCTTTGTGATTTTTATTAAGATTCCATTTGGCTTTAGCAGTAAGGATTGGATAATTAGCAAGTACAAAATTTCTTAATTATTGGTTCAGTTTCAGTAGGTGGATTGACTCTTATGGATTCTTTTTAAGCATCTTTCTTGATTGAAGTTTTAGTTGGTATAAGAATATGATTATTTCATAGTGATTGTGTTGGAAGTGTGTGAGTTAGGATTAGTGGAATTTCATTCATTAGATAGTGTTAGGAGAAATATTTGTCCACATATACATTGCACAATAACCATGTAATGAAAGACTTACCTCAGGTTGACAATTGAATGTATTGGATGATTTAATTAGACAATTAAATACACCAACAACTTGCTTTGCCTCTACCTCTAGTTCCTTTTCCTCGGAACTTCTGTCGTAGTCTTCTATCGATCTTTTCTTCCACTTTAAAAGAAAACTGGTAGGTTTCATCTACATTTCGAAAGAAATGTGTACTCATCTAATCCTGAATCTAGTACTCCAATCCATTTACGTATCTTTCCACTCTCTGATACTTCGATTCTTTCATCCCTGACTTGAGTGACATCTTGAAGAATTCTTTCGTATATTCACACACGTATGTCTCTTTATTCCTGCGATTTTGTTCTTGTTTACACAAGTTTTGTTGGTAGTCAACATGTAAAAAATTCTCTTTGATCTTACTGACCATCTTCTTCCAAGTTTTAATCTTCTCTAATCCGTGATCTATTCTTTCTTCCTGCAACATATCCCACCAAAGTGCAGCACATCCTTTGAACTTCGCAATGGAAAAACAAACACGATTTGGATCTTGAACATTCTCATACTCGAAGTGTCTTTCAATATCTCCTATCTAATCTATAAGAGTTTCAACCTTCACACTACCATCATAACACAAAAATTCAATCCTCACACTACCTCTGTTACTCAAGAAGGATATCAAACATGTTTCTCGCTCTCCTTCCTCAACATTTTGTTCAACTTCAATCTCTTCTTTAGATTCATAATCTAACTCAGCTTCTCCATTTCTTCTATTCTCCAACTCTTCCATTCTTCTTCTTAATTCTTCGAGTTCCCTATTTCTGGCAACTCCTTGTGCTGCTCCTGCTCTTCGTGGTGGCATCCTTACGAGTTGTCTTTCCACCCTCACTCAGACCATCATTCATAGGCCTTACCACTAGGAAATTTACTCTCACAACTCAAGAACCTGAACCTGCTATGATACCAATTGATGTATCACACAAAACTGAAGAAATTATAACACATACAGGACTATGCTCTGCTTTTAGGATGCACAAAAGAACTCATATTCGAACACACAATAGATAATCCATTCACTGTTGTTATGACTGAAATAAAATAATTTAATTACAACCATAATAACATAAACAAGTTGTGAATCCTTGCTTTTATTATTGATTTCAGAATGCCCCTCATTACAATGTAATTGCGAAATACATATTTTCTCACCAGACTAGAACTGATTTACTATGTTGTTCTTATGCATATTACACCAAATTTTCTCGATCTCGTTCTTGGCGATAGTCTTAGTCACTTCCAACTGAACTGAGAGAAAGCTTCATGTCTTATAGCTCGAATGGACCCCAACATATTTCTTCCCCCTCTTTTTGTATTGTTTCTATCAGTTGATTTGTTTCCCCTTCCGTCGAGAAGATGAATAGTCATGACTGTTCACTGCCCAACCATTTTCCAATTCAATTTATTTTCCTCTTGCTTCACCATTGATTTCCACTTGGCACTTAATCTTCACGAGTTGTGTGGATTGAATTTGGAATCAAAATATTGAGTAGAAACATAAAAATTCCAGTACAAATCTTGTAGCATGGAGTTGCAACATAGGAGTTGCATCACCAATCTTGTAGTGTTTAGTTGAAACATAGGAGTTGCAATGAGTTGTAGCACAAATCCAGTCACGTGGAGTTGTAGCATATGAGTTGCATCGAGTTGCGGTACTGTCAATTATAACAAGGAGTAAAAACACGAGCTACCAAGTAGAGTTGCAACCATCCTTATTTGTCTTAAAATAACTTGTACATAATTGGAATGTTTTTGGGTGATTCAGATTGCCCAGAACCAAAAATGCTTCTACATAAAAAAAAATAAAAAAATAAAAAAAATAAAAAAAAAAAGAAGAAGAAGAAAGAAAGAATGGTGAAAACCAATAATCTTAAAAAATGAATAAAAATAAAGACAAATATAATGAAATAATTTTATAGATGTAAATTGTATCAAAAGGCTATTCTAAAAAAGAAAATATTTATTATTTTGAAGCATTTTTTGATGGTGAAAAATGTCAACAATTATAGTTGTTTTTGCTATTGTTGTGAATAATCATTGGGAAATCCATCAAAATGGGGGTTAAAACTATATTTATTTAATGAAGATTTGGTTAAAAAAGTATGCATCCAATAACCATTTTTTTTAATAAGAGGAGGAATTGAGAATCTAATGATATCTCTATTTGGAATTAAAATGGAATCCAACAAGCCCATTAATAATTATTTCACTACGGGATTATAGGATTTTCTAGATGTTATATTGATTCTATTATATATATGGAATATTGTGATGATTGCATTACAATTAATTGGTGTTTTATATGTGAATAATTTATTTATCATTAACAATAACGATAATATGATTGATAATATCAAGCTAAAACTAAAAATATATTTTTATATCATTGGAATGAAGTTGTTGGTTCGTTATTTCTTTGGATTGTAAGTTTATTAGTAGGAAAAAATATAATATTTATCTTTCACTTTAAATATGCATTGGATATTTTTTTTTAATCGAAACATATATTTATATTCATTAAAAAAGACAGTTGCATCGAGGCTAGCAACAATTACATTTTACATAGTTCATAGAACTTAAAAAAAACTAGACATATTTATAGAGTAACAATTATAGACAAAAACACCTCCAAACATGAGTTCCAAATATTGATAATAGTGACATGTCTAACATATTAACATATTGAGACAAAACACAAATATATTGAAAAAACATTCAAACTAAGTCAGAAATGGACATTGACTTGTTCTTCTTGCCCCTCACTAGAATGTGGGGAGCTTGGACCTTTAATCTCCATAGGATCTCAAATCTCATGGATAGTTTCATCTTCCAATATCCCTACGTGAAGAAAATTCTCAGCACCATGATTGTTGGAGGCAAGAGAAAGATAACCCATACACTAAGAGAGAACTAAGGAGTGAAGATTATTGCACTATATCTCTAGTGAATTAATTTGTTGTTTCTAAAGTAGAATAAATAACATAATATTAACATTATGTGTGGCATTGGTCTGTTCTAGATTGGTGATTTTGGAGGAGATTATCATTGGTGCATTGTTGTTGGCTCGATTGATGTCTTCATGCATGTGAAGAACTCGCCTAACCTCCTTTATATCATCATTATCCATGGCTAGCCTGACCACACCTTCCACACACACATAGTCTAAAAATGAATCATATGGGAATAATAAGTCAAATGATCAAGAATTTAGAGTTGTAGTTCCCAAACTGAAATGACAATTTTCAAGCCACAAAAAGAAAATAAACTCCAAGAACAACCCATTCTTGTTGCTCAATAATGCAATTTCATAAGCACCAATTACAAAGAAACCCAAGGAGAAAAGTTGAGGGATTAGGGCCTTCCTGGATGGAGTGCAAAGGTGAGATGAAGTTAACAACATTGAAATCCAAGTGTGACCTAAAACCACAATCCTTAGACACCTATGAACTGGACTCCACCCACCAAAATACTCGTCGCATCCACTCCAAAAATCACAAAGTCCCACCGATAGAACAATGAAATCACTACCAGGTCCCAGACCTAGAAAAACCCAAGTCCAATTACCAAAGATTTGACCCAAGGTGACGCAGGAGAATCGTTAGCAAGCATGCGTGGTAGGACAACTCGGCGTCTGGGAATCATTTCAGAATCTCAAACGCTGGGAGTTATTGCGAATCTTTTGGAGCTGATTGGAAAAATGGAAGGAGATCAAATGCTTGGGAGCGGATGATCACGAGTGATCTGGGAGTTTCACCCCGAGTCTTAAATGTAACTGAAATTAGGTAGCAGTTATAGTTTTTCTCATTTTCCAAGTAGACGAGTAGTTGGGGGGAACCCTAAGGACCCTCTGAGATAAATAGAGGTTTTGTATGCCCAAATAAGGCTGTTGTGAATTAGTAGGATTTTTTTGAGTTTTTGAGTTTTATTTGTTGTTTGAGAATAGATGTAGCCATTTTTTATTTTCTGAACAAAAATAACAGAGGAAAATTGATCCAAATGCATGATGTTGTTACTGTTTGCAATTCTCTGTTATTGTGTTTTTATAAATGAATGAATTTCGTTATGAATGGATGAAACTGTGAATGTTAGTATGAGTTTCAATTGTTTCTCTTCTATTGAGTGAGTGCAAGGTGTGCACACAGAACACAAGGAGTGCGTGACGAGATCTGTTTCGATTCCGAAGCTCATAAGAGATAACACAAGACTTTCCCTTTGCAAGGAGTGCAAAGAGACTGCTACAAGGTGTGCGCAGTCATCCATAAGAACCAAGTCTTGCGTAGGAATTTGATGCAAGGAGTGCACATATTTGGAATTCGACTAAGTGTTGAAGGGACTCCATAAGAGGCAAAGTCGTGAAATGTGAAATCCCGACATGATCACAGTCGTTGATCGAAGAGAAGATATGGACCATTGATCTAGCGCCATCGCGGTTTTGGCTATCAGGAGAATGGAGGTAAGGAGACCCCCAAAGTCACAAAATGCAAAATCCCGACATGATCACAGTCGTTGATCAAAGAGAATATCTGGACCGTTGATCTAGTGCCATCTTGGTTTCGGCTATCCGGAGAACGAAGGTAAGGAGACCCCCAAAGTCGTGAAACGTGAAATCATGACTTGATCACAACCATTGATCAAAAGAAGAATCTGGGTTGTTGATATAGTTCCATCATGATTTCGACTATCGGGAGAACGAAGGTAGGGAGACCCCCAGAGTCACGAAACGTGAAATCGTGAGGTACCTTTCATTCAAGCGCGTGGTCACTACCCGTAGTCACATTTAAGGAAGATAGGGGAGGAGCTAGTACACACTAAACTCCTGTCAAGGTTTCAGAGGTTGGGAGAATCGGGGTGATTCACATGCAAAGACATGACACGTAAAATCATGAAACGCCTTTTGGGTTAGGCTCATGGTCACAACTAGTGGTCGCGTGAGAGAATCTTGCACCTGGTGCTTGTTCACACGATGAAGTTTCATGAAAAGGACTTGTGGACATTTCTGGAAGATTCTAGCGGGGAATTGAAGAGTTGCTCCAGCTCGAAGATTGAGAATATCCAGAGACCGGGAGGTCAGCAGACCCTGCTGATGTGGGGGCACTGCATCAAGTGGTATCAAAGTGGATTTTGGTCTATATATTTCAGGAGAAGGAGATAAAGGAGACGATAGAACTCGAAGCTACACTCTATGTGTGAGAGACAATCGACACAATTCCACCGAGGAGACGAGTGGAACAACCTTTATCCTATCAGGCTATAGAAAGGGAGATGTGAGAACTTTGTGCAAGGCTAGAGGCGATGGAGGCAACACAAAGAAGAGAACCTGATGCTGGAGACATCAGTGATGTAGAGATAGAGTCCAATTCTACGTGTCAATGTCAACAACAATGCAAATTGCAGTAGGAGGAAAATCCGTTGGCTTTATAGACCGTGAGGGTTCAAGTCCCTCTATCCCCACCTAGGTTCGTTCCCGAACGACTGATCTATTTTATCCAATTCCATTAGTTCGAATCTATTCTCACTTCTCGATTATTTTACCTCACTATTTTATTTCTTCATGAATAGAAGAAATTAGAACATGAATCTGTCCATCCATTTTATGACAAGTTGAGTTGATTAGATAATAAGTTGATCATATTATCAATTCATTATGTGATAGATGATCCACATAGATGAAATCATTTGGAAATTATCCAGTCGCAGTCCATTTTTTCTCATATTAGTGACTTCCAGATTGAAAATAAGAAAGATCATTCTCAAAACTGGAAAAATAGTTTTTTCCTTATTTTTAGTTGACACAAGTGAAAACCCTGTACTTGGATGATCCACAGGGAAGAGCCGGGATATCTCAGTTGGTAGAGCAGAGGACTGAGACATGCTATCACCAGACTCAAGGGACATGTAGCACTATGGTGGGATGAACTGTAGGCTGAGAGGAGAAGCAAGGGCAAACATAAGATAAATAATTGGGATAGAATGGTTGCCAAGCTGAAGGAAAAATTCATGCCCAAAGATTACCAGATCAATCTATTTAGGAAATTTCATAACCTGAGACAGAAGGGTATGACAGTTAAAGAGTACACAGAGGGGATCTACAAGCTGAACATTAGAATTGGACAAAGAGAGAAATATGAAGAAAAAGTTGCCAGGTATATAAATGGCCTGAGGTATGAAATCCAGGATGAGATCAGCATGATGTCAGTAAGGATAGCGAAGGATGCTTATTAGTTTGCACTGAAGGTGGAGGCGAATTTGGCCAGAATTTTTTTTTAGTGAGACAGAGGTAGAAGCCCAGTTCCGAACAAAGGCAAGGGGGTTTCCCAAGATAAGGCACAAAAATCCAAAGATGAGACTGAGAAACCACATAGTCACTCAGAAAGATTAGGAAGTTCCTGAGGAAGACAAGATAGTGGAATAAGTTCTTCCAGAGGAAGAGGAAGAGGTAGAGGAGGAGAAGTGAGATGTTACACCTGTGGAAAGGCATAACACAATTATTGGGAATGTCCCGAGAGAAATAAAGAAGGATAAGGTGAAGATCACATTTTAGAAGAACAGAGAAGAAATGTTGAAGCAGAAGGAGCAGAGGATGGAACATCTCTGATGTTGAGAAAAGTTCTCTTAAAAACAGAGGCAAAAGTTGAAAAACCAGTGCAGAGGAACAATCTCTTTAGGACATCTTGTAAGACTAAGGACATAGTCTACAAGGTGATAATTGACAGTGGGAGTATTGACAACTTAGTATACACAAAGATGGTGGAGAAATTGGTGCTAGAGACAACTTCACATTCGAATCCATACAAAGTCTCATGGTTGCAGAAAGGACACCAGGTAATGGTTACTAAACAATTCTTGGTTTAATTTAAAATAGGAGGATATAGAGATGAAATTCTATGTGATGTAATTCCAATGGATGTATGCCATATTTTGTTGGGAAGACCATGGAAGTTTGAAATAAATGTCATTCATGATGGGAGGAAGAATACATACACCTTGGAGAATAATGGTAGGACACACATGTTGCTGCCAATAGAAGAGAAGAAAGCAAAAGAGGAATCCATCACATGCATACTTCTCATGAGTGGGAAGGAACTCCTAGGAGAATTTAAGAAAGGATAGGAGATGCAGTTTGCTGTGGTGAGGAAACCTAGAGTTTTCCTTACAAGTAGTACAATGGATGTTTTTCCTGAAGAAATTCGGGAATTGTTGGATAATTTTGCTGACATAGTGGTGGATGAGTTGCCTAACTTATTTCCACCCATCAGAAGTATCAACCATCATATTGATCTGATACCAGGAGCAAGTCTTCCAAACAAAGAAACATACAGAATGACACCTCGAGAGAATGAGGAGGTAAAGAATTGTTAGACAAAGGGTTGGTCAGAGAGAGCTTGAGTCCATGCGTAGTGCCAACTGTGTTGAGTCCAAAGAAAGATGGAGGATGGAGAATGTGTATAGAATCAATATCCATTAACAATATTACCATCAGGTATAGATTTCTTTTGCCAAGAATGGATGATTTAATGGACTGTCTAAGTGGAGCAAACTTATTTTCTAAGATAGATTTGAAAAATGGATATCACCAGATAAGAATGAGAGAAGGTGATGAGTGGAAGACAACCTTTAAGACAAATGAAGGTTTGTATGAATGGCTTGTTATGCCATTTGGGTAAAAAAATGCCCCAAGTACTTTTATGAGGTTGATCAATGAAATAATGAAAGATTTCATTGGCAAGTTTGTGGTTGTATATCTGGATGATATACTGATCTTTAGCAAGACTAAAGAGGATCATTTGATACATCTGACACTAGTGATGAGGAGACTACAACAGGAGAAGCTGCTGATAAATCTGAAGAAGTCCTCTTTTATGAAGACAAAACTCATTTACTTGGGTTTTGTGATCTCTTCAAATGAACTGAATATGGATCCATAGAAGGTGAAAGAAATCAAAGAATGGCCATCACCAAGAAGCATGTTTGAGGTAAGAATATTCCATGGATTAGCAAGTTTTTATAGGAAGTTCATGAGATATTTCAGTGGAATTTGTGCACCAATGATGGATACAGTGAAGAAGAAGAACAACTATTTTAAATGGACAACGGAGGTCAAGAGGAGATTCAATATACCGAAGGAGAAGATAACAGAACGACCAATTCTGGTCTTGCCAAATTTTGAAAGGACATTTCAGGTGAGATGCGATGCAAGTGGAGTTGCAATCGGAGCAGTTTTGAGCCAGGATAATAGACCGGTTGCCTATTTCAGTGAGAAGCTGAATGAGACTAAGAGAAAATACTCCACATATGATAAGGAATTTTATTCCATAATTCAAGCCCTGAAGAAGTGGAGGCATTACCTTGTCCCACATGAATTTGTCTTGTACAGTGATAACCAAGCTTTACAATTCATAACCAGACAAGAAAAATTGAATTAGAAGCATGCAAAGTGGATTGAGTTTATGCATAATTTTTCTTTTGTCATAAAACATATTGGTGGGAATTCTAACAAAGTTGCTGATGCATTGAGAAGGAGATGTTTGATTCCGCAGGAATTTCAGGGGAAGACCTTGGGGTTTGAACACCTTAAGGAAATGTACAATGATGATCCAAATTTCAAGGAGGCATACGAAGCATGCACGAATCCCGTGCTGAGAGATATAAGCCAGTGGGCAGAGTATATGATTCAAGAGGGATTGTTGTTCAAGGGAAATCAATCATGCATACAAAAAATTTCAATGAGGGACAACCTTTTGAAGGAGAAGCATAGTGGAGGATTGGATGGACATTTCTGCCATGATAAAACATTCACACAATTGAGAAGTTCATACTATTGGCCAGGTATGAGAACATAAGTGATGAAATTTGTGAACAAATGTAGAATCTGCCAACATGCAAAAGGTAAACGACATAACACTGGATTGTATCAACCATTGCCAATACCAGAGAGGCCTTGAGATGCAATAAGCATGGATTTTGTGTTAGGACTGCCAAGAATGCAAAGAGGATGTGATTCTATATTTGTGGTAGTGGATATATTTTCAAAGATGGCACACTTTATCCCATGCCAAAAGACCAGTGATGCAACACATGTTGCTAATCTTTTTTTCAAGGAAGTTGTGAGACTTCACGGCCTACCTAGAAATATCGTCTCAGATAGAGACACAAAATTTTTTGGTAATTTTTGGAGAACATCGTGGAAGAAGTTGGGGACATATCTGTCCTTCAACTTAGTTTATCATCCTCAGATGGATGGATAGACTGAGATGGTAAACATAAGTTTGGGAAACTTGTTGAGGAGTCTGGTCACTAAGCATCATAACCAGTGGGATCAGATTCTACCACAAGAAGAATTTGCATACAACGATTCACCATACAGAAGCAATGGAAAAAGTCCATTCTAGATATTGTATGGAATTCAACCTAGGGGGGTATCCGAGTTGAGAGACTTGGGACATAGTGAGATCATAAGCACTGGAGCAAAAGATTTTTCTGTTGAAATGCAAAAGCCCCATAGCTAGATCAGAGGACAATTACAGAACTCTAGTCAAGAGTACAAGTGAAAAGTTGATCAACATCACAAAGAACTTCAATTTGAGGTGGGAGAACAGGTTTTGGCACATCTTAGGAAAGAAATATTCCCTAGGGGAACATATAAAACGTTAAAAATGAAGAAGATACGACCATGTAAGATCTTGAGGAAGTTTGATGCAAATGCCTATGATATTGAGCTTCCAGATGATGTGGGCATATCACCCATATTCAACGTTTTAGACCTGTATCCTTACAGGAAAGATGACACAGAGGTATCAAAAGATCAAGATAAGATTCAATGGGAGAAACAAATGCTTATAGCAGAAAAACCACAGATGGAGAAGATCGTTGATCAGAGAATTGGAAAAAAGACCAGGAGGAAGACTTATTTTGAATATCTGGTCAAATGGAAGGGACGCCCAATAGAGGATGTCAGTTGGGAAAATGAAGTTGATATCCAGAAGCATGGAAAGTCGGTGCAGGAGCTCATGGAAATGAGTCCACAATTTTTTTTCCTGGGGGAGTATGATGTAGGAGCATCGTCTGCAAGCATGCGTGGTAGGACAACTCGATGCCTGGGAATCATTTCATAATCTCAAATGTTGGGAGTTACTGCAAATATTTTGGAGTTGATTGGAAAAATGGAAGGAGATCAAACACTTGGGAGTGGATGATCACGAGTGATTTGGGAGTTTCACCTTGAGTCTTGAATGTAACTGAACTTAGGTAGCAGTTAAAGATTTTTTCATTTTCCGAGTAGACGAGTAGTTGGGGGGAACCCTAAGGACCCTCTGAGATAAATAGAGGTTTTGTACGCCCAAATAAGGCTACTGCAAGTTAGTAGGAATTTTCTGAGTTTTTGAGTTTATTTTCTTTTTGAGAGTAACTGTAGCCATTTTTATTTTCTGAACGAATACAACAGAGGAAAATTGATCCAAATGCGTGATGCTGTTACTATTTGCGATTCTATGTTATTGTGTTTTCATAAATGAATGAATTTCATTATAAATGGATGAAACTGTGAATGTTAGTATGAGTTTCAATTGTTTCTCTTCTATTGAGTGAGTGCAAGGTGTGCACATAGAACGCAAGGAGTGCGTGACGAGATCTGTTTCGATTTTGAAGATCAGAAGAGATAGCACGAGACTTTCCCTTTGCAAGGAGTGAAAAGCAACTTCTACAAGGCATGCACAATCATCCACAAGAACCAAGTCTTGCGTAGGAATCTCATGCAAGAAGTGCACATATTTGGAATTCGACTAAGTGTCAAAGGGAATCCATAAGAGTCAAATTCGCGAAATGTGAAATCCTGACATGATCACAGTCATTGATCGAAGAGAAGATATGGACCGTTGATCTAGTGCCATCGCAGTTTCGACTATCGGGAGAACGGAGGTAGGGAGACCCCCAAAGTCACAAAACGTGAAATATCGACATGATGATAGTCGTTGATCGAAGAGAAGATTTGGACTGTTTATCTAGCACCATCGTGATTTTGACTATTGGGAGAACGGAGGTAAGGAGACCCCCAAAGTCGCGAAATGTGAAATCACGACTTGATCACAGCCGTTGATCAAAGGAAGAATTTGGGCCGTTGATCTAGTTCCATCGCGATTTCGGCTATCGGGAGAATGGAGGTAGGGAGACCCCCAGAGTCGCGAAACGCAAAATCGTGAGGTACCTTTCATTCAAGCGTGTGGTCACTGCCCGTAGTCACATTGAAGAAATATAGGGGAGGAGACAGTACACGCTAAATTCCTGTCGGGGTTTCAGGGGTTGGGAGAATCGAGGTGATTCACATGCAAAGACCTGACACTCAAAATCACGAAACACATTTTGGGTTAGGCTCGTGGTCACAACCAGTGGTCACGTGAGAGAAGATTGTGCTTGGTGCTTGTTTGCATGACAAAGTTTCATGAAAAGGACCTGTGGACATTTCCTGAATATTCTAGCGGGGAATCAAAGAGTTGCTCCAGCTCGAATATTGAGAAGATCCAGAGACCGAGAGGTCAACAGACCCTGCTCAGGTGGGGGCACTGCATCACAAGGTGGAGCATATAACTGACATTGTCTTATATTTCATGAAGAAATTTATCTCTGTGCATTGAATTTCCACAAATGAGGTATGCCAAGCCATATGGGAATGTGAAGCAAGCCACCTCACATCATCCTTCCCTAATCACATCTAGCTATTGATCTATGGGATTAAGAAACATCTTAAATCCCCATTTTTAATTAGAACTCTTGGGCTTAAGGAAGAGGCAATATTTTCCCAGTGATCCTCCTCCCCATTTAATTCCCTCTTGATGTGGTAAAAAGAGACCCTATATAATTGAGACAATACTTGATTGATACGAGAGACAATAGATTTTAATTTGATCCCCTTGGACTGGTTAGAGAAATAATTGCTTTGATAATCAACATTGAGTCCCTAAAACATAACAAAGACCTGAAACCTTCATCCTTGGTGATGGAGAGACCACACCAAAGAGAAAAAACCTTAGGTAAGTTATTTGAGACGTTCCCAAGCTCCCAAGTATAATAAAAAAACTTGTTTCCTCTAGGATCATGAAGACTCCCCTTTGCACTTGCCGCCCATGGGTTATTATTTGAAGCTACATCGAAGAAAATAGAGAAGAAATGTTGATATAACTTCCAGGCTATAAATTCAAAAGGCTATTTCCCGATCAACCAATGAAGAGAAGGCCCAAGTCTATGAATTTAAAAAGGGAAGGTGCTATTTAGACCCAAATTAAATTGCAATAAACAAACTTTCTCAAGACAATCCAACACTTGATTTTGTACTTTTATTCCATGTTGTAGATATCCAGAGATAAGAAATTTGGCCTTGGAGCCTATTTGCATTGGCTTACACCATACATTATTGAAGATTTTCCTTTTCCCGACCAGTCAAATCTTCCAACATAGGAATTTTGGAAGAGATACCTAGACTCTTTATTTTCTTGTGTTTGAATGACCCACGATATAGCTTACCCCAATGAAAGAATGTGGCCATCAAGTTCAATGATTTAACCCAATAAAGGCATTCAACCAAACTTATGGAGAAAACTCAAGAAACACATGTTGAGCAAATTCTTTACCATTCGTACACATGCCACTCCTTTTTGTAGAGGACCCACCACTCCCTTTTTCTTCAAATTCTTTGTTGTAAGAATTTTCCCATGAGCCAGGATCCAACAAAAGATGTTGGCCTTTGGCAATGCGTCACTAGTGTAAAATTGAATGCCTATTGTTGTAGTGAAAAAGTGGATAATACTTTGTAAAGGATATTGGTGGGTAGCCTTATATCTCATGATTAGTGGATTTGATATTCCATTTTTAGTTCATATGGTCTTTAGATTCATGTCTAGCCACATTGAACCTCATGATTAGTGGATTTGATATTCCATTTGTAGTTCATATGGTCTTTAGATTCATGTCTATCCCCATTGAATTTGGAATGTTGCATAAAAATTATTTTGATACATGATAATTTTAACATTAAATATGTTTCAATTTGTGATTTTAATTTTTTTGATTTCACCAACTTTGAATGAGTTTGTCACTATGATGATAAGAAATTTAATCTACATGTTTCATCTTGGTTCAAGTATTTCTTAGAGTAACAAGAAACAATCAATTATTATTTTCATTGATTATACAAGCTGCACATAAACAATTATGTGGTTAAAGAGGATGTTTAAAGAATCACATTTCCCTCAAAATTAAGGCAAATTCTACTTTATGATAATCGATGTTCCATTAAATTCACAAAAATGTTTTTTCATCAAAGAATCACACATAGTGAGGTGCAAGATAATTTTGTTCATGAAATGTACTAGAGGTTCAAATTGTTTTGAAATATTATAACATACATGGTCAAGTTGTTGACATCCACAAATTATCTACCGAGCACATGTTTGCCAATTTAAGAACCATGATGCAAGTGAAGAAGTTTCCATCAAGGGAAAATGTTGGCATGATGAGGTTTATATGAGGAAAATGTCTACTTCTTTATATTGAGGTTTTTGTTATATTATTTGATGCAATCATTAATTGGATCTTATTTTATTATTTGTTGTAAATGATGATGGGAACACTTTGTCATATAATTGAAATATGCTATTTCATTATAAAGTCCTTGGATATAGACATGTGTTGTAAAATGGGCATGAGCTTTGACCTATGAAGAAATGTGGGCATATGATTGTATCCAAAGAGAGATGGAGATGTATTGTAGTCCTCTAGGAAAATTATATTAAAATCCTAGAACGTGGGCATGGGAACAAGTATTTAAGTCCCTAGGATATAAACACTCTCATTTGGCCTAAAACCGATAAGTGCTTCAAGTCCCTATGACAAAGGCATGCCCACTTTTTTTTGGTAAGTGAGTTTAGGAACCTGTATTACTAAAGGGGGGTTATGATACAAAAATGGGGAACTCCCTGGTCTACCAAAAAGGAAACCAGGCCAGAGGTTCTTGAGTTGTGTTTTTTGAAATAGGCAGGGGGTAGGACTAGACTGCCACCATGGGCAACCAGCCCAGTCCTACCATATCCAGTTTTTGACAGTATAAGAAAAACATACATGAAAAGGATAAAAAAAATAATAGTAACAGAAGTTGATATTGACACAGGATTGACCCGACTGACTTGAAAATAGACTAACCATACACTAGTCTAGGATGATGATATGTTTCTTTCCTTTATTCACCTGGCCCTTGTTCTCCTCCTTTTGGGGGACTGTGCGAGTCTTTATGATATGTGCTGGTGCTCCTTTCCCGTCAGCTGTTGTAATGTCCATGTGATGGAAGTAGCGCAGGTAGAGGTGGAATTGAGCAGCCAACCACTCCAGCTTGGATTTATGGTCCGTCTCGACCTCAGTTAGTATTTTGGTAATGGTTTCCAGACTGTTGAGGTGCCTTAATATTTCATTTAACCGTTTCGTGTGTTCCTTGTTGTTCTCCCATCTGGCGTACTACCTCTCCGAGCTCACTTTACCAATCAACATCTTTGTTTTCCATGCCATCTCCACCATTTTGTGGTAGAGGGTTTCCCTGGGCTGCGTGGCTCCTGGGTTAGTTACCCAGTCCACTTCCTAAGCCAGGGAATCCCATGTTTTTCCCTTGTGCTTTTCGTTGATTGCCTTCTCCATCCAGGTAATGGTTGCCTTTCCTTTCGGTGAAACTAGAGTATGAAAGGTTCCCTCCGTGTCTTTTTCCACCTGCACCATCCTTGAAACTCACCGAGGATTGTTCGGAGTTCCCTTCCCCTGGGGGTTTCTTTTGTTGTTCGTTCGCTTCATTCGCACCATCCCATCCTGTCTACCCGGGGGTTCCTCCTTTCCCCTCCCTTGTGTATTTTGGTGGCCTCTCTTCCTACTGTTTGTTCTCTTATTAAACTTTCCCTGCTGTGGGATCGTCCTTCCAATCATGGTCTGCTTGTAGAGGTGAGACTTCCCGTCCTTTTTCCCCGTCATGGTACGTATGATCATGATGACTTGACTGTTATTCCTATACTATCCCTTGCCCTTGCTCGCTTGATATCCTACTGGGAAAGTCCCCGTACCTGGTCCTCGGTGTGGTGGATCAATACTAGTCTGTGTCAATCCCTCTTGCCTTACGTCATTAGCTAGCTACTGTTTGTTGTCGATACTTTCCCTCAGGATTTCCATGCTATTCTTACTATTGACAAGATTTTGTTGTCGTACCCTTGCCTGTTGTATATTTTGATCCAACATTGTGATTGGTAGTCGATTTTTGGGAAGTCATATCCTGTCTGTGTCCTTCGAGACGTTCGATGGGCCTTTCACTGCCCTCCTCGATGTGACCTCCCTTGCTTAAGCTGTTGTCCTGATATTTTGTTGCTAGTTGGGTGAAATCATCTATAAATTGTCCTTGCGGAATGTTGCTCCAGGTAGTATCTACTTCTGGTCCTTCCTTTGTAACCCCCTATTTTCAATTATGTTTTCCAGGCCATTTGCTGACCTACATACCCAACGCAACTCCACGATGTTAATCGTTTGCAGATGCTCCTGGATTTTTTGTAGGGAGTGTGCCAAGTGCCATTGTTTCTAAACCTTGCCCACTCTGGTGCCATTTTGGAGTCTCTTCACCGTGTTGATGACCAGGGTGGAGTCACCTTCCACGATAGTGTTGGTCATCCTTTCTTGACTTAGAATTTCGAGACCGAGCTCGAGGGCTCCAAATTATAATTTTTTGTTGGTTGAGTTTCCCAAGCTCCCAACACACAACTGGATTATGTCACCCCCACTATCTCCGATCACCCCTCCCATTATTGTCATTCCTGGGTTTCCTTTTGCCACCCTGTCACAAATTTAACTTGAGGAACCTTGCCGGAGGAGGTGTCCAGTTGCGCTCTCCTAATTGGAGTTGCGGTGGTTTCCCTACCTGTGTGCTGTTGCGCCCGTCTTTTAGGTGAAAATTTTCTAGGATTCAAAAGTCCTGGCCTGTGAGTTGCACTCTTTTAGTTTGGTAGTTGCATCTCTATACCGTTTCTCAGATTTGTGAGATTATTGCTTCATTGAGTTTCCCTTCCGGGAGGCTTTCATTCCTAAAGATGCACCAATTCCTTTCTTTCCATATTTCCCATATGATCATCCCTGGCATGAGGTTCCAACAGAGGTTTACCATTTCATTTTCATTGTAACTCTCATTCCAGTTACTAATGGTTGTGCTGATGTTACCTCGAGTACTATTGGACTGGCAGAAGATGCATGTTGCCCAATCCCATATCTCTGTTGTGTAATTACATTCATTGAGGAGGTGATTCATTGTTTCTTATTTAGCTTGATAGAGGTGGCATCGTGATGGGACTATCAAACCTCTTTTCCTTAGGTTTTCCCAGGTTAGAATTTTGTTGTGAAGTACTAGCCATTTGAACATTTTTATTTTTGGCCACTGGGGGATGCCCCAAAACTTTCCCCACTGTTGCGCTGAGTCTTCTTGGTCCTGGTCTACAATGTAATTATAGGCTTCTTTTAAGTTGAATTCCCCTCCATTTTTCCTTCCCCATATTAGTTGGTCCTCTTCTTCTAAGACTACAATTTTACTTTTCCCCAATTCCTCCTCTACGTCTTTTGTTATTGTTGCGATCCGATCTCTGTTTTGTGGATTGAGTTTGTCCCAGATCCTCCATCTATCGCGATAATTTTCTTGTTTCCAGTAGTGATGGATTTTTATTTTTCCTTGTGCGATCATATCCTGTTGGAGTTCCCCCCTGTCCAGATTTTCCATTCTGGGTTCCTGTTGCCACGTGTCCTCCCAAAATCTGGTTGTTTTGCCATTCCTCACTTCTCAGAAATATGGATCTAGGTTTTGTTCTGCCAGGATAGATTCCATATGGCTGATCCTTCTCTTGTTCTCATAAAATGAATTCGATCCTATTTTTTGATGTCTGGGGCATACTTGGCCTTCTAGAGGGTTGTCCACGGTGTTGAATTTTCTTTGACCCATCTCCACCAAAGTTTCACCCCGTAGGATTCATTGGTTACTTGTGGGCCTCGTAACCCCAGACCTCCTTTGCATTTTGGTTTGCAAACCTTCTCCCATGCCACAAGGGCCCATTTTTTATTGCTTTCTGCTCCACGCCATAGAAATTCCCTTTGGATGGCTCTTATTTTTTGGAGTATTCTTTTGGGAGCGGAAAACACTGACATCATATAGGTCGGTATTGCTTGCAAAACCACTTTGGTCAGGACAAGTCTTCCCATAAGGTTGAGGGATCTGTAAGTCCAGTTTTTCACCCTATTTTGTAGCTTGTTGATCACTCCTTCCCATGTTTCCATTTTGCATGCTCTATCCGTCAGGGGAATTCCCAAGTATTTCATTGGGAGGGTTTTATGTTGAACCCCAAAATATTTGCCAGGTTCCTTTGAATTGCTCGGTTGGTGTTGAAGAAATATATCATGGATTTGGAGTGATTGATCTCCTCTCCCAAGGCTTCCCCAAACTCTTCTAAGATTCTTTTATATGCTTTTTCTTCCTTGACCGTGGGTGTGCCATGGAGTAAGGTGTCATCAACTAACTGTTGGTGTGTGTTGGTAGGGAAATTTTTGAAAGGTTTTATGCCTATTATTTCTTGTGCTGCAGTTGTGATTTTTATGCTTCTACTAAGTCCTCCCATCATCAGAATGAACAAGAAAGGTGATAGCGGGTCTTCTTGTCTGATGCCTCTTGAAGGCCAGAAGGGTTTGGCTAGGGCTCCATTGATTAACAATGAGTAACTATTCGTTGCCACTAGGTTGACAATCCAGTTGATCCAGTGTTGCGCAAAGCCAAAAGCTTCCAGAATCTTGACCATATAGTGCCAGTTAATTTTTTCATAAGCCTTTGCTAGGTCAAGTTGGATTATCATCCCCCCTCTCCTCTGGGTTTTCAGTGTGTGTATCAGTTCATGGGCATGGATGATGTTGTCAAAAATTTGTCTCCCTTCTACAAAACCTGTCTGTTCCCGGGAAATCAATGAGGGTAGGAGAGGTTTCAGTCTATTGGCTATGAATTTGGAGATTATCTTGTAAACCAAATTGCAAAATGCTATGGGTCTGTAGTGTTCTGGGGTCCTGGCTTCATTTTATTTGGGGATTAGAGTAATCATTGTGGAATTTAGTGCTTTCAAAATGAAGGCCGAGCGTTTGGAGTATTTCACCACCCCATAGACGTCATGTTGGATCACTTCCCAGTAGGCTTTGAATAATTCCACTGTGAAGCCATCTGGACTTGGGGCCTTTCCATTGGGCATCTTCTAGACCACTTGGCCAATTTCCTCCTTGGCGATGGGTTTTTTTAGGTTGATATTTTGTTCCTCGGTTACTAGCCTGGGGATGTGATGAGTTATCCTTTGTATGGCCTCCATTCAATCTTGGTTGGGTTCCTGGGCTATCCCATGGAAGTGGCTTACCAGTATATTTTCAATCTCCTTGTGGGACTCTCTCTCTATCCCATCCTGATCCCAAATTTTTAGGATTTTGTTGTGGGTTTGTCTAGCAATGGTGGTTCGATGAAAAAACCTTGTATTCCATTCTCCTTCCTTTAGCCACCTGATTCTGGACTTTTGGCGCCATAGAGTCTCTTCCTGCTGGAATCTTGCTTCCCATTCCTAGTTCAGTTGGATCTCTTCCTTTTTTCGATCATGTGTATAACCCACGTCTATGCATATTTCCTGGAGGTTCCTCATTCTGTCTTCAATAATTCTTTTCTCTTGGTTTATGTTTCCAAAGATTTCCTTGTTCCACTCCTTGAGTTTATGTTTGATGTACCTGATTTTCTTATAAAGTTTGAACATCCTTGTCCTTTGTTCAGGTTGTGGCTCCCACGACCATTGGCTGATGTTATCCTTGAAGGTGCGATGTTGAATCCAAAATTTCTCGAATCTGAAAGTTCTGTTTTTTGGTGTGGTTTGGAAGTTTGCTTCCAGTTGGAATGGCCAGTGGTATGAACTCCCTCAGGGAAGGATGCTGCACTCTAAAGTTAAACCCTATAGGATGATGGAGTCCGACACCAGGAATCTTTCTAGCCTTGTCTCTATCTAATGTTGATTTATCCATTTGTTGTTCCATGTGAACTGACCATTACTAGTTTTGATGTCCACCATCTCCACTGTGTCAATGAAAGCTAAAAATTCTTCCACATCTCTATCCAGTCTCCTGGTACCTCCTTTTTTCTCTGCAAGTGTCGTGATGATGTTGAATTCCCCGACCAGGATCCAGTGGAGGTTGCTGGAATGGGCTTTTAGGTTTTCTAGGTCTAGGAGCATTCTTCTCTTCTCTTCCAACATCTGGGGACCATATACATTAGTGCATAGAATCACCTCCGTGTTACCTATGATTTGCATGCTAACTGAAAGTGTGTATCTGGTGGCTTCGACTGCTAGTAGATTCATCACTTTTGGGTTCCACAGAGTGAGAATACTGCCTGCCATCCACTGTCCTTCGACAACCAACGTCTTGTACTTGCTCCATTGTTTTTTGTTGATTGTTTCCATTCTATCTACAATACATTTTGTCTCTTTGATGAAACATAGGTCTGGTTGTTCCTTCCTCAGTCTGTTTTTAAGGATTATTTGTTTTTTTGGTCTGTTTAGGCCTCTAATATTCCATGTTATAATCTTCATTTAAACATGTGGGGGGGAGTTGGGAAAGAGCTTCTTTATCTTACCTGAATTTATTAGCAAAGCTCCTAGTTCCTGTAGGGCTACACTGTTTGATTTCCTGCCTTTCTTCCTTCGCGTCTTCATGGGTGAGAGCTGTGGTTGTCCCTCACCTGATTTGATTCCTAGGTGTCCTATCTTGCCATGCGTGCACTTGAGCCCTCTGGATTTTTCTTCCTCCCTTAGGAGGAATAGGTATTGGATATGGTCTAGTTGCTTCATTGGTACATTGTCCACGCCCTGCCTTTTCCATTTCTCTAGTATGTTTGGGAGATCTATTACTTCCATTTCCACAATATCTATGAGGTCAAGATATTCCATACCTACCTTGCTTAGTTTCATTTCCTCGTCTCCGTTTGCATCTCGCATGGGTGTGTTGGCATATCTGGTTTCTCTATCCATAGGAGTTGTGCTACCCCCCTTCTCCATCTTATTTCTTGGATTGTTTGTGTTCTCATTTGTGCCTTGGTCCTTAGCTTATTTAGATTTTTCCTTTTCCTTTCCTCCTTCTCCCCCTTTGTAGTTATTTTCATGCCCTTTCATTCTAGTCCTAGCTTCCGGATTGATTTCCGTTGGGGTTTTACTTGGTTTCTTGTTTGCTCTGTTTCTGTTGTTCGACTTGATAAACCCATCCTCATCCTGCTGTATTTTGGTGTTTTCCGCTCATTGTTTTTTATTGAGAGGGAATTCTCTAAATAGGTGTCCATGTTCATGGCATATTCTGCATCTGAATGGGATATGCTCATAATCAATGCTTTGTATCTATTCCTCATCCCTGAATTCCAAACTTATGGCTCCTGGGAGTGCCCCTGAAACATCCATCTCTATGCAGATCCTTGCATAGGAGGTATATCTCCCTTTTAGGGTTTCTTTCGATGTCTTCACATATTTTCCAAGTTTGTTCCTGATTGCTTCGAAGGTGGAGGGTAGCCAGTAGTCTAGCGACAAAGAGTAAAGCCGCAACCAAGTGGGTACATTCTTGAAGGTTTCTTTCTTTGGGGAGAAGTTTTCCTTCCATGGTTGCATGTACAGTCCTGCTGAGGTGTGGAAGTATGCCCCCCCCTCAAAGACTTTATCCATGTCCTCCAAATTCATGAATATTGTTGTGAAGAAGCCTTTCGAGACCAGGTGGAGTTCCACTTCCTCGCTTGGCTTCCAATAATATTTTATCCAGTTGTGCAACGTTCTTTCTGTGGGCCATAGACCCATGAACTTACAAATTAGTGCATGCGTCTTCATTTGGTCCCGAAAGAGTTATTTTTGTGGGTCTTCTAGTATCACCTTGGGTATCAGTTCTATTTTAGGTTTACATGGGTTGCACCCTTTTGCCCCATTGGGGTTCTCTGGTTCTTGCGCTTCACTTTATATTTCTCTGGCTTCTTCCCCCATGTGATCCTTTTTTTCTAGGTTGCTTTCCTAATTTTTTCCTAGTCCTGAACCAGAGGTGCTCATCACTAGTTCCTTGAAACCTCTGCCTCATGGTCCTTTCCCCTTATCCATCACTACCTTCTTGTATGAGGGGGTTCCATTGCTGCCCCCTTTGGTATCCATGTTGCGCTCTGCTGTGTCTGTGACTGTCAAACCCTAGCTTACTCCTTTCATGGTCTACCCGCGGTCACTTCTCAACATAATCACTTGTATTATCTATGCTTAAAAATATGCTTCATCTTACAAATATGTCCAAAGGCATGCCCACTTAGTTTGAAAAATAAAAAAGGTTAAGTCCCTAGAACATGAACATGTTGACTTAATCTCAAAAGGACATGTTTCATTTCCCAAAACATGTGCATCTTTACTTGGTCCAAAAAGGACAATTATTTAAGTCTTTAGAGTCTAGAACACAACCATTTTTATTTGGTTCATAAAGGGAAAATGTGTGAGCCTTTAACAAGCTTGTTTTTTGGGTTTGTAGAGGACGTGTAAGATGATCCATGAAAACTATAATATTGAAGCTATATATTAGTATTCTTGATAAACATTATTGGTGAATGATGAGAGTATAATGTTTATTGTGGATAAAAGAATCAACTCCATGGTGAGACTAGGAGCTTAAGAGGCCACACAACTTTAGGGACTGATCAAAGGAAAAAGATTAAAATAACATACTTATTATTATTATTCATCTATGGAGAACTATGTTCAAGGATTGAATAACTTAGGGATGTTAATTTAGTCCAAAAAGGACAAGAGCCCCTAGGAACTAGAGTAATTTACCCATTATTGATATTCAAGATAAGGACATCATGAAATAGATAATCATTAATAGGAAAATCATGAATTTAACATTATTTAGACCTTACAACAATAGTATTAGCGGTGGGTATCCTTCCACCACTGTAAAATTATTATTTCCTACACAATAATTCATAATAGGAAAAATGAGAGAGAAAAATCCTAGAATTAAGGTTTGTGATATTTTCTACCAAATGTATGGCCTCCATTATTGGCCATCTTATTGACACTTATGATCATAGTGACAACCTTTACTCCTTCCTTTCGGCCCATGGGCCTTAGAATGATTGTCATAAGGCCTAAAGGGGTAGATGACTACCCCATAGTGTGGAATTTCTCTGCTTGACCCCTCTTTTGAAACTCACTACAACAAAAACCATGGTGCCACTAAAGGTTTCGAGGAATTTTTTCATGAAGGTCGTCCATGAGGTAATGAAATCCCCTCTTGTGATATTGCTATTACAATTGGTATTACTGAATATGAAACGATTTGTGATAGTATGAAGCATCACATATTAATAAAGTATTTTGTTGGAAGAATTCCCCCATACATTGCGATTAGGGTTTGAGTTAGGGAACCTTGGAAACCCCATGGGTGGGTCTGCATGACCACCAAAAGATTTATAAAATATTCTTTTGGTTCACATTTAAGGAAGACAAGCATGCCACATAGGTTTTTTTGTATGGAATTTGGATGCGTCATAATACCCTAGTTGTCTAGTCCACATAGTAAGAACATTCCTTGTATGAGTTGAGTTCCTTGGCCTTTCGATTTAGTTTAGGGATTTCCTGGAACACATCTCTATCCCTCTCAAATAGTTTATCTACCACGACCTCCAACAATTTTTTAGGATATGCCCTTGGAGCTATGTTTCCCTTTGGGTCATTTTTTCCCAAAACCTAAAACAATGATATGTCATTAAACTTGGAATTAAGGTTAATAGGAAACTTTTTTGGTACATTAGCCTGTCAAATACTTGCTTCCAATGCCAAATATCTAAACATATGATTTGGGATTTCTCACTTCTTTCTAAATCCAATTCCTCAAATATTTTTCATGCAATAGACTCAATGTTGTAAACACAAAAATGAAGTGGATTTTGTCGATGGTGGCGAATGGATTAAGTAACAAAAATTGGTAATAAGAAAAATGTGGCACCCAATGTCTAGGCTAAGGGCATACCTAGTTTTGGGCCAACAAACTCAAAGTTGATCATTCTAGTGGTGGGGAAGGACCCTACTAACTCCTATTAGATGCTCCACCCCATCGGGGGGTGGTGGCCATAGGGTCTAGTCTCCTCCACCAAGGCTATATGTGAAATCCTTTATTGAATTGGATTATAAGAAAATGCACTCAAAAAATAGCCTAGATAGTTGGGTTACCCAAGCATTCAAAAATAACCATTTTGTGTCCTTGACCCCTTATCAAGTTCTTAGGGGTAAGGATGGATATGATATGGAAACTATTGTTGAGAATTTACAATGAAATACATGTCATGGAATGTGTTGGGTCTCACCAATTTGTTTAGGAATATGATGGTTATAAGTGTTTGTTTATTAGTTTCTAATTTGGATGTATTGTTTAGATGTAAGAAGTTAAATTCACTAGGTCTTCCTTAACCTCGAACTTACATTATATTTGGCCTAATGTGACTATTTTAAATACCCAACATGAATATGGGGATGGTAGAGACACCACTTTCATTTCCTCAAAATTTGTTTCAAACATTATTGACCAAAGTCACATACCATCCAACTAGGTAGTGTGGGTTCTCCTAGGTAGTGTTTGGCCCGCCAAAATCTATATGCATTGAATGGAATTTATGCTACAAATAATCTATTGAATTCGATTGATAAATATATCCTTAAGGTAGAGTAACTCTTAAGTGGATATTTCAACAATGTAGAGCCCCAAGATGACAAATTGGGCACAACCACTATCTGCATGCCATAGAGATAACAAAAGGATTGGAACGACCTTAAGGAAATGATTAGCCTATTTGACCCCAACACATATTATAGAGTTGATTCCCTTGAACTATGGTTCATAAGATCAAATTTTTGGGTTAGCAATGGTTGAGTCTTGAAACCATCGGAAATAGCCATGTGTTATGAGAAAAATAATTTATATTTTTCACTATGAGAGTGGGTGGCTAGTAAAAGAGTTGGGGGAGACCACTAATTTTGATCACCCTCTTATTGAATTCTCTTTGTGTTAGGGTGCAACTAAAACCATGTTGTAGGAGTCAATACATATTCAATGTTTCTCATATTTAACACCTAGCTTGTGTTTGGGCCATTATATGGATATGAAATTTAATGCCTTGACCCTAGGGAGAAGAATGATAGAATAATGTCATAGGATGAATTGAATATTTCCTTTGAGGGGTTGGCCAATATCTCACATCGATTTGGTGCTATTGGAATAAAGATCCTAAGGAGGGATTTAAAGAGGCTATTGCTAACTGCAAATAATGCAATTTGGTTATGTCCTTCAAGCTTGGGGGGCATACTTTGACATTTTTGAAGGTGGAAGAATTTTGATAACCCTGCTGTGTCTAGATTTAGTCAAGGTTAAATTGATTCATGACTAGTCATCAACCTACAAAACATTTTTTTCAAAACAGTGGCCATTAAGGAAGCCTCTGAAAAGCTCCATGCACTTAAAACAACTTTTGGCAAGGTTACGAATCTTGAGTACATTGAGTGGGAATTTGTGGTTCCCTCTTGTACTATTTTTCAATTCCAAAGTTTGATTGATGCATAAAGGCTAGACATGCATTTATGATGATGCTGTGCAAAAAAAATCCCTATGGGCTATAATTAACCAAGGATTAATCAATTTTATCCCCAAGGCAAGGGACCCGTATTTTGTTATTAGATTTTTGCCAATTAACTTGATAAATGTCTTATACAATATTTTGGCTAAGGCCTATCCCCCAAAATGAGGGATATCCTCCCTTAGATTATCAAACTAGAACATATAAATTGTATTCAAGGTTAGTTCATCCTAGACAATTCCATTGCAGTCACAAAAATGACTTTCTTAACAAAAATGCCTTTTCCTTCACAAAATGAAACCATCAAGCATAATTTTTGGTTCTATACTTATGAAAAATATGTTAGGAAATATACATCAACACTAAACCAACTAGGAAATAAAATACACATTTAAACAAGAAAATAAATGACAAACACAATACATAGATATTTTACCCTAGAAACCCAAATGGGAAAACCAACATTCCTTGAGCGTCTTACTCTCCTGTTGTATTATTCATTCAGAATAAAGAGTTACATGGCTAACCTTGTTCTACAACCAAGACACAATCACCATCATACTCTCTTTATTTACACAAGACCAACCCTGCTGCCAATTTGGATTACATCTACATGACCGAAAACCTCTAAAGAATGATTTAAAGATTGATTAACATAATACAATTACAACATGCCTTATTTATAGTATTTATAGCATGAAAAGTACTAAATCATGGCACCCAAAAAAACATTATAGATCAATGCAAATAATTGGCTACAAATCCCACAAATCTCAGGATTTCATTATATTATTTTTCAATAGGATTACTAGTTGACATCCAGTCGGCCTTTAGTTAGTTTCCACTTGACCTCCTGTCAACCTCTTGTCGGTTGAAATTTGAATTCCCATCAATCACTTTGAATTCTAATTTCCCAATCGATCACTATGACCTTTGACTTAACCATTGACTTGAATTGACTCATCAGTCAAATTATCACCTAGCCAATCCACCTTGACTACACAGTTAGATGATTGTTTTTTTTCCTATGAAGAAAATAAAAAACCAACTTTCTCCCACTTGTTGTCTTATTTTCCAATACATGAGAACATGAACATCTATTCACTGATCCAAGGCAACAATTCCCATTGCCTCTCTACACCAAGAGAACTTCACAACACTCACAGACTTGGTCAGAGAGTATGTTATGTTTTCCAATGTGTCATCTTTCTCTAGAAGTGTTATCAGACTAATCGGTAGGTGCAGACACTAACTGATCTCCCTAGATCCACCTATATCTAGAACAAAACACACCAGAACATAACACTTTCCTTAAGTTTTAGATATCGAATTTACTAACCAAAGAGGGATGGGTGACATACCGTTTAAATGTCGCTTCCTCTCGCCATCACCATCCTAGCTCCGTTCCAGCACTCATACAATGAGGAACCTGCAAAAGAACACAACCAACCAAAGTGATAGAAATAACATAAACTCAATATAAACCTATGTATGTGATCAAGGAATCATACAATAAAACACAACAAGCTTTATAGGAAAGAATCATATTACTGTATCATATTAAATGTGAAACAGAGATTACAACCATGGCCTTGATGTTGTAAGGTCCCTTCCAACTGTCCTTTGCTCCCCACACACTTCTTGCTCCAAGGATTCTGAGACCATGGATCTCATAGCTACTCACAATCTATCTTGACAAAGCAAATCTCAAAGCCACTCCAACCAAGCTAATAATTCCAAGCCAACAAAAGCTAAACAAAGCTAACTTTCTCCATGAGAACTCCTCTCCTTTTATAAGTTGAAGAGGATAAGGTGAGGAGGTTAGGATGATCCCACTAAATCATGAAAGCGAGTAAGATTCAAACCATT
>JZKD02S1958852.1:308550-328708 GCA_000966675.3 Picea glauca | reverse complement strand
AGAATGAAATGAAGCTTCAAATACTAGATGAAGGACTTGACTCAAATAGAGAGGGGGAAAACTATTTCATTTTTTAATGAGCTTGACACAAAAACAAGAACTATGCTCGTAACCTCTATTTCATTTTTTAACGAGGTTGCCTCAGAGATGAAAAATCTATCCTCGTAAGTGGTTTCATTTTTTAATGAGCTTGAAATTAAAAAACCATGCTCAAGTCTGGTTTCATTTTTTAACGAGATTGAAATTAGAAAATCATGCTCGTAGACCTTTGTTTCATTTTTTAATGAGGTTGCCTCAGAGACGCAAAAACTATCCTCAGTACCTCTCTCATTGATCATGGATTCCAAGAGGACAATGCCCCAGAATGACACCATGTCAAGGGACAAAACTCGGTCATGACTTCCAAGAGGTCTTCACTGGAAGGAAGAAATACACTCTGGAAGGACACCATGTCGAGGGTCACGACAGGAGTAAAGAGATCAGGCTCTAACAACCCTATCGAGGAGATTACCATGTCAACTACTAGATCTAAGTCATCAAAATTTGAAGCCATGGGCGACAACGCCACATAATTGACCTATGGCAGGGGCGATACTGTCTGCATACAAGAACCATTCAGGGAGGCAATCCAGGTGGGGTCAATGAATGAAAGTTGATCAACAGTCACAACTCGTTCATCATGAGGGAAATATATCACACAAAAAAGAGTAGACACAATAGCTTTCATGGCATAGACACAATCTCTCCCAAGGAGTAAAGCAAAATCCAAGGGGTCTTGGACTACCATGACATCGATAAAGACAGTTTTCCCTCCCAGAGTTACAAGAAACTGAGGAAGGGTCCCTAAAGGTTGACTGGTTCTTCTGTTAAAAGCTAACAGATTATGCGTAACCGATGCAAGTGGAGGACAACCCAAAGCTTGCCAAGCAATAGAGGACAAAATACTAACAAATGCACCTTCATCTATCAACGTCTGAGGAACATCCCAACCAAAAACTTTCACTGTAATCTGGAAAGGAGTGTGAGAGGGAAGACGAGGTCTAGTTAGCACACCCTAATCAAAGTGGAGGGCCTTATAACTTGGAGGGGGTTCCACGGGAGAAGGAGGAATACCCCCTAACACGACAGAGTCTGTATCAACGAGAAAAACATGGGCAATATCAGGTTTACTCTCTAGCGGGAGAGTAGGATCGACCGATGGAGAGATCAGATCGACCACTTGGGTTTCAATCTCCAAGGGGAGAATGGGGTCGACAAGTGGAAATGGATCGACCACTTGGGTGACACTCTCTAATGGGAGAGGGGGATTGATCGAGGATGGGATCAGATCAACCAATTTAGTTTCACTCTTTGAGGGGAGAGAGGGATTGATCGAGGATGGTATTGGATCAACCACTTTGTCAACTGGTTCAACTAAGGACGTGACTAGATTGACGACATGATCAACGAGATTGACTGGTGAAGGGACCATAGTGATCATTCCATCAACTACAGGTGGGTTGAGAGAAAGCTTGCGATAAGAAGCTGGAAGTTGAGGCTGTGAAACAGTCATGTCTTCCAGTAATTTTGAGGCTTCGTCCATACGAGAACAAAGGTGAGTGAGATGACTCCCTTTTCATAACATACACGGGAACTTGACTCTACTTTTTGTCTTCCCAACCTTATCATGGCTGGTTGACGGGGGCTTGTCAGCATGTTGTTCAAAGGCTAACGACGTAGGTTAGCGAGGATGTGTAGACCATGCTTCTATAACCTTGGATAGACTAGGGCATTCCTTAAGAAGATGGCTACCCTTACAAAGCCTGCAAGGGTACTTGGGCTTACAGGTTGTTTGGGTGATCTTGACATCATCAACACTCCCAACACGACTAACAGTAACTGGTTTTTTTCCAACATGTTTGACAGTGGTTGGAAGCTTTGACCCTTGTTTGTATTTCTTCTTCTTAATCTTCCTTTTCTTCTTCTTCTTATTCACTGGGTTACTAGCTTCAGAACTTTCACTCGATGAAGAAGATGAAACGGAAGGTGACCTTGCAAGCAAAGAAGGCGAAGAAGACCTTACTGGTGAAGAAGGTGAAGGATCAACATGAGGTTGATTCTTGTGGGGGGAAGTGCTTGTGACTGAAGCACTAACTGCATTCGGGATTACCTGAGTGGAAAAAAACCATACCGATAATCCAATCGTGAGACCTGGAAGGCTCAAAGTAGCAATATGAGGAGACCAATGTTTCCATAAGAAGGAAAAATAAAAGGTTCCCTTGGAGCAGGGGTTCCTTCATTGGTCATTTCGGGAACCAATGCCATTAAATAAATATCCAATCTAGAGTCCTCTAAGGAAAACAAAAAACACATGCTAAAAATCTAGTAAGCAAGCAAGCAAACAAAACCTTCTCACAATGAACATACTAGTTGGTGATGAAATCCAACGTCGTGGGAACAATGTAAGAAGGGGCTGAGATAGAGCGGGTGGAAAAGTTATGTTGACGACCTGCTTAATGGACTTACACACTGGTGCAAGCTCCCACACATAATCGTGGGTATACCCTCCAAGGAGCCCGAGTGAGTTTGGCCAACGTCGATTCCAGGTACCGTGAAGACTTGCCCCTCCACAGTCACCTAGTCTAAAGAACCTAGAGAGATAGGCCACTAAGGTTACCAATCACTACAGTGATAACTGGGGAAATAGTCGATAGTCCAATCCACGCGCAAGGGCAGGGTATCTAGCCCAAAATCAACTTGAAAGGCTTCCACTCATCATTGTGGGTATACCTCTCAAGCAACCCCAATAATACATGTAATCTCTACACCAAGACCAACAAAGCAGGGTGAATAATTCTGCCAGTCTCAATGCGACCTTGTGATTGACCCTTGTGTTAGAAGGGCTTCCCATAACAAAATGTAATAAATGGATTTAACTCTCCCTATCACAAGATACTATGTTTGTTTGCATCTTTGGAAAGTTATCTTTCACACCTATTCCAAAGCCCTACGACTAATCTAATGTAGGTTTGCTACCAGAAAAGATAAAAATGTCTAATCAATTTTTATAAGCGCTTTATTTTATGGCTGTTGTTACTCAATAGGAAAATGGCATGGACAATATGGTGTTTTGTCTGACTTGAAAATTATGCAAAGAGATGAAGATGCAATCTTTTCATTTCGACGAAAGCTATGCTACGAGAAGGAGAAAACACTTATCATTCCCAGATGCACAATGTCCCAAAATCTTAAAACTCATCAATATCAAGATTCTCAAGAAATGAGAAAAAAAGTACTGAACACCAATGCACGATTCATGCCCCCCCCTGGCTATGAGGGGGAATTTTTTTCATAATTTAAGATCAAAAAATGCCAAGAATCATGCAATTTCGCTACTTCAAATGCAAGGATGCCCCTGATCTAATATAAAGAAAGAAATTAAATCCTTTTGTTTCAAAAATTTCACTAAAAGCGATAATGAACTTTTTTAAAACAAAGAAACCCAAAATAAAAGTTCTCTTTTAAGGCGAACTATTCAGAAGAAATCTAATCTTTCCCTAAACAATTCTAAAGAAAACACATGCTTTGTAATTGAAAGACACTCAAAGTAAGAGACTAATCCTTCAAAACCAAACAAAGAAAAGATGGATAAAAGAAACTCAAAGAATGTCAAGAAGACTGTAAACATATCAATATAGGCTCCAAAAGTTCAATCCAGCTGTTCAAAGCAAAACTAGGCATCAGAAAATGATAAGACCCAATCCAAAAAAATTTACAAACAAGTTCATAGGCTGGCAGTGTATTACAGTGCGAGAATCAAAGATTCTCACAGGCTGAACAAAGGTTGACTGCGAGGGGTTCACATTGGACTTAATACCAGGGTGCAAACTCAGCTGTTTCTCGCAGGCCACTAAAGGGTACAGTGCGAGAATGCCTGTAAACAAGCAAAAAATTGAAAAAGGACTAAATTTGACTGAACTTTCAGATCCAGAGAGTTTGGATGGATCTCCCACAAACTTAGAGACCATAAAACAAGTAATCAAAGCAAGGGAAACTAGACTAACTAGGAAACAATCCGTTCCCCAGTGGAGTCACCAATTTTGTTATCGGACTAATCGGTAGGTGCAGACACTAACTGATCTCCCTAGATCCACCTAGATCTAGAACAAAACACACCAGAACATAACGCTTTCCTTAAGTTTTAGATATCGAATTTACTAACCAAAGAGGGATGGGTGACATACCGTTTAAATGTCGCTTCCTCTCACCATCACCATCCTAGCTCCGTTCCAGTGCTCATACAATGATGAACCTGCAAAAGAATGCAACCAACCAAAGTGATAGCAATAACATAAACTCAATATAAACCTATGTATGTGATCAAGGAATCATACAATAAAACACAACAAGATTTATAGGAAAGAATCATATTACTGTATCATATTAAATGTGAAAGAGAGATTACAACCATGGCCTTGATGTCGTAAGGTCCCTTCCAACTTTCCTTTGTTCCCCACACACTTATTTTTCCAAGGGTTATGAGACCATGGATCTGATAGCTACTCACAATCTATCTTGACAAAGAAAATCTCAAAGCCACTCCAACCAAGCTAATAATTCCAAGCCAACAAAAGCTAACCAAAGCTAACTTTCTCCATGAGAACCCCTCTCCTTTTATAAGTTGAAGAGGATAAGGTCAGGAGGTTAGGATGATCCCACTAAATCATGAATGCGAGTAAGATCCAAACCATTTGGATGTCACCTCACCATAGAATTTTCTCCTTCTAGAAGATTCGAGAAAACACTTGTTTTTCCCACGTGTAGGCATTCTTGCACCCTGCCTATAGAGCAATCTGCGAACATCTCGCGCCCTAGCTATGGTGCAACCTGCGAGAATCAGGAATTCTCGCACCCTGCCTATATAGCAACCTGTGAACTTCCTTTTTTATAGGGCTTTTACAAGGGAAAATGTAACTTCTTTTCTCAGGAAAAGTTCTTCTCCCTTCTCTCTTTAGGAACTCAGGCCATTGACCCCTCTAAAGGAAACATATAGGTTTACATCATTAACGGTCATAGGGATGACGAAAATAATGTGTAACAAGAAGCACCATGTTTCTTTCCACCATGTCTATCATGAAATGGTATTATAAATCATATGATTCATCCTAGAATGGTATGTTGGGTTCTTTTCCATAAAAATTGCGCTTTGACTATCTCATCTTATATTCATAGTTCTTTGCTCAAACCTAATCCCTAAACATAGTCTATGCAACCATACTTCTTCTTTTCTTCCATGAGTGGTTGCCATGTATTCATCTTTTGTTGATGACAAGTTTACACAACATGTCTCTTACTCATCTAGTTTATTTATTCACTGAACATCTTGAAGACATATCCATTGGTCGACCTTCGTCGATCCAAATCTCCATCCCAATCAAAGTGGACAAATCCATGTACATTTTCTTCACTGCCAGCTTCAGGTTTCCCTTGTTAGCATATAGCCTAATCTTTTGTGCCACACAAATACTTGAACACTCTCTTGACAACTATCCAATTCTTTCTCCTAGATGTTGACATGTATCTACTCAAAACTTCCACTGTATGAGCAATGTCTGGTTGAGTGCAGACCATAACATACATCATACTACCAACAAAAATTGCATAGGGAACATATTCCATGTCCTCAATTTCTCACTATGTCTTTGGATACTATTCAATAGTTATATTTTCTCCCACAAGAATTGGCATTTTGATTGGTTTGGAATCCTTCATGTTGAAACACTTCAAAACTATTTCAATGTACTTCCTCTGATTCAACCATAGATTTCTAACTTCCCGATCTCTCTTGATCTCCATTCCCAGAATGAATTTCACTGCACCAAGATCCTTCATGTCGAACTTGGAGGATAGCTTCTTCTTCACATCCTTTATTGTGTCCATGTTGTTTTCAACCAATAACATGTCATCGACATACAATTCTACATATATGAAACACCCACCTTCCATGGAATATGCACAATGATCAACCTTTCTTATCACAAATCCAAAACTAAGTACGTACGTGTCAACATTTTGATATCACATACTTGGTGATTGCTTTAGACCATAAATGTATCTTTTAAACTTTCACACTAGCTCTTTCTTGCCATTTATTGCAAATACTTCAAGCTGTTTCATGTAGATTTCTTCTTCTAGGTCCCCATGTAGGAACATTGTCTTCACATCCATTTTATCTATTTGAAGATCAAATGTTGCACCCAGATACATTGGTACTCTAATGGAAGTTAATTTTGCAACAGGGGAAAAAATCACATCGAAGTTGACTCCCTCAACTTGGGAATATCCTTTCTCTACCAGTCAAGCTTTGAATTTTTTGACTTGACTTGTTGCATTCGTATTTTTCTTTAACATCCACTTTATATCGACATGTTTCCTTTCATTTGATAATTCAACTAGATACCATGTCTCATTCTTGTATAGGGATTCCACCATCTCTTTGACCATGGCGTTCTTCCAAATTTTACCCTCTGTTAAGTCGACTACCTCTCTAACTAACTTGCACTCCTCATTAGTGGAAGATAACACAATTGTAGAACGAAAATTGGGTGGACTATACCTTTTAGTTGGTTTTATTAATCATTAAGATCTCCTTAAAATAAGAGTTGGTTGTTCCACCTCTTCATTTGAATCATCTTCTTCGTTCCTCACCTAAAACCTCAACTTCTATGGATCTTTATCTATTTGAACTTCTTCAGACTTGGAAGTTCCACCAATTTCCATGAAGACCACATCTTGAATGTACACTATTTTCCTTGATGCAAGATCCCATAGATTATATCCTTTTATTCGATCATTGTACCCAATGAAAATACACTTGACTACCTTCTTATCCAACTTGTTCCTCTTTTGCTTGGGAATATGTACAAATGAATCACAACCAAATACTTTGAGATGTGAAAGAAAATAATTGTTACCAAACCATACCTCATGTGGAGTCAATTCGACTAGCGCTGATGAAGGATATCTATTTACCAAATATTTTGTAGTGTCGACTGTCTCTGCCCAGAATTCTTATGCGAGCCTTGCACCACTAAGCATGATCCTTGCCTTATCCATTAACTCCTTATTCATTCTTTTAGCAACTCCATTTTGATGTGGGGTATGTGGTGTGGTATTTTTTCTTTTTGTGCCACACTTCTTACAAAACTTCTCAAAATACTTTCCACATAATTCTCCACCATTGTCAGTTCTCAACACCTTGATCTTCTTATCTGTCTAGTTTTCCACAAGAGATTTAAACTCTTTGAATTTCTCGAAAAAATATGATTTCTTCCTTAGGAAATATATCCATTTCTTCCTAGAAAATAATCTATGAAGGAGAAATAATATAGGGATCCACCAAGTGAAGGGACTGGTACAAGCCCAAACACATCACTATGTATCAATTCCACATGGGAACCTAACCCAATTTTATTTTCCATATATAAAATGTTCACAAAAATCGACTTCCAAATTACAATCGGAAAAACCTTTGATCATCCTTTGTTGTGCATATATCAAATTCATTTTTATCCAATTTTTCCCATCCTTTGGTGCCATAACATGGTCAGGTTGACTTGACGAAGAACAATTGAGTCGGTTTGTGTCGACTCAACCCGTGTTTAGTCTAGTCAATTCAACTTAAGGTATAGAAATTTTGTTGCATCCAGTTGAGTTGACATTACCTAAAAACTTGTATAGGTTTCCAATTTGAACTCCTTTAATTAATATGATCACACCCCTGACCATTTTTCACGTATCCATTTGAAATATAGTATGCACTTCTGCATCACTCATCTTGCTGAAAAATATTAGATTCTTTCCAAACCAAAATACATAACACACCTAGAAGGGTTCTACTCCTCCCATCCTACAATATTAGTCAAATTATTCCATGTCCAACAATTTTGGTTGTCAAGTCATCCCCCAAGAACACATTGTTAGGACCCAGAAATGTCCCTTTTCACTATATCTTTTGCTCATTCAATCTTATCATTTCTATGCTAAAATGCCTAATATAATGTTGCTAAGACTTTTCCCCAAGGTATGAATCATTGATCTTTCTTTTTTATTCTTATTTACTTAACATGTTTGATTGATAGCATTTCTCATATTTTATCCATGAATGTTCAACTAATGATCAAAATGTGTAGATTAAAGAAAAATGACCAAGTCTTGAAGAAAGATCGATGTTGTTACACCAAATATTACAACTGTGCGCTAGTTCTGCATGTTGTTACATGACTATAGTAGTTTCACACCTTTCTTGGAAGCTGTCACACCTGCTGCAACAGAATCCCACTGATCTTGGAAGCTGGTATATCATTCAAATCCGTATCCTGAAGATCGATCCTCAGGGATTTTACACGTTTTGGCTCACGAGCTAGTGATCAAGATCATTTCGAGATTTTGTGATGATGACAGATCTTTTATATCACACGAACATCTTGAGAATATTCGATTCTCAAGGCTGTTCTGAGTCTGTTTCAAATGAATGTCTCCGTCTTTAAATAACAAAGCTTTTGTAACCATTAGGTAGTAGAGATTAGCTGTGGAAGAGATAGCGAAGTGAAACATTTTGTATTTGAAATTTCTGGTGATTTAATAAAGAAGTGATTTGAGTTTCTCCAACCTAATGTAGTCTTTTTGAGTGGATTCAGTGAGAAGGAAAGGGCCCACCTTCCTCACAGACTCCCTTCTATTGTGATTTTTAGATTAACTGCTTTGATTATTTACAATTGTGTGATTTATTTGTTTATGCATTTCTAGAATACATTTGTTGTTACAGTTCAGTCCCTTTCTGTTAATGCGCATCCGCGTGTCTCATGAGAGTTAGAATCAATTGTTGTATACTACCACAAAATTTCTTTGAAAGTTAATTCCTTTTCTGCATTAGATTAGATCTTTGTTTTCAAGAAAAAGTAAATAGAAGTGTGAATTCCCTTTCTGCAATTAAGTGGACTTCCTTTGAACAATTAACATAGAACTTCCTTCTGCAAGAGTAATATAGAAAATTAGAATAGATTAGATAATCCAAGATTCTTATACACTCATCAAATTCTACTCCTAGAAATTAGATTTCAATTATGCAAGTGTGACTTCAATTCTGCAACAGTAGATTAGAACTCTAGCTGTGTCAACAACTTGTGTTAGTGTTCAACTTTTCAATTCTGTTTCTTTTAGTGTTAGTTTACCTTACTGCAGTTTGATTAGTTTTTTCTTTCATAATCTAACATAGACTGTGCACAATTATCTTACAATAACAAAACTTCCCTAGGTTTGGCAATTCATATTGGACACCTTAATTATTTATTTAATTAAACAATTAAAGTGCACAACATTTTGGCATCATTTCCAGGGAAGATAATTATAGATTCTTGTAAGCGCATTAGTTTTTTTTTCGTAGGAATGAGTAGTCTGCATGAATCAAGGAACAAGAGGATGTATCCCCAAAAATACTAACCCTATAGGTACCAGAGGATGTGGTGGAAGGAGTCCTTCACTAGGAAGGCCAACCGTTGTTGATGATATTATAGCCAGAGCAAAATATTCTTAGGGATCTATCTTTCACCCTTCAAATCCTCCAAGAAGATGTATTCCTCAGTTATCAGAACTACCCCATTTTGAAATATCGTTTTCATCAGGGGCTGAAGCTGAATATTTGTCACCAACAAGTTAGCACGCAACACTAGAGAATATTGAAGATCAAGAAAGTGTAGCTCAGAACAGGGAAAATCCAGAAGAAACTGAAGATATTTTTTGGATCAACGGACAGATAGTCACTAAAGAGGAGTGGGACACTTTCTGTATTGATTGGTTAAGAAGAGGAAGAGCATGTATGGAAAATCAAGGAGATAATGAAGAAGAGCTCCACCATGAGGATCTAGTGAACAATGAATATCAGGTAAATGATGAAAATACTATCTCTACCCTGGTCTTTCCTATTACTAATATTTCCACATGGGGGATAGCTCCTATGAAGACCATACCTCTCTCAACCCTACCAAAATTCCATGGATTATCTACTGAGGATCCATATGATTTTCTATTTGAATTTGATATTCTGTGTAGAAGCTATGACTACACTACCACTACGCATAAGCTTAAATTGTTTCCAGCTAAATTGAAGGGTAACACGTTAAGATGGTTCATGAGCCTTGGAGGAGAGAATATTTCAACATGGGGACAAATGAGGAATCATTTCCCGACCAAGTACCAAGACTACTGTCGAATGAGGGAACGAAGAGAGAAACTATTCAAGATGTCTTAGAAGGAGGGCGAGACCCTTGAATATTTTATGGAGCGACTCCAGTATAATCTACAAAGGTTTGGACATTCGGATGTGAGTAAGGACATTCTGAAAATTATTTTGCTAAAAGGAGTTAGAGATGATTGTTTAGATATGATAAATATGCTTGGCAAAGGAGATATATCTAAGGAATCCTATGAAGACATTGTAAATATTTGTAAGAGATGCTCTCGAGGATCTACAAGTAATAAGTCAACTACCAGGGATAAGACTTTTTCAAGGGTACATAAGTCAGCCAATGGAGGGGAAACAAGAGAAGAAATAGGTAATTTGTTAGAAGATTCCAAAAAAGAAATGATTAACTCTTTTGCCTCACAAATTTACACTCTGCAGGTCAAACAGAAACAAGCAAAATCAGATCAGACATTATCCATTTTCTGTTCGAAATGTAGAAAGAAACATCCACTAAGGGAGTGTCCACTGAACAGTGTCCAGGTATGTCTTATTTGTGAATTAGATCATGCTACTAACCAATGTACCTCCCTACCAGGTGTAAAAGAATCAATTAAGGTGAATAATGAGGAAGCAAATCCTGTCTATCTAATAACACAGAGAAGACAATGGAATCCACGAGGTCAAGGTACAGACCCTCAATTCTCTCTTGCAACACTTAATTATTGGAATAATGTGAACAATAAGCTTCAATATGGCCAGATGAATGCCCCCCCTCCAAATCAGATTCCACCTCCTTATCAGGATCCCAATGCATGGGTACCTATGCCCCAACAACAAAATCATCCTGGGAAATGGAACCCATATTGGAGAAACCCTCACCAACAGAACCCCTATCAACAACAGTTCCAACCCCAGTACTAGCATCAACAACTGTAGTTACCTCCCAATGCCCCACAAAACAATCCTCCCTTACAACCTTAGATGCCTGTGCAACCTAACCCAAATCCAAATAATAAGTCCGTTCAAAATATTGATATACACAATGTGTCAACTCTGTCTATTACCCCTATGCCTTGTGATGAGATAAAATTAAGATTAGGGAGAATAGTCAAGCCAATAATTGAAGATGCTCCATCTTCAGAATTAGAAAAGGAATCGGGGGAAAAACCATCTGCTGATACATAGGAGATTGACGAACCTATAATAGAATTAGTAGAACCCCCATTCCCTGAAAGATTGGAAATTACCAAAACTGTGGAATTACTATCCTTCCATCTCTTAGGAGAGTTGCAAAATCTGCATGTTAAAATTCGACTATTGAAAGCGATTAGGGATGTCCCTATTTATGAGAAGACTGTGAAAGACCTCTGTATCAAAAATCCTGGAAGGAAACCTAGGGACCCCCTCACAGTACACATAGTGGGAGAATTGTCTGAACTGATGTTAGGCAAAACCCCACCTATTAAATATGGTGACCCAGGAAACCCTAAAGTCACTGTCAAAATTGGGTAGACATTTATTCCTGATGCGTTAGTTGATTTAGGGGCAACAATTAACATTATGCCAATAGAGATGACAATTGATTCAACTCAGAAAGAAAGTCTGACCTACTCCTACTGTTTTAGAGTTAGTTGATTGTTCTATAATCAAACCAGAAGGAGTAATCGATGATCTAGTTATTTCAGTTGATTCATGGGAGTATCTTGTTGATTTTGTCGTATTGCAACCTAAAACCCATCTGGGGGGTCATCCTCTAATTCTAGGAAGACCATGGTTATCTATAGATGATGCTTTCATTGGTTGTAGATCTGGTTCAATGACCACCTCTGATGGTTATGATACCAAGAAACTTACCCTTTATCCTCATGCTACACCCAGTGTGGAACCCAAAAATTCTTTATGGATAGACCTTGAGGATGAAATCGCTCTACCTGTGCTAACCATAGGAAAAGCCTTAAGTTTGAAAGACGAGATAGAGGATGATCTAATCGATATCTTTATCACTGACCCCTCTACTGTTACACAAAACACGTATCACCAATTGAGTAGAAACTTTGACCCTACTTCCTAGGAAGGAGTGATCCCAGAGATGTTCTCTGACACTATTGTAAATCAAGTTAATTCACCTGTAACAAAAGATACAGAAACAACTGAATTATTTCCTAAATTCAGTTCTAAGAGAATCGCTGTAGAAATCAAACCTGGAAAAACCCTGAACATCAATCCCGATTTATCTTCTGCTGAAACTGGACGTTTGATGAAGTTATTGATTGAACATAAAGTTGAATTTGCCTAGGATTACATGGATATGAAAGAAATTTCCTCTGAACTATGCACCCACCATATATACATTAAGGAAGAATGCTGACCCATTTTCCAACCCCAAAGGAGGATGAACCCTAATATTAAAGAGATTGTTAAGGAAGAACTTCAGAAAATTCTTAATGCGGGATTCATCTACCCTATATCAAACAGCGAGTGGGTTTCACCCTTGGTTATTTTGCCTAAAAAGAATGGAAAATGGAGAGTGTGTGTGGACTATAGAGCCCTGAATAAGGCCATGAAGAAGGATCATTTCCCTCTGTTATTTATTGATCAGGTTCTAGGCAACCTATCTGGGAATTTTTTTTTCTCTTTCCTAGATGGATTTAGTGGCTATAACCAGATAACCATTGCTCCACAGAACCAATATAAGACCACCTTTACCATCCCTTGGGGTACAAGGTTCTCCCATTTGGCTTGTGTAATGCACCAACCACTTTCCAGAGAGATGTAATTGGTATTTTCTCTTATATGGTGAATGAATGTATGGAAATATTCATGGATGACTTTACACCTTATGGTACTGATTTCAATGAAGCTTTAACTAATCTGGAAAAAGTACTAAAAACAATGTATATAGTCTCATCTTTCTCTAAGTACATAAAAGTTTCATATGATGATGAGCGAAGGTGTGGTGCTGGGACACTTCATTTCTTATGTAGGAATTCAGGTAGACCCAACCAAAATCCAGGTAATTTTGGACATTCCAACTCCATCAACTCAGAAAGAGGTACAAATATTTTTAGGGCATGCTGGATATTACAGGAGATTCATTAAAAGTTTTTCCAAGATTTCATCTCCCTTATTTTTCTATTAACAAAAGATGTTGACTTTAGTTGGACTGACAATTGTGAATTGTCTTTTGCAGATCTGAAACAGAAATTGTCCACAACTCCCATTTTGAGAGGGCCCAATTGGTCTCTACCATTTCACATTTCTTCATATGCCTCAGATACTACAATTGGTGCAATGCTAGGGAAAAAGGAGGACAAATATCCCTATTCTATTTACTATATCAGCAAGAACATGGCTCCTTCTGAGTTAAATTATACAGTTACAGAAAAAGAAATCTTGGCAGTAGTTTATGCTATCAATAAATTCATGCATTATCTCATTGATTATTCTACTTTTATTCATACTAATCATTCAAAAATTAAATATTTGATGAATAAACCTATTACTAGTGCCCGATTGACAAGACAGTTTTTATTACTACAAGAATTTGACATCACTATAGTAGTTAGACCAGGAAAAGAAAACGTGGTTGCTGATTTTCTCTCAAGATTGAATATAAATGATGATAATTCACCTATAGATGATTCCTTTCTAGATGAAAATTTGTTTGCAGTATCTTCTCACTCACCTTGGTATGCAGACATTGCTAATTGTTTGGTTGCAGGGAAGGTACCTCCACATCTATCTCCCCGAGAAAGAAGGAATATTATTCAGAGGAGTGCTTGGTATAGTTGGATAGGGGGATATCTTTTCTACATAGGCCTGGATCAAGAAATCAGGAGATGTGTGAGAGATGATGAAGTTTATGATCTATTTAAGCTTTCCATGATGGCCCTTGTGGGGGTCATTTTGCTGATAAAAGGACTGCGCATAAAATTTTGAGGATGGGCTATTTTTGGCCCACAATATTTCAAGATGCAAAGAAGTATGTCCAAGCCTGTGACAGTTGCCAATGAATGGGTCAGCCAAATAATAGGGATGAGATGCATCTCTAGCCTCAAGTGGTGTTAGAACCTTTTGAGAGATGGGCCATATATTTTGTAGGGCCCATTAACCCACCTTCTAATCAGAAAGTCTATATATTGGTCTGCACAAATTACATGACCAAGTGGGTAGAGGCAAAAGCACTCATCGGGGCCTCAGAAGAATTTGTCTTAGAATTTTTGTTTGAATATATCTTTGTTAGGTTTGAATTTCCCAGAGAGTTAGTAACTGAAGGGGGACCACCTTTAAAATCACATAAGTTTGAAGCCCTACTCAATAAATATCATGTTTTGCATAGAACAACTTCTCCATACCATCCCCAAGGTAATGGGAAGGTGGAAAGTACAAACAAAGTCATAGAAGCTATTCTTACTAAGACAGTGAGGGAACATCGTAGGGATTGGTTTGATAGATTGCATGAAGCTCTATGGGCTTATCGAACCACTTGGAAGAACACAACTGGTTTTTCTCCTTATAAACTGGTATATGGGAAGAGCCCTATTTTTCCCATTGAGTTCGAGATCAAAACCCTAAGAACTACATCAACAATCAATCTAGACTTGACTATGGAATAGAAGGCCAGATTGCAGTAGCTAAATGATATGTATGCGAAGCGTTTGGATGCTATTCATCAAACCACAATGATTCAACAACAAAGAACCAAGTGGCATGACCGAGTCATCGAGAATAAGTTATTCAAAAAGGGAGATTGGGCTCTGTTGTATGATTCGCGCTTTAAATCATTTTAGGGTAAGCTGCATACAAGATGGCTAGGGCCTTATGAGGTAGACACTGATTTTCCAATGGGACAGTCAGGTTGATCACTATTGAGAGATCCAAGACACAGTTACTTGCAAATGGTCATCGCTTGCGCCTGTTTCAATGTCCACTTTCCAAAGAAAAATTTAAATCCAGATGTACAGCTGATACATGTTATCAATTTTTAAAGGGAAAGGAGCTTGCTCCTTCCCCTTCTAAACCTTAGAAATTTTTTCTTTTCAATAAAACCTTGTATATAAATAAACTGTCCGAATTTGAATTTTTTTGTTTTTGCTTAAAGTATTTCATCTTTTTAGATTGTTATGTTTCTTTGGTATTCTAATAAATTCAGCCTAGAAGGGTATCATGCAGTTACTTATGTGTAGATGGATTGATGAACAACAAGGTAGATTATAACGAAAGGAGTTGAACCATTAGTTTTTCAAAGTTTGAAAAACTTCCTAAAAACTAAGGGATTCTGTGTTCAGCCGAGTTACATGTTGTTACACCTCTTTCCAACAAAATGGTCACTTTACATGCTGTTACACCCCTTTCCAACAAAATGGTCACTTTACATGTTGTTACACCTTTTTCCCGACTATTGTTTCTTACATGTTGTTACACTATTTTTCGAGAATTTGGCCGATTTACATACTGCTACACCTAATTCCACCATTTCGGCCAAAATACATGCTGATACACCTACCGTTGTTATTCCTTTTCACTATTTTACATGTCGCTTCACCCATGTTTCACATTTCTGCCATTTTTCCATGCTGATACTCCATTAAAATTTCCTTCTCTGCTATCTTTCCATGATGAAACACTGTTGTTTTATCATTTTGTTTTTTTTTGTGAAGATTTCCGCCATTTTCCAAAATTACTTCATGCTCTCTCTGTCAGAAAATGCCACTTCATCATTACTTGACTCCAAATAAAGGAATCCACCTATGCTCCACTTGTCATATCATCATTTCTCACGTTCCAAATCCATCTCTCATCATTACATCTATTCCACGTGAATCAGATGGCGGTTGGATAGTGCATTTATTCTGACAGATCAGTTCGTGCGGTAAGTTATGAGGTATGTTACTAATCCTACGTGTCAAAGTGATGTAGATATGGAAGCACGCTTTAATGATTACCTACCAGTTGTCCTAAATTTTTTGAACCATGAGCCAATCAGATTAGTTGGGGGGAAAGAAAATCTATGTCGTAATAACAATAAAACCCCATTTTATATTCACCTCCGCCACCTTTCGACCATGCTTATTTTTCACTGAGACACTGTGTTATTTAAGAAATTATCGTTCGAAATTGTTGTATCTTTGGTTTAGGTGCTTGTTTCTCCTCCTTTGTGACTGTTTAGACTCTAAAACGACATCATGGGAGGATCAGCTGTGAGGTATGAACCAGAAAATATGGATGCATTGCTGCTATACCCAGATGTTTACCAAAAATTTCTACAGGCTGGATGGATTTCTTATTTTGAGAAGTTGTAGGGGTTTAATGAATCAGAGGTGTTGGAGTTTAGTCAGAATCTCATGGAAGGGTACTCAATGGTGCAGGGGGTGAGGATTCTAGTGACAGAGGAAACTGTGGTTTCTATGACAGGGTTTCCGACCATAGGAGAAAGGTGGTTTAGAATAAAAGCACATCTTCCCGAAGCACATAAGCATTTTCTCATGGAATATGAGAAAGTTCAGACCAAGGGCTGAGGTGTAGATGTAAGTTCCTTACCAATACCATCAAGGAAAGTATCAAAATTTGTAAAATGGTACATTACATGCGAGGGAATATATCAAGTAGTTTATTTTTCTGATTTTATCTTACTGTCACATTTAAGACATCAGAAGCTAATAAACATCCCTTATTACCTTCTTCATTCCTTGCATAATATGGCTCACTTTGTCAAGAAATCAAAGAATACCAAGAATTATCTTTCCAATCACAGACTGATAGGGTTGTTGATTCGTAGAGAAATGGGAATCCCTAATGACCCATTACCTGCAGAGGAAGAACAACTAAATCCTATGCCTACAGTTGTGGTTGAGCCAACATTTGAAAACCCAATCCCTGGACCAAGTCATGAGATTCATCCCTTGGATGCAACAACAGTTAAAACCCCCATTGTAACTAATAGTATGCTGACTTCATCTCCTATTGAACCAGAAGAAACTCAAAACCCTCATGTTGCTGCGACATAATATCCTAATTTTGCTGATGCTCAGACCCTACCAGATTTTGACATCAATGATACAAACCTGAGTGAGCCACAAATTGATCTTATGGAGATAGGTATACCAGGTTTTACCTTGTGCAAGGAATTTAAAGAAACCATTTTGTCAATTTAGGCCAAATGTAAACAAATTGCAATAGAATCACCGGCTTCACTTGATGATTTTGTGCATCATTCGTCGAGTGACGAAGTACACATTATAGGAGAAAACCTTAGCATTGTAGATTTTCCTCCTTTTCTAGTTGTTGAAGAACGCCCTCCTCCTCCTAAAGCAAAGATAAAGAAAACCCTTTCTTTTGTCTCTACATTACCTAGGAAGAGAACTAGGTCAGGGAGGTCTATTGGAGTAGCAGTTGGATGGAAGAATATGGAACATACAATACCCATTCTTCATCCATTATCCTCCATTGTTACAGAAGTGACTGTTACACAAGAACCAATCCCTTCCAACAACATGACTGTGACAAAAGAACCAACCTCTTCTCAGAACTTAGCTATTACACAAGAATCAACTACCCATGAAGAGATTGTCCCACAAGAAGCAGTCATGCCAGAATTAGTTGTTACACAAGAACCATCTATCATCAGTGTATCTACCACACAAGAACCAGTTACACAAAATCGTGAGGATAATGACAATGTGCCACTTGCTTAGCTGTTTGCTCAAATTGAGAAGAAGATAAAGGGTACAAAAAATTCCAGGATTACTGAACTGATGAAGGAAAATGAAAGCCTCAAAGTAGAGTTGGATTCCCTAAAGAAGGAATTGTAGGTTGCTCGATAGAAAAACCTAGAGGAGTTAAATTTGATATATTAGCACAGGAAACAACTGTTATGAATGGAAATAGAGATCACATGTGCTATGAAAGTGGTAATATTTATTTTTAGGCAGGGTATAAAATAGTGAAGGTACCAGTCACTGGTCATGCTGAAGAATTGACCAAATTCTCAGTCAAAGAAGAATAAGTATTACATGTATGAGAACGTGTAGGCATTAGTGGATGGGACTCAGGTTTCATTTTCCCAGTTTTTGGATGCCTCATTCAGAGTATACAAAGGGGTCAAAGGTATCAAAAGCTTCCGTTTGGATATGGCAAGGAGCAGTGGATTCAGACTTGTAGATGAAGAATCTCATGACAGTTTTTGTCTTAGCAATTTACACTGGTGGAGTCACTTCCCTGACTCAGATTCAGAGTAAGGATTGAATGTGGATTGCATGAGGACATGCAATGTCTTCAGTTGGGGGCTATGTTAGGACCCATAAATGTCCTTTTTTCACTATATCATTTGCTCATTCAACCTTATCATTTCTATGCTAAAATGCCTAATATAATGTTGCTAAGACCTTTTTCCCAAGGTATGAATCATTGATCTTGCTTTTGTATTCTTATTTACTTAACATGTTTGATTGGTAGCGTTTCTCATATTTTATCCATGAATGTTCAACTAATGTTCAAAATGTGTAGATTAAAGAAAAACGACCAAGTCTTGAAGAAAAATCGACGTTGTTACATGACTACAACAATTGCACACCTTTCTTGGAAGCCGTTGCATCTGCTGCAATAGAATCCCACTGATCTTGGAAGCTGGTATATCATTCAAATTTGTATCCTGAAGATCGATCCTCAAGGCTGTTACACATTTTGGCTCATGAGCTGGTGATCAAGATCAGTTCGAGATTTTTTGATGATGACAGATCTTTTATATCACACGAACAGCTTGAGAATCTTCGATTCTCAAGGTTGTTCTTAGTTTGTTTCAACTGAATGTCTCTATCTTTAAATAACAAAGCTTTTGTAACCATTAGGTAGTAGAGATTAGTTGTGGAAGAGATAGTGAAGTGAAGCATTTTATATTTGAACATTCTGGCGATTTGAGTTTCTCCAACCTAAAGAAGTGATTTGAGTTTCTCCAACCTAATGTAGTCTTTTTGAGTGGATTCAGTGAGAAGGAAAGGGCCCACCTTCCTCATAGACCCCCCTCTATTGTGAGTTTTAGATTAACTTCTTTGATTATTTACAGTTGTGTGATTTATCTGTTTATGCATTTCTAGAATACATTTGTTGTTACAGTTTAGTCCCTTTCTGTTAATGCGCATCAGTGTGTCTCATGAGACTTAGAATCAATTGTTGTATACTATTTCTGTTCTAAGACTTTTGTGACCATTGTTTTGATCAGAGAGTTCTTTCGGATTCATCGCATAGGTTTTTTTATTTTCGACGTTTCGGACCAAACTAGTGTGGTCCATCATCAGGAAAGCGTATGTGAGAAATGAAGGAAAAAAGGATATAACAGGTGAATAAATACTTGAAAAGTTTTTATAAGGAGCCAACATATTGAAAATGAAATCAAGAATTATAAATTTTTTAGAAATAATGATTGTTTGTTTAAATAATTAATTATTTGTTTGTTTAATAATTAATTGTTTGTTTGTTTAATAATTAATTATTTGTTTGTTTATTATTAATTTTTATTTTATAAGAGCCGACTGGAAAATGTTTATAAATTAATATTTAGAATTATTCATATTGGCTAGGGTAGGGATCCAATTTTGACTAATTTTCCATCCATCATCTCTTTTTATATTATTAGGTTGTTTTTCAATTTCGATTGCTTCTCTGAATTTTCTATTGTGATAGTGATCTATCTTGGCAAGGATTTTGGTCTTTTCAATACAAATGTGATGTTTAGTTTTATCTGAGTGTTCTGCGAGAGCTGAGCGACGAGTGCGATTGTGTTTGATGTCAGCCGCATGTTCTTGAATCCTAATTCTAAAGGAACAACCTGTTTCTCCTATGTATTTTTTACCACATGAACACGAGATCATATAGACGCCTTTATGTTCGATGGGATCAACAAAGTCTTTGACTGACCTAAGGGAATTCCTAATAGTGTTT
>JZKD02S1958852.1:267141-281384 GCA_000966675.3 Picea glauca | reverse complement strand
AAAATTTATCCTTGGAACTTTTTCCCTTGTCTCCTCGACTTTGGAATTTGCTCCATCTCTTCATTCATATCCAAGACCACAATACTTGGGTCTTTCTTCAACAACAATAGGCTCAGCAATGCCTTGTGCATGTTTGCCCAAACCTTTACCTTCATAGCCCATTTTTAACAATAACTTGGACCCTATTCCCCTTGTGTGATTTTCAAAACCACTAAAACATTCATCTTGTGAGGAATTAGAAGATAAACTAGCATTGCATACCTTATGTTCATGCATGTACTTTGTAAGGGTTTCTTTTGCCTCATGGAGTTGAGTCTCCATCTCATGCAACTTTTGAAGAAGCTGGTCTTTCTCCTTCTTCATGGCCATCAACTGCTCTTCAAGGGCAATGCGCTCATTTCTGTCTTCACACATCTCTTTCATCAAATCTCTCATGGTTAGAATTTCCCCTTTGTCAAAGAATTTAGATAATGAAGATGTATGAGAACTATCAATGCTTGAAGCTTCCTCCATCCTTGCAAGATATCAAACTTCAACACAAAACTTGCACAAAAACCAACAACTAAATCTCAAGCTATCAATGGAAAACACATGAGAAAAACAAACTATGCTCTGATACCACCTGATCTGAAAATAGGAGGTTGACTTGTTATGCTATGCAAGCACCCTCTACTTCATTAAAATAAACTTTACAGGACCTTGCTTCATGTGTTAAAATATGCAAGATAAACTTATGTGTTAAGTTCATGTATCTTCTTGTAAATGCTTATGTGTGAGGATATGTTCTTTTAAATGGTTAAATATGTACTTTTAATAAATACACAGCAACATAACTTGCAACAAATAAACCATCAAACTCACAACAAGAACAATATGATAAAGGAGTTCACCCCCCTCCGAGATACATCTCCTTGAGCCTCCATCAATGGACTTGGCTCTCTGGGATTAATTTTTCAAAAGTTATTTTACAAGTTGCTTATCAACTCCAATGGAAAAATATACTATACCATTGAGATCAGAACACATAAAAACCCCAAAAATGACTAATAGAACTCTAAAAACAGATCATGGCTCATCTGGGCATGACCTCTTCTACATGTGGCCATAAGCTTCACTGAGCTTCTCTTTGGCAAAAACACCTGTAAAAGTCCTCAAAAGCCTCTGAAACCCATCCCAATGTGTTTAGAGCATAACAATTAGCCAAAAATGATTATTCAATCACAGAAAACAAACATAGGCTCACCAAAACATGTCCTCCATCAATGAGGGCTTCAAGCTCCCTGGAGCTTGCTGAAACTTCAATGGCTAAAATCCTGCAAAAGAAGTCTTCAAATGGCCTTGATAATAGTGCCAATGGATTCAGGACGTCCAAAAACCAAACCCCTAGCTGGGCTTTTACGGCACCTCAATCGGCCAAAAAATGAGAGAGATAGGCCTCCTGCCATTCTCTTCCTTCAACCTTGTTGAAACTGGTTCGCCAAAACGCACCTCTGTGTGCTTAAACCAAGAACACGCTCCAAATTCGTGTTTAAACCCAGAACACGCGTGCAACCGCATAAACTGACCAAACTGTCGAACGGTTAACGGAACTAAAACCCCAACCGCCAAGCCGTTGGGCACATGGGTCCATGTGACCTCATCCTGTGCATAAAAAGGGCTACCCGTTCCAATGTTAAATCTGGGCTTGACAAATGGCGGGCGCAAATGTTAACCGTTCTAAAAGAATCTGTGTGCCATGATGTGGTCACAAGGGCGCACATAGAAACCGGGGGTTGGGGCTAACCCTAGCCCGAACCCCCGCCAAACGTACCATAGCATAAAGTTAAATATAATGGAAAAGGTTTAGTGTTAAGAAACACTTGCATGGCGCACCGGTTGGGCGGCCTATGCCAAATTGTTGCCTATTGTGGGAGGTCTCGGGTTCCATTCCCTCGGACTCCATAGGTTTTTACCGCCCAAACTTTAACATGGTTTTAATTTACATAAAATTTAAAACATGTATTGTTAAGACCCAATGGCATGGCGTGTTGGTTAATCGGACTTGCCCAAACTTTGGATGTAGGTGGAGGTCCGGGGTTCGAATCCCACGGACTTCATAAAATTTTAACCAACCAACCTATACCATGGTGCCACGTGGCAGCCCATGACTGGGCCACGTGGCACCAAAACATTTTCCAAAATGATGCCATGTGTCACAACATGATTCGTCCAACTGTCAACCAATCCGAAACTGCCACGTCAGCATGTGCCAACTCAACTCTGCCACGTCAGCGTATAGACATGCCACGTCAGCATCCGTATGGACATGCCACAGACAGATCGCGATATCTCTCACTCTCGACGTCTGTTTGAGACGAAACGAATTGCGTTGGGTTCGTGATGATGAGGGCTACGCTCGCGTTCGTTTTGAGGCAATTCCGAGAACGTTGATTTTTGAGCTAAAATTTGACCCCTGGTCCAGATTTTGATCATCAACCATGCACCAAACCTGTACAAATAACCTCAGAAAGCATCATCAAAAGAATTTATCCTCCCTTGAATTCTAGCCTTCTTTTCTTCACCTTCCCTCTGAAATTAGCCTTAGATATCCTTTGGTTACCTTAGTCACGTATAGATATTCAATATTCTCAAGTGTGATATTAAATGAGAGAGTCTTGCCTCTTATTTATACTCTCCAAATATCTTCCTTAGAAGCATATTCTAGGTCACTTGACCCATTTCTATGTCACTTAACCCATTTCTAGATCACTTAACCTATTTATAGGTCACATAACCCATTTCTAGGTCACTTAACCTATTTCTAGGTCACTTAACCCATTTATAGGTCACTTAACCTATTTTCCTCATTTTTAGGGTTAACCACTTAACCCATTTATAGGTCACTTAACCCATTTATAGGTCACTTAACCTATTTTCCTCATTTTTATGGTTAACCACTTTCCATAATTATAAATTTCTCCATTACTTTATCATTTAAATATTCCTCCTTGTCTTTGTCACCCCACTTTATCATTTGAATAATCTTCTTTGATTTTGTCACTTCACTTTATTATTTAAATAATCCTTCTTGACTTTGTCACTTTACTTTATCATTTAAATAATAATTTCTTATTTGCAAGCTCTTTGACTTCTTTGACCTTTTGGGGCTTCAAGCCAACATATGCGGCTCCTCCAACTTCGTAAGTCCATAACTCTCAAACCATGAGGAGTTATGTGACGTTCCACATATCACCAGAAATGGCATGACATGTACTATTCATATAGAATAATATTACCTAAAATATATCAAAACACATACCATTATCCATCAAACAAACTTGGGTCTATTACCCAAACCTGGGTTCTCTAACTTCTCATGGCCATAACTCTCTAACCATGAGGAGTTATGTGACGTTCCACATACCACTGGAAATGGAATGACATGTAATATCCATATAGAATAGTATTGCCTTCAAATATATTAAAACTCATACCATTCTACATGAAACAACCTTGGGTCCATTACCCAAACCTTTGTGCTACCAGAATTCTCTACCAGACTTTCTCCAAGGGTTGACATCAATCACTAAGGGTTGACATCAATCTACAATATCACTCTCCAATGGTTGACATCAATGAAAACCAAAAATCCATACCAACTATCCATCAACCTAAGCTAGCTTTCTAACAAGAGGCATTCGCCTTCCTCTGGTTCTTTGGGTTCGCTTGGCTGGACTTTTTGGTGGTAGTGACAGTGGCATTGTGTTCAACATCGATAATCTGATTCCCTCCTTTTGGATTTGATTCAGAGTCAGAATCGGCCTATGACTCAGAATGTTTCAGCTCGGCCATGAGTGACTACTTGGAGAAGCATTCTTCAGTGTTGTTCCAAGGGATATATGGTATTCACACAATTTTCTCGTGTCCTTCTTCGACTTCTCATTACCCTTCTTGTGTTGCATCTTGGAATGGTTTTCCTGAGAGTGTCCATATTTACTTCTTCCCTTATTGTGTGGGTTGGGGTGACCTTTTCCCTGCTTCGTTTGTGAGGAGTTTACATATCCAAACTCTCGCCTCTTCTTCTTAAAAAATTTCTCGATATTGACAGCATATCTATAAGTTGTACCCAATGATGCGATGTCTAGAAAATCCATTTATATTTGAATGTATATATGCAAACAATCGTGGTAATTCAGCACTATATGTCGTTCAAAGTCTTTGATACCCAAGTTGGTGCGCAAGGTATGGAAAATATTGGTCAAATCTAGTACTGTTTGGTCCCTTTCCTGACACAGGGTGGACCATCTTGTGTATTGGTCCTCATAGCTTCCAACATGGTAGTATCGTTCTTTAATGGCATCCCTAAAGGAATCCCATGTGGGGGTGACTACAAATATTTCATATTCCTCTATGTCCCTTTACTCAGAGTAAGTATCCCACTAGTCCTTAACATGGGGGATGGCCTTAAGGAGTGAAAAAGTAATATTTTCCCTATTGAAAAAATTGTGGACCGAAAAATACCCTTCGAGCAGAATCAACCTTTTATCTACAACATCCACATCTATCGGTCCTTCAAATAATGGAATATCGAAATTTACTTGTACCTTGGAGGGGGTTGCATGGACGCTTGATGAAGATGCTTCTCCTGTGGGTAGTCATCGAAGGATTTGTGCAAAGTTGTCCATCAATTCATTCCTTTGTCATGTAAGGGATTCCTCGAGCAACATTTTGAAAGGATATTCTACTCCATCATATTTATTTTCATCTCCCATGGGTTTTTGTCAGGCTCAGACCGACTGATCTTGCAAAGGATCGACTGTTTTGAGTCCCAACTTATTGTACCCAGATCTTGTTGGGAACATGCACGAAGAAAAATAAATGAAGAGCATACAGTTATGATACCACTGATATGGATTTATGAGAGAAACGAATCGATTAACAGACTGAATACAAAAACACAGATATATGGAGAACAATAACATATATCCAGTGAACAACAACTTCTATTGAATGAATGAAATAGGTTGAAACTGTAAAATTGCATAACTGAAAACAACTTGCTCGAATGGTGGTAGTTATCTCAGAGAAGAGATGTGGCTGCTATGCACATCCGTCAGAGAAGAATGACTACAATGAGTCTCCAGAGGTATTTTTAACATTATTCGTGAATGCCAAAACTCTAGACATCTAAAAACCTAACCCTAGGAAGTGAAACGCCAAAAGTTATGTAGGCCCCCATGGGTAAGTTTGTACCTCAACTTCCCAGGGTCGTAAATTTTGCATACGACCTCCATTTTAGGCACATGACAGCTCATTGGAAAGGTGTTTTCGATAAATACACATCATGCCATCAAACTTTGATTTTGTCTATAGTTTGACTGTGGCAAGCCAAAAAACACTGTTTAGGGCCCCAAAACGTCCCTAGAAGTACATAAAGATGTATTGACATGAAAAATTTCAAACTAAGCGAGTTGGATTAGGTGGGTGGCCACATATCTCCACCTTGAAGAGGTGTAGGGCTTCAGAAAACCACGAAAGTGTAGAACCCGCAATTACAAAGAAGTACAAAAGAATGTGATGAACTAAAAACTCCCAAGAGGAGACAATTGGAATAGGTGGGTGGCCACCAATATCCACCTGGATCAATAGGGTATATATATAGTTCCATAGAGTCTCCTCTTGTCATAAATATCACAGTCATGTCTACTTTGGCATCAATGATGACAATACTTGTGTAAGATTGCAACATTGTTTCATCATCCTTTGACAAAAATAAATCCCCCCCTGCCTATGATATCAATGACATCCTTTGACATCAATGAAAATTGAATTTCCAACAATTCTAACCAATCATATTTTCCCTTGGATTGAGGCAATAGATTGTAAATCCATATAATGTCCCAAACACAAGTTGGGTGTTGAAGATGAGAAAAAGTGAATAAGTATTGAGTCATGCAACACATTTTTAGTTGCACCCCATGAGAGAGGCATAGTAATAGGTTGTTCATAAAAATTAGTGGCCTCTTCCAATACTTTTATTGGTTTCCCAAACTTGTAGTAAAAAAATAAATTATTTTTCTCAAAACGCATGGATTTATCCAACAATTTCACAACTCAAATATTGTCAACCATAAAATTAGATCGTGTGAACCATATTTCAAGGGAATCAACTCTATAATACTTTTTGGGGCCAGATAGGCCAAGTATTCCATTGAGGCCTTTCCAAGTTATGTGTTTTCTCAATGGCATGTAGAGAGTGGTTGTGCCTAATTTTTCATCATAGGATAATATATTCGTTAAATCTCCACATAAGAATTACTCTACATTGAGTAGGTACTTAGCAAGCTAATGACATAGCTTAGTTGTAGCATCAATGGAATTCAATGTATGTAGGTTGTGGAGGCCCTGAAATCTAATATATAAATTGAGGAGAACCCACATTATCCAATTGGATGGATTTTCATGATTATGGTCAATAATGTTTGAGACAAATTTTGAGGAGATGAAGGTAGTTGCTATACCACACCCATCTTCATGTTGAGTATTGAAAAATAGTCACACTAAGATAAATATAATGTAAGGTTTAAGTTAAGGAAAACACAGTGACTTTAACTTCTTACAAAAACAATACATCCAAATGAGAAACTACTAAGCAAACACTTATGACCATGGTCTTATTGAATGTATTTGGGAGACCCCACACATTTCATGGCATGTATTTCATTGTAAATTGTCCGCAATCATTTCCATCTCCTCCCATATTTACCACTAAGGTATTGATAAGGGTTTGAGGACACAAAATGGTTCTTTTCCAATGCATTGTTGATGGGCTCCTGAATTAGCCCATATTTATCCATTTTGTATAACTGATTACCCCCAGAACATTGATGTTGTGTCCATTATATAGCTTAGTACTTGCTAAATTGACCAATTCTATAGGCCACATCATCGTGTTGATTAATATTTTAACAATATTTTATTTTGGTTGCATTTTATGAGTTTGACATGAAAAAATGCTTGAGTGTGCCTAATTGTTGATGAGTATGGGTTTGTGATATGCTTGGTGATGATTTATTCTTTGTATATTTAACCCCTATGGTTGTGGAAAAAGCACTTTGTTTTATTTCAACTTTGATCCCACCTTCGACATCTATATTAGATATATCCTAGAGATAGACAAGACAATACACACTCATCAATGTGATGGAGAATGGAACACTTCACTAGCAAAGAGTTAGTGCATCAATCACTTGGCCCTAGTAATCTAAATGAAATAGAATTCAGGGACGAAAAGATGTGTTCCACAATGCTCTATCCTAAGGAAGAAGGAGGATGGTTATGCACTCTATTATTTCCCATTGAAAGTAGCAAACTTTTGAGAACACTGGCACCATGAGTTCTCCAGTAGACCTCTTTCCCCAAGCCAAGAAGGAGGGAAATGGTTGTGCACTCCATTGCAACCATTTAACATAGTAGATTTAGAGAAATAATGGTGCCATGGATCCTCCAAGTAAATCTTTGTTCTTTCACCAAACAGAGATCATGTACCCCGAAATCCCATCCCTCGACAAATTTCCTTAATTAATGAAAGAGTAACTCTTGATTTTGGGGGTAAGACTATTAGTTCATAACTAGGATTTCCTCAGAAAGGATCCAAGGCTCTCTTGGTATAAATATGCCCATTTGTAGCTCTATCAGGGAAGATAGTCATAGGTTCAATCTTTCTTACATATAGAGTTGAAATCACTTCAAACTCGATTTTCTAATTCTAAATTTATTTGATGAAATAAAAAAACTATCATTCTTCTCATTTAATTCAAGCTGTAAAAATGGGATTTACCAATCCTGCTTAGATAGGGCCCACTTGGAGAGGTTACTAGTGAATGCACCTTCAGATTTGTTGTGCATTTCATATGTAGTTTATGTTGTGAATGTCTCTATTTTTCTATAGCTAGAACATTTATGGTATCTCTATTAATGTGATTTATTCCTTCACTGGAATGTCATAAGCATACGATTGGCGAGGGATTTGTTGTGTGATTAAACATGCTATAGAATAGGATTATTTTCCGGCATTGAATTTACATTTCAATTTCCATTTCCTTTGTGTAGCATTGAGCATTTAAGGAGTTATGTAGCATTAGCTAGTAAGCTCCAATACATTCCATATCTAGAAGAATCATGCTTCAAAGTTCTAGTTGTCTATCATAGGAATTTTCATATTTACCATATGGTTTTATTTTCTAAAAAGAAAAGAATATAGAATTCATTCAACAACTCATTTCTACACTTGATGACTACATAAACTTTGCACAGTGCTTCACAAGTTTATATTTCCCCTTGTTGATAATTTAAATGCGGTTACCCAGGATTCAATACCTTTAGTTTTGCAATGCTTGAGATCACCACGTTTTGATGTCATTGCAGGGGAAGTACTAAAATATTCAAGGGAGAAAGCATTGTTGAATTAGGATTCCACTATAATAGAGAGAAGGAACCAATGTTCTCAAGAGTTTCCTTTACAAAGTGGTCTTGTTCTTTGTATTTAGTAGGTTTGTTTTAGAAAAATGCATGCATCACTATAGGGGTAAATTAGGAATATTTTTGCGAAGATTTTATTACCAAAGTGTAGATCCAATAGAAGGTGAGAGGAAAGAACAAGAATGGATCCATGGGTTAATAATTACTGAAGAAAGACCATAACAAATATCTAGTGAAAGTGGCAAACAATTTAGGGATTGGGAAGCTTATTCATTTTCATATTTTTCCCTATTCACTATGGTTGATGAAATGATAGAAGGAAGGGAGGAAAGAAGAAATGAAGAAGAACAAGAGATGTTTAAGTTTCATATCATAAAAATAGGGGAGCAAGTAAGAATGAAAACAATAAATCCAATAACTCTTTCCCATTTTGATGGAATGATCCTTGAAGAGACAAGCATTTCCCTCTTTAAATTTGAAGTCCTCTATAGGATTTATGATTGCATGAATGATGCCCAAAATTTGATACACTTCCCCTCTACTTTGAAGTAAGAAACCCTTAGATGGTTCATGGGTCTAGATGGACATGGTATTCAGACATAGGAAACAATGAGGAATATTTTTATAGAGAAATATAAATAATATTGAAAATATAGAGACTCAAGAGATGAAATATTCCAAATGACTCAAGGATATAATGAATCATTAGAGGACCATGTTGAGAGATTTCACTTTATTTACAAGAGATATACCGATTGCACAATTGCCAAAGACTCTCTTAAGACAATTCTCTTGAGAGGAGTAACATATCATTGTTTGAAATATTTAAATTTGATCACATCTAGAGATATTTCCAAATGCACTTATGATGGGATAAGAAATGTTTGAAAAAACTACTCAAGAGATGCTACTAAAAAGGGTAAAGGAATCATAAGAATCGTTGCACCAAACCTCCACGACCACTACTGGATTAACAAAAGTAGAATTTGGAAATCTTATAGGGGGTATGAAGAGACATATTTTACATTCATTGGAAATATAATTTGATACACTCCAACTCAAGAAGAAGAAAGAGGAAATTGAAATAGCTTTAGTATATTTTTTCCCAAAGTGCATAAAAAAACATGCCCATCATGAATGCATGCTAAACAACATAGAAGTATGCAAAATTTGCAAATACAACCATGACATCAATTTGTGTTCATAACTACTATGTTTGAAGTCTTTATATGAGGGAGAAAATTAGAATGTGGGGTATATTTGTTTCATCAACCAGTAAAGGCAAGGATTATCATGCATAACTTAGGTTATTCGATATGAACACCCTCAATATTTCAATTCTTCATGGAATAATCAATTTCATCCCCTGACAAACTATTATTCTCAATGTTGGCCAAACCAGTCATCCCAACAGTAATGGTAATATCCAAGTTTCCAAAATAAAAAGGCACATTTATTTCCTTATTAGTTTCCCTAGAAAATCCAATGGTCTGCTCGACAACAACCTTGGAAATCTTGCCAAAATTGGCAACCAACTTCTTAGTGGTAAGAATTGATTATACCTCAAACAACCAATACTCCTAATCATCCAATACCTCCTCAACTACATCCTTATCATGTTGGGTGTTGTGTCGATTTTTCAGTCCACACTTGCATGTATATTGACCTTCTTAACACTGGGGAGGTTTAGACTCAAGGTTCATCTAGAGTGTGTCCAAAACAACCTCAAAGCATCGGCATATCAATCATCGGCCAAGATAGATAAAGGTATCACCCAAGATGCAGAGAGGATCATAGAGACCATAAGGTCTTGTGTTGGAGAGGGAGGATTAAACATACGAAAAATTACTACAATTTGCATCCATATAACTCGTGTCTGACAGACTATTTTAGTACTAAGAATTAAAACTATCCACACACATACCCAACTCATTCACAATAGACACATAATAGATCAAAACTGCCATATCTTTATTATTGGAAACATCATATCATATTTGAGACATACAGTAAGTTGAATAGCTACTTAGGACAACCATAGGACTTTATATCATTACTATTTATAATAGTGGTAATACAATATGATGTGCCATGTGCCTTGATTCGGGATCAGAAAAAACAAAGACACATTAATATATTCACAACATCACAGGATTACAACAATCTCAGAGTGAGCTCGAGGATGATAGCCAATTGACTGTTTCACATACGAACTAGATATCTCTTGTTCTTAGCTTAGAGCTCCTTTTTATATATTTCATTGTTGGGGAGCATTATCTCTTTCTTCTTTGCTCCACTCGCTTATCTGATCCAACTGCCTCACACACCTTTGGTTTATGTCAGCACTCCACGTAGACTCTTTGCATTAGGGGAAATCTTAACTGCCTGGCTAGCTCATCTTTTGGCCTCTCCACGTCTTCATATGATGTTGGAAATAATCATTCCAGGAGATTTCTCGGTGATTCTTTACTTGATTTCGGTAGACATATTCTTGGTTTTAGGCACAACTGAAAAAACTAGGATCGGCGTGCACTTGGTAGTCTTTATATTTGGCATGTTGCTAACAAAATTTGGTTTGATGTGCACATTCTGGTATTTATATGTGTGCAAAACTATGAAATGAGCGCGCATAACTTCGTTTGTGCGTGTGTGCAAAATTGGACCCAAAAATTTGGGTGTCAACATGTCCCCACCACTATTATTTGGCTCATCCTCGAGCCAGTTGCTAAAGTTCGGACTGTGGAAAATTAGAGTAAGATAAAATCATCGTATGGAAAAACAAGTTGCTTGAAGGGTTGGACCTAGGTAAGAGAAAATCATCAATGTAGGTTGTAGGGGCAACTCGACTCAGGTCCTAGAAATGGAACCATTTGTTGGGTGTTGTTTCGTCATTTCGGTCCATGCTTGTGTGTGCACCAACCTTATTAACGTTGGGGAGGTTTAGACCCAGGGTTCATCCATAGTGTGTCAAAAAAAACCTCAAATCACTAGCATATCAATTCGCAGCCAAGGCCGAGAAAGGTCTCACCTTAGATGCAGAGAGGATCGCAAAGACCATAATTTCTTGTGTCAGAGATGGAGGATTAAACATATGAAACATTACTACAATCGGCATCCATATAAATCATGTATGACAGAATATTTTAGTACTAAGAATTAAAACTATTCACACACATACCCAGCTCATTCACAACATAAACAAAATAGATTAGAATTGCCATATCTTTATTATTGGAAACATCATATCATATTCAAGACATTGTAAGATGAACAATTGCTTAGGATAGGCATAGGACTTCATATCATTACTATTTATAACAGTGGGAATACAATATGATGCACCATGTGCCTTGCTTCAAGATCAGACAGAACAAAGACACGAGAATATATTCACAACATCACAGGATTAAAACAAGCTCGGAGTGAGATCGAGGTTGATATCCAATCGATTGTTTTATATACAAACTAGCTAGCTCTTGTTTTGAGCTTAGAGCTCCTTTTTATATCTTTCGTTGTTGGGGAGTGTTGTCTTTCTTCTCTGCTTTAGTCACTTATATGATCCGACTGCCTCACATGCTTTTGGTGCATGCCATCACTCCACGTGGATTCTCTGCATCAGGGGTGATCTTAACTGCCTAGCTAGCTCATCCTTTATCTACCCCACGTCTTCATATGTTGCTGTAAATAATCATTCTGGGAGATTTCTCGCTGATTTTTTTCTTGATTCCAGCAGACATCTTCTTGGTTTCCGAAGCAACTGACAAAAAACTGGTGTGCACTTGGTAGTCTTTATACTTGGTGCGTTGCTAACAAAACTTGGTCTGATGTGCACATTCTAGAATTTCTCTGTGCATTTCCTTATATGTGCGCAAAACTATGAAATGAGCGGGCAAAACTTTGTTTATGCATGCGGGCAAAATTGGAATCAAAACTTTGGGTGTCAACATATCTTGCACTAAATCCAAATGATAATAAACAAATATGTAGCAACAAAATAGTAACACATAATACCTACATTTTAGATTCTTTAGATTATGATGAAGTCCAACTCCACTTAAGAAAATTGGTGACAAAACCCTTGTCACCAATTATTATTGAACCTATTGATGAGGAGCAACTACAAAATCTTGAAATCACACATAGTAGCCCACTCCTCAACGAGAAGCACAACATCTAGAGAATATACCACCATTTCTAGAAACATTAAACTAATATAAACCCATGATCTAGCCAAAATTTGACTTTCTAGGAGAGATGAAGAATTTTTGTTAAAATACCCTTAATCCAAGCCATTAAGGATGTGCCAATTATAGAAAACCTATTAGAGAATGGTGTTTGAGGAAACCTAGAAGAAAAAGGAAATATCCACAAACCACCCATGTCACAGGACAACTTGTTGACCTTATTCTTGGAAAGGTGTATGTTCCTAAATATTATAATCCACAAAGCCCCATACTAAATAGTCACATTGCTAATACATTGATAAAAAACACATTGATTGACCTAGGAGAAACCACAAAATTTGTAATGAAAAGGGACACCTGAGAAAAACTAGAACTTCAGGGACTTTTAAGACAAACCCCCTATTGTTCTTCAAATGGGTGATAGATCCATTGCAAGCCAAAAGGGATGCTAGAAGATATTATTGTCTCTATATACTCTTGGGAGTATCCAACATATTTTGTGGTCTTGTGAACAAAAACAATATTAGTAGGTTATCCTTTAGTTCTTGGAAGGCCTTGGATAGCAATTATTAACGCTTATATTGGATGTAGAGGAGGTGACATGACCATTTATAATGAGTAAACTCATAAAAATTTTACATTGTATCCCCCAACCAAACCATTCCTAAAAACCATAGAACCAATATGGATTTAAGATGAGGAAAAAAACACATTCTATAAGAACCCAGCCAAATTTGTTTTTACGATTAATAAAGCCTTGACTTTAAAAGACCTAAATGAAGACACAATGGTATCAACTTCATGCAAAAACTATACCCACCAAAGTTTCAAATTGGAATAAACCAAGATATGATGTCAACAATAACAACAAAAGAAACCTAATGGAAACCATTTCAACCAACATTATATGCTTGATATAATAACAAAGAAACCTAATAGAAACCATTTCAACCAATATATATTTAATAAATGTTCCCACTACATCACTGTCTAATTCATTATCCATGACAATAAAGTTTCCTCAATAAAACTCTAAATATTAATAACCAACTAAACCCTCTTCAACAGAAACAGTTGATAAAACTCCTATTAAAACCCAACATAGCATGTATATGAAAATATAATAATTCTTAACCCAAATATTTATAAACATCATATCTACATCAATAATAATGTAGATGCTATTAAACAACGTCAATATCAAATGAATCCAACCCTCAAAGACATTACCAAAACAGAACTAATTAAACATTTTCAAAATATTAAAACTTACTTTTTAAATTTAACAAATATTAACTACTTATGTCAACTTAATGCATCCCACCGTGGTATTGGGAACCTTTACGCAATGACTTTTATATGCTTTTAAAATTCAAGAAACTAGTGAGCAGTGGAATAATTTGATGACAGTCAAAAGGGTGGGGATATTCTAAGCCATCTCCTCTCATAAAGTGATGGAATATAAAAGAGGTTTTTATATTCTAAACTTAAGAAACTATATCCACATAGTTATGAGGGCCCATTAGATGGACTTATATCCACATACTTGGTTAAGCCCCACCACTCTACACTTAAGCTTTATTTATTATTATATACATG
>JZKD02S1958852.1:223391-249423 GCA_000966675.3 Picea glauca | reverse complement strand
GACTGGTACCAATGTAAACGATTATTGTGCATCAGATTTGGCACGCAGTGGGGAAGAAATAAAATGCAAAGGTATGATGGGAAAGGAAAACCAACAGAACATTTTTAGAAGTGAATAGCATAGTGGAGGATGACACCACCAAAAGAATGGCCTCATCAATTCGTCCATACACTGGAAGGAATCCCAAAGAACTGGTATGTAGACTAGAAGATGCGCAGAGGCACTACAAGATTGACAGCCTTACAACAGAACTTTCTAGTAACCTTCTCATTTGAACATGAGAACCCCAACATTGATTCAGAAATAAGCAGATAAAAGGTGTGATATTTATTGATGAAACAGAGGTTGAACTCCTGACAGAATATCAACAACAAAATAGACAGACAGTCAAATAACTATTGCCATGCTATCATGTTGAAGAGGAAGCACTAGATGAAGATGACCCATGCAACATCCAAATTACAGAAATTAAGGAGAAAGGGAGGTGGAATATCCATCTCTAGAGTCAGAAGTATTTGATGCACCAATCAAAGTTAATAAAGTCAACATTGGGACAACTTACAATCCTAAAATGGCAAGTATTGAAGACTATTGGGATGAACAAACAATAGAAAGAATAACATATTTATTGCGCGACTACAGTGACATGTTCCCAACGATCTTTACAGAGATGAAAGGAATAGAAGGAGAGCTAGGAGAGATAAAAATACCTCTCAAAACTGAGTCAAGACCTGTCAGGAAGAGACCTTACACACTAAATCTAGTATATAAGTAGAAAGTGAAAGCATAAATTGAAAGAATGTTGGAAGCTGGTATCATATAACCAGTAGAGGAATCTGAATGGATAATCCCTATGGTATTCCAGAAAAGAAACAAGGGGGGATAAGGATTTGTGTATATCTAAGGAAACTGAATGATGTTTGCCTACATGACCATTTTCCTACCACTTTTATAGATGAATTCTTAGAGAATGTGGGAGGCCATGAAGCATATTCATTTACAGATGGATTCTAAGGCTACCATCAGATCAAAATAGCTCCAGAGGACAGATATAAGACTACTTTTTCTACATAATGGGGATCCTACCAATATACAGTCATTCCTTTTGGGATGAAGAATGCACCAACCATATTTTCAAGAGTAGTCGTATCTTCTTTTAAGGAATTCATATATCGATTTCTAGAAGTATATATGGATGAATGGACTGTATACAGTCTATTAAAGGACCATGTAGAAGTATTAAGGCTAATGTTGGAAAGATGCAGGTAATGCCAGATATTATTGAATATTAAGAAGTGCATTTTTGGGACACCTTTTGGAATATTGTTGGAACATATAGTGTGTAAACAAGGTTTACTAGTGGATCCTTCTAAGATTGCAGTCATTTTCAATTTACCACCACCAAAGTTAGTGCGCCAGTTGAGAGAAGCACTAGGACATACAAGATATTACAGGAATTTTATAAAGGGGTATGCACAGATTATTGCGCCAATGGAAAAATTGTTAAAGAAGGATATTAGATTTCAATGGAATGAGGACTGTCAACAAGGTTTAGACACATTAAAAGAAAATATAGTTAAAACACCTATCCTAGTATTCCTAGATTGGGAAAATACATTTCATGTGCATGTAGATGCATCAGCCATAACACTTGAAGCAATTCTAGTGGATCCAGGAGTAGGGGACTTAGACCACCCTATAGCCTTTGCAAGTAGAAAATTGTCAGAATTAGAGAAGAATTATAACACCAAAAAAAGAGAAGGCCTAGCCATGGTATATGCACTTCAACAGTTGAGGCACTACTTACTGGGTAAACACTTTAATATGTTCACAAACCATTCTACCCTCAAATATCTAGTCAACAAGCCAGTGTTTGGGGGGGGGGATATGTATATGGTTATTGTTATTCCAAAAATTTGATTTCTAAGTGATAGTCAAACTGGGGAAGCTGAATGCGGGACCTGATCATCTATCAACGGTAACTAATGGATAAGAGCCTACCAACTTGGAAGACAACTTCCCTAATGCACAACTATTTTCAGTACAGGTAGCTGATGAATAGTTTGATGATATCATTGAATACTTAAGCATAGGGACTGTGCCACAAGAGTTTAAAACTGCGCAAAATAAAAATTTGGTAGTCAGAGATGCATACTATCAACTTATTGCAGGACACTTATACAAGATGGGCACAGACAAAATTTTGAGAAGGTGTGTATTAGAGGATGAAAGGACTAGAATTTTTGCAGAATCTCATGAGGGAATAGTTGGAGGACACTATGTAGGAAAAGCTACTATGTAGAAGGTATTGTGCACAGGATTATGGTGGAAAATAGTCCATAGAGATGCCAAGGAATATTGTCAGAGATGTGATGTCTGTCAGAGTGTTGGCAAACCCAATAGAAGGGATGAGATGCCTTTAAGACCACAAGTAACTTTGCAAGTATTTGACAAATGGGAAATAGACTTTGTTGGACCAATCCATCGACCGGTAAAAAGGTCAGGAGCTAGATATATCACTACTGTGACTAAATACTTAACAAGATCGGTAGAAGCAACAACAGCCAAAGACTATAGTGAAGAGACAACAACACACTTCTTGCTTGAGAAAGTGATCACCATATTTAGATTTCCAAGTATTTTGATGAGTGACCAAGGAACTCACTTTATCAACAGTACCATCAGGGCTATGATTGAGTATTTTGAATTCTATCACAAAAAGAGTACACCATACCCATCCTTAGGCAAATGAAACAGTAGAATCCTTCAATAATATCTACGAGAATGCTTTGATTAAGATTTGCAATGTCAACAGTGAATATTGGAACTTGAAAATACCAACAATATATGGGCATATAGGACCACATGTAAGAAGTTGATAAAACAAACACCATTCATATTGGTGTATGGGAAGGAAGCAGTGGTGCCATTAGAATTTATGGTACCCAGTCTACACGTAGCAACAATTACCAACATGACAGAAAGAGGTGCAGTTAAGGAAAGGTTAAATAAACTAATGGAGATGGAAGAGGATAGGATTCTGGTAGAATTTGACCAGGAAGTGCAAAAAGCAAGAGACAAATCCTGGCATGATAGATATATTAAAAAGAAGATTTTCAAGGAAGGAGACGTAGTCCTACTCTATGATAGCAAATGTTTTCAACATCCTAGTAAGTTTACAATGCATTGGCGAGGGCCATATGAAGTAAATACTTTCACAAATGGAGGATCTGTGTAGTTGAAGGATTTGGGAGGAACATAACTCAAAGGATTGATCAACAGTAGTCAAAACAAAATTTTACAGGGACAGTCGACCTCCTAACGCTTAAAAGTTACATATCAGTCAGAAATGCATGTATATAGTGTACTATAGCAGAGTGTAGGACAAAAAAATAATAAAAATAAATAAAAAGGGGAAAAATAATGAAAAAGAAATACAAAAATAGAAAATGGAATAAAAACACAAAATGAAACAAAAGTTGATTGAACCATAAGAAAGTGCGGAAAAAACTTGCACGTAGTAATTATCGCGACAAACACCAAAAGATAGCGCACAGGAAAAATTAAATTCGGTGCAAATGCACGCAAAAAGTGAGAAACTGACACGACCAGGTCTATAAAAGGCAAAAGGCACGTGTTTATTCAACACTTAGTGATTTTTTAGCCTTGAATGAGAAACAAAGAGTGTGCCCTAGCTAGCATTCTACGCAGAAGAAATCAACCGTGTGAATTCTAAAGAGAATGACTCCACCAAAGTTTGGCATGCCAGGCCAGTACATCTAGGTTACTCGGTAGGTCCAAAGGTGTAAAGAAAGGATGCCACCACCCGAAAATGTGGTTGAGTTGGAGGATGTAACCACTTCGGCCACCGAATCCATTAGTGTTGGCACTTGACCAAGTTTTGGGGAGACCCTTGGTCAAGTTTGACCTATTTTGAGACTTCGACAGCCTGTCGAAGGAGGAGCGCAAGTCGAAATAGAGATCGCGGGATATCGACCCCTTTTTGGGTCCTTTTTGGGATTTGGGATTATGTAACGGGTATGGGATGTCGGCCCATGGGTTTACCCATGTTTAGGCCTATTTTGTAAAGTATAAATAGATGTCAAGGTAATGTAAGAAGAGAGCAATTACGAATGTCTAAGTGCTAGATCTATGTGATTGAAGGATTGTAAGTGCTCTGTGCATATTGTGTGAGACTTGCAAAGCTACGTGCAAGTAATTGTAAGAAGGCTTGGTGCTTTACCCTAGCTCGAAGAAGGAGGGTCTGGCAGAGTGCATGCAGATCTCATGTCTTCTACAGAGTAGGATTTTGATGCTATGTGCCTATAAGAAGCTTGACAAAGATAATAAAGAAGAAGAGTTGGTGGACGTAGCCCCAACGTGGGGGTGAACCACGTATATGTTGTGTTTCTCTGCTTTGTGCAATGTGTTGATGTGTTTATGTCTTTACTTGCTAAGTGATTTGATATAGATAGATAGATCTGTTTATGCTTTTTGCTAATGATGTATATGGATGTTAGATATTACTTATATGAATGTGCTAGTGCCTAAATATGTTAGATCTAACCTACTTCTCTATGATAAGTGCTTAGATACATCAAATATGAATGAATGATGTGATGCTCTGATTTATCTGTGGAGTAGATAATGGTTAAATATTGATGAACTATCGGTGCTAAGTGATCTATTAAGTATTACAATCATAGATCTGTGTCCCAGCTAAGGTTGCAGACACCTGAGTCCTACAACCACCCCTACCTCTACCTCAGGTGAGACTTCATTTGCTTCATAGGTGTTTCCGAAAGGGCCGGTAGTTAGGGTTTTGTTCGTGCATTGTTGTAGCGTTGAACCCTGGGTCTGCCCATGTGCCAACAAATGGTTCTGTTGTCGAGACTTGAAACTATGATTGCTCAGAACTAAGGAAGAAGAGGCTTTGTGAAAAGATCCAACCTGAAACTGTGATTGTTGGGAACTAAGGAATAATAAGCTTTGTGCAAAGATCCATCCTAAAACTGTGAAAGATCTGTACATAGATTTGTTTCCCTAGCGTGCGGCATTCTACTTGACCTGTGAAGCTCTGTGCCAAGAAAAGAGGTAAGATCTAAAGAAAAGAGGTAAGATCTACAAGCTATGTGCTCTGATAAAGGTAAGAATAGTGAAAAGTTCTAGATCTAAAAGCTTTGTGCTCTGTAGAAGTAAGATAAGTGGAAATTTTTGTTTCAAAAGTATGGATCTAGGTATGTTTGATAGATGTTGTCCTAGCTTGAAAAATAGGGCACTAATAGATGAAAGAAGGTTTGATATGCGTAGATCTGATAAGAATAGTGAAAGATATGTTATACCTATGCATAGAAAGAATGTTTGGACTAACCAGTGGATGCAGGATCCTAGAAAGAAATGTTTGTAGGTTATCTACCATGATCCTAGCGTGTAGTACAGGAAAGGTTGGGGATCATTTAAAATAAAGAGAGTATTAACCCTCTGTTACAGTTGCAGAAAACTGGGACATCTTGCTAAGGAATGCCCTGGGAGAAGACCCAGTTGTCGTTTTTGCAAAGCTAAGGACCATGAAGTATTGGATTTCCCTAGAATGATTGTTAATCTTGAAGGAATGAACATGAGACAAGAAAACTCTAAGGCAGATATAGAAACTACGATTATGGCAGAACCCCAGAAAGAATCAGAAAAGTATTGCTACAGATGAAAGAAACCCTGAATGATCACTGACATATCAGTTTATCAGAGGTATTCAAAGAAAAAGAATGTATTGAAGTAATAATAGGAGACTTCGACATTGAGTATCTTCTGGATGAAGAAACACAATTGAATATCATGACAAAAATAACTTGGGAAGCTATAGGGAGGCCTGCTATGATTCCTTCATTAGGAGGAATAGGACTATTCAAAGGAAAGCTAATAAACCTATGTGGAAAGCTCACCCAGATATCTATGAATGCCAATGGAACTTCGACAGAGGAATATTTTGAGATTATTAAATTTATTAAGAACAACACCCCATTTACCATGTTACTAGGAAAACCTTGGATTGAAAGAAATCAGGCCAGAAGGCAAGAAGAAGAAGAAGTTTTAGAGCAGAAGAAGCAAGAGTTAAAAGATTTCATGACTAGAATGATCGCACACTTAATTGAAGAACAAAAGAATAGATCAAAGTTATTTAACACCAGAGAGATGTATGTCGAAGTTGCAAGAACACCAGATGACCCACAGAAGATTGAAGTACCTGTTCCAAATAAAGAAGAAGTATCACCCTCGAATCTTAGGAAAGAATATCAACAGCACGAACTAACTATGCCAAAAGAAGATAAGAATCAAAATGGAAAAAGGCATACCAAGACGAAGCTCACTGGAAAGAAATCTAGAAAGCTAAGTAAGAAGAGAGCTAAGATCGACAATTTACAGAAGGTTCCAGAGGGAACTTGGCAGAAGGAAAATTTTCAAAATTTGAACTTTGTCGGGATAACGGAACAACATCACATGGCACTTCGCTAGGGAGAAGAAATATAGTCGTTGGGACCAATATAACCGTTCAACCGACCTCCCGAACAGGTAGAAGGTCATTTATTGTTCGCCATCAGACCATTGGACCGCGCCATAATGGACAGAATAGATTTAATGAAGGCTTCTCAACCGTTGCAAGAAATTTGTTGCCAAGTTATCTATTTATCCCGTTGTACCATGCACCGAGAACACTTTTTCTAACTGTGAATCTGAGCCCGCAGACTCGTTGATTTTACACAGTGATCATTATGGTATTTCCCTCTATCCTATTGCAGTGTCTAAGCTACTCCTCGAACCCGAAGATTTCCAACCCCAAGCGTGTATGTCAGACGAGTTCAACGTTGTAGAGAAATTTGTCGAAGAAGTTCTATTCAACCTCATGATTGAAATATTCATGTCAATGTCTACAGTTATACAAGATTCATCGATGATAATGGTGCAAGCCTCTCTGTCGACTGCTCACGGAGCTGGACCATCCCGACCATCAGCAGAAAAGAGAACCAAGCATAAATACGACCTCACAAATTAAAAACTAATTCCAACCATATTGCCCGATTACATCCAACCTCTAGTTGGCGCAGTGAATCGTGATAGTGTACCAAGATATTTCGAGTACACCATAGTTACTACGTACCTCCCGAAGGGGATACGTGCAGTTCGCGTAGAGCAGGATAAGATCGCAACATTGAAGTTCAGTGACTTCAACCTCGAAGATCGCAAGATCTATGGTATGATCACCCCATACAAGTACCTAACTAGAAAAAAAGTGAAGAACTCAAAGATCATCCCTCAGTCGTGGACGATGAACCTCACGCAGTCCACCCTACTGAATGTCATGAAGATCCCACACTTCAGAAGACACCAGGAAGTCAACACATGTGTCAATTTGTCACTGTCATGTTACCATGGCATCTACTTATGTCTATACCGCTGCATTACAGTTGACCCAATGTTGATCCATAAGATCACAGGACTTAGTATGGAAGCACCTGAGCTGCAAGACTTTTATCCAGAAAAAGTCGCAGATCACGCACTCACATAGAAGATCAAGGATACATATGGCAACGTTGAGAAGGGAACAAGAGGCTACAAGGTAGCTTCCATCCAGAGTGGAACAATGCACCTAGCATGTTAGCTGATAGATAAAAATTTAGTAAGGAATAACTGACCTATGCAGGTCACTGGCTTTGTCGTTGACCACACAGCAAATTGTGTGGAAGGCTTATAGATGAACTAGGCAAGGTACCTAGTTAGCCAGTTGGAACTAGATTGTCGGGATCAAGGTTATAAATTCCATTTCAGCTAGCTCTTGGTCCTCATTGCATTTGTTTCCTGGGAGATGTCGGAAGGAGCGACCTTCCCAGACATCGAGTCCTTTGAACTACTTACCGCGAAGTTCGCTACCCTGTGGTATTCAATTGATATGAACAAACAGTGGTAGTCGAATTTTGTGTTTCATACATACTACCTCTAGCTAAAGCGAGCGATCGAAGCCGAGCCTCGCATGACTCCGAACACCTTACAAAGGTTCTGACCCCTGATGAAGTTCAGCGTAGATCGACACTTCATCTACATTACAGCGTGAGCAGATGAACATAAAGAGTAGCTCCAGTCATATTATAAACTTACATAAGAAGACCTTGAGGAGATCAATAAGGAATGGTTTGCTGACCTCCTTATCTTTGCCAACCCTATAGAGATATATGATCTTGACAGCCCATAGGACACTCATAAAGAATAGAATACACCCAAGAATACTGAGGAGGTCCAAAATGTAAGCAGAACCTCAGGAAAGACTGCTTCATTGTCACCAGACGGAGGGATTGATGACGAAGTAGAAGATGAATAAAATCCCAACGAAGTAACACCACCCAAAGATGAGGTTGACTTTTTGAAGAAGAGGAAGGTTTCCCCCCTGAAACCTTCTTCCCAGAAGAAATCGAAAGCCACCATGAAAAAGATGTAAACTGTCCTCAACTCTGATGATTTTGACTTCATCAGAGTAGCCCTGAACGATGCTTCACTGGAAATAGCATAGAAACAAGGAGCAAAGCAGGAGGAAATGTATGATAGAATTGAAATCAAACTCCGAGGGGTACAACAGGCTCTTCAGTCAAGTTGCGCAGTATCCACTGCGCCCCTGTGTTGGCATAGGGGCAGACCCAGGGTTCAGCTCCAAGAGTGCACCAACAATCCCTAACTACTGTCCCTTTCGGCAATACCTGCGAAGCAGATGTAGTCTCACCAAAAGCAGTTATGAGGGGGTTGCAGGATAGAGATGTCTACAAGCAAAGGGAATATCAAGTGGATCTAACACAAGGACAACACAACATTCATATATCATTTATCAACTTAGATCTATTGAAAACATCTACTTATCAGATCTAACGAAGTAGTGCAATCACAGTATATAAATGACAGAGATAGAATACCAATCACACACAACACAAAATATACGTGGTTCACCCTCTCTCTAGGAATAGGTCCAAAGAACTGTGCTTTATAATATATTAGGATGAAGCATACATTTCTTGTATGTGCTCTTAGCTAGCAGATCCTCTTTATTCTCCTCTCTCTCTCTCCCCTCCCTGCGCACCCAGTTTCAGGGTCGATCCTCGCACCCAGCTGGAGATCTTACAATACCAGAAGGCTCTCACACTTAGCGCTTCTCTCTCACACAACAATAATCACTCTTAACATCAATACACCTATACCCAACAATATCGTACCAACCCAAACTAGGTCCTCGTGACCTTTATTTATACATTACAATAGCTCACCAACATCCTTAGGCCGAAACCTAGGTGTCCAAAACCCTAGGTACCAAAACCCTAGGTCAACTTGACCTGTATTTTCAAGGCTTCGCTAGCATGTCTTTTCTTCCTTCTTTTGCAGTTCTCCAAAGCATCTAACGGTGGATTTTTCCACTTGTTGAGTTGTCCACGACCCTTCTTCCTTGCTTATATTCCATCCCCAATATCCTCGTCCAACGGCTTGCTTCGCTCCATCTTTTCTTCTCTTTTGCTCACTTCGACCCAGTAACAGTCACAATGTCTTCCACGAAGTTTGCATTTTCCTTCTTTTTCCTTGATCTTCGCTTGCTTCCATAACCAAGGGCCAACAAGCCCCCAACACTCACCTGTGACTCTTCCCGAGGCACTTTAGATCTCATCTTCCTGTTTTACTTCGATTTCAGACTGCACAGTGCAGCCTCTACTTTCTAATCTATGCCTCATTTTCCTCCTTGTGCAAACTGTCTTTTCTGTGTCTAGTACCCAATTTCAACTGCCCCTGGTACCTAGACCTTTTTTTTATTACATTTACTGAGAACTGCGGGGTAGCTGGTTGTCATAGTACAATTTCAACCGGCTCCCATTCACTAATCCTTCCTTCCACTCTCCCTTTAAATTCTTCAACTGCGCAGCTCCTCCCTCTGTAACATAAGCGATCTCGCATTCACTAATCATTCCTTGCACTCTCCCTTTAAAGTATTCAACTTCGCAACTCCTCCCTCTGTAACATAAGCGATCTTATATGCCCCTAGCCAATGTGTTATGAACTTCCCAGAATGTTTGATGAACTTACTGTCATATATCAGGACTATATCACCTTGTCTAAATGCCTTTTTCCTGATGTGCCTGTCATGGTAAGCCTTCTCTCTTTCCTTCTATACTTGTTGATGGAATCCTACAATGAATCTATCTTACTCTAGTTCAACCATTTTTGCAAGACTCTCTTGAACAGTGTCAGGGTTATCCATATCTGTAAAGGCAACAATTCTTAAGCTTGGTACCAAATATTACATTGGAACAACAGCTTCAAGACCGTATACCAACTTAAAAGGTGTCTGCATTGTCATATTTTTGCAAGTGGTTCTATAGGCCCATAATATTGTTGGTACTCTTAGATCCCAATCATCCATGTTCACACTGCAAATCTTCGTGAGAATTGTCTCCTACTAGCAAAGGCTAACAGGTGGTCAATATCTCCTCCTCCAGGTTGTGCTAACATAGCTCCTAAAGAAATGGAAGACGCATCGACATGCACATGAAATTCCTTGGTCCAGTCTGAGAAAACTAGAATAGGTGCAGTAACCATTTTCTGTTTCAGTGTGTCGAAGTTTTACTGGCATTCTTCTGTCCGAATAAACTGAAAATATTTTTTCAACATCTTCTCCAAGGGTGTTGTAATCTGAGCATATCCTTTAATGAATTTCCTATAGTATTGTGTGTGTCCTAGTGCAGTGCACATCTGTTTGACTAAAGTAAGAGGGGGTAGATCAACTATAATGAAAATTTTGGATGGATCTACCAATAGTCCTTGCTTACATACAATATGACCTAACAACACTCCAAATGATGAAATGAAAATGCATTTCTTCAGGTTCAGGGAAATTTGACACTACTTGCATTAATCCAACATTAGCCTTAGACATTCAATATGATTTTTCAATAAACTAAAAACAATCCAATCATCAAAATATGCTTCTAGAAATTTATGCAGAAACTCCTTCAATGCTTCGACCACCACCCTGGAAAATATGGGTGGGGCATTCTTTAATCCAAATGGCATCATTGTATATTGGGAGGATCCCCATTCAGTTGCAAAGATGGTCTTATGGCAATCTTCCTTGGCAATCTGGATCTGATGGTATCCCAAAAATACATCTGTAAAACAATATACCTCTTGGCCTCCCACATTATCTAGCACTTCGTCAGTGAATGGTGTAGGGAAGGGGTCAGGTAAACAGGAATCATTAAGCTTCCTGAGGTCTACACAAATCCCAATTTCTCCTGTCTTCTTGTCTTGTACCACCATAGGGCTAATCCACTCTAACTCTTCGATAGGTTCTATGATTCCTGCTTCCATCATTCTGTCGAGCTCAAACTTCACTTTTTCCTTATATTTAGGATTTAGTCTGTACGATCTTTGTTTGAATGGTCTAGCATCTGGCTTTAAAGGGATCCTCATCTCTCCCATAGGCCCTTTAATGCCTTTCATATCAGTGAACTTGGTTGGAAACAAGTCCTGATATTCATGCAGTAACTCTGTAATTTTGTCAATGGTAGAAGCATCCCAATAATCTCTGACATTAGCAAGCTTCGACGTCTATTCTGTTCCAATATTGACCTTCTTAATATTGATCAATTGTCCAATAAATGGTAACTGAACTCCTAGTCCTTCTACATCTCTTTGGCCTTCTATTTCTGTAATGTTCACCTTCCTCAGATCATCGTATTCATCAACATTGATGTTGTAACAACCTTGCAGTTTCTAGAGAGGCGCAGTCCATTCATCCTTGTCTTACTCTAAAGGGAGGCTAGAGGCCTCCTCAAATCATTTCTGTCTCACAATCTGTATTGCTTGATCTATTGAAGGATATTGACTTTCAAATAAGAAGGTAGTTACAAAACTATGAGTCATACCTTTCCAATTTGTAGTGATGAGGCACAACTCTGCTTGAAGGTACCAGTTGATAGGTATTGTGTCTAGTGTGTTAATGAATTTGTGCACCCACTATTCTTGAGGGATGTTTCTCTAGGATTACTCACAGCTTCACACATGGTCCTTTGGGCAGCTTCGACCTGTGTATCGAACTTTGTAGCCTTCCACTTGTGTTGAGAACCGTGTTTTCATCAAGGTACAACACTGTATCTAATCCATAATGTTACTTTTGTGTGCCCCCCACCATCTTGTTGGGGTTTCTCTCGGGGCCTCATCCATCACCAACAGTCTTTGTTGCATTGGTACACTCTCTTCAAAGTCCGACAAGAAGGTTTCTAAAGGATTTATACCATCAAAGGTGGGTAAGTTCCTTACTATTGTGTCGATCCAGTGAACTTATCTAGTTAATCTAGCACATATTCTTGTAGATACTTAGTACATCTTATTCTTCTAGTTCTCCAGTGCTTCTTTTGAGCCTGATGAACATGCGTTATCACTTCGCCAACTTATGTTTCCATTGACTGTGGGATTAATGTAATCATGTTGTCTGGTTGTTAATTTGTATATGTTTTTGAGTTCATATGCACGGTCTTCTTCTCTGATGGGCTTTGTGTATCGCTTACCTTCATCTGGATCTAAGGTTGAAATGACCCTAAGGCCGTCTTTTTCAAAAGTCATATGTCTCTTCTTTAAATCAACCAAAGTGGAATTATTGAAGGTCCAATCAATTCCTAACAACACAGGGTAAGGGAAGTTGTCGTCAACTATCTCAATTACCTCAAAATCTACAAATGTTCTTACTCCATCAATGTCCACAAGTTCCAATCTGCCAAATGGACTTACAGCTTGCTAGTTGGCCATCCTAACCCTGATAGGGGAATAGATCAACTTCGGTTTTCCCATCAGTGCCCAAGTTTGCTTCGTCATGACATTGACCTCCGACCCTAAGTCGAGGGCTATATAATCTATCTCATACTCTCCTATTTGAGTATTCAAATGTAATTCCTTCCTTGTCCTTCTCTTCTTACCGATTTGGTGTACTGCCCTATTCAGTGAGGGGTCTATCTTTCCTAGATCATATTGTTTGATTAAATTTTGTAACTCTTGTACAACGCTCTCATCCTGAATTAACTTAATACAAGTATATAGGAATTCCATGAGCTTTCTTACCTCTTTTTCTTCTTTTGGTGAAGCAGACTGATCAAATTCTAGAGGCATTCCATATTCTCTCACTTCTGGTCTGGTCTTCAATGAGGAACCTTGGTCTCCTTTGAATTCTTTTCTTTCCTCCTCAAATATTTGTCTTTCTTTCTTTGCATCAAACATTTGTGTTTTCTCTGTAGATTTCCTGATTCCTTAGTCTTATGTAATATTCCCTTGGGTCAACCTGTGTTCTCCTATAACAATGCCTCCTCTGGTTATAATAGCCACTCTAAGGTCTTCTCCGCGAGGTTCAACATATATCAGTTGCACTTGCGGGTTTTGTTGAGGTCCTCGTCTTTCCTAAAGCTTAACTAGCAACAAATAACAATCTTCTATAACATGTTCAAACGAGCTACAATAGCTGCAAGTAGTATAAGGGTTCTGGAAATCCCTTGCGAGGTGTCCTGGTTGTGCACAATTATAATAGATTATCTATCCTTGGCCTGGACCCCTTCCTCCTCCTCCTCCTCCTCTTCCTTAGAATCCACCACGAGGGTTGAAGTTCCCTCTCCCTGGAGAGTTGTATTGCAGAGTGTTTCCTTCTTGTTGTACTTCGCCTTGGATTTTGTATATGTCTCTTGATATTTCATGCATGAGATCATAAGCCCTACAATCCCTATCATCATGTCCCAAGGACTTACAGAACATGCAATACAGATATTTTGGTGTCTGAACATATTTTTGCATGTAATAGCACTCACCAGGGTGATGTCTGTTTCTGCATACCTCACACCAGGGTAAGGTGACTTGCTTCAAAGGGATTGGAGCTCCAGAAGCCAAGTATTCATTGAATAGGGGACAATGTTCCTTGTCATGGCCTTCTGATTTGCATCAGACACACCAAATGTCTTATCTTTTATCTTTTCCCTTGTCTTTATTCATGTCTTCGACCTATAGAGACAAACTAGTTAGCTAACTCATACCTGAACTGGATTCTCCCATAGGGGATGATTCTAACTTCATGGCGATATCCAGTGCCTCAGTTTGCAAAGAAATCTTTTGTTGCATCAGAGGAACTCTAATGTGTGGTAAGAGGGCAACAATGAACCATTCTTTGTTCTGTTCATCTGGGATCTGAAAAGTCAATCGACATGTTAAGGTTTTGAATCTTTGATTGAATTCCAAGGCAGGTTCAACCACCTTCTGCTTGATCTCTTTCATCTCTGTAATACATTGTGACTCCGACTTGGGTTTCTTGAACTCCACAATCAGTGCATTCTTAATCTGATTTAGTGTCTTAGGTTGTGAAAGTCCTTGAACAAGCTTCATGTGCCAGCTCAGTACGCGATCCCTTAAAGTGGTACTAAACTGGGTTCTTTTGACAGCTTCGTCGGTGACATTTTTAATATTCCATACAGCTTCATATAGGAACTAGTGCTAATCAGGATCTTCATATCCATCTCCCCTAAATATAGAGAGTCTCATCTCATCTACCATAGATCTTCCTAGGGTCCCTGACTGAGTATGTGCCAAACTGCTAATAATATTACTCTGAGGACTCTAGTGACTCTGAATATTATGGTTGCTTAGTGTTGTTGAATCCACAGGAGGGAAAATAGTACTTACTTCAATGGTTTGTGCAGTCTCTAAAATCTCAGGTTCTTCTCGGCGATGCTCTTCAACTTTCCCTTCCTCCATCCCAGTAGGTTGTGAATGCTCCTCGTCTGTCAGATCTGCCTCTTCTCCACTATAGAAACCTTTGTCCCCGTAGTTCTGCTTGAACAGGTTCGCAAGGTGAACTTCTCTAAACACTCTCATTGTGAACTTCGCGTATGTCCAGCTTCTGTGTCATTGTCATTGTCCAAATCCTTGAACATTAGCCTTTCTAGATCTGACCAATCTATTGTATCTTCAAGATGTTCTTCTCATGCAATAACATCTTGAGTCTCAACTTTAGGAATTGTAAAAATTTTCCTCTGGGTCCCTTAAAGAAATATCTCTCAGCTTGGTTGTATGACTCTACTCTGTCAACAACAAACTCTATGATGTACCCTCCAATGGTGTTGTCAAACTAGTGATCTACTACTCGTGATATGGTGTTATCAACTCTCTTGACCTTCTTGATCAGCTCTGATGTCCACACTACAGGAGGTCTAGATCGGATCTCAAACTAGGTATCTCCTAATCTAGCTACCCACTCATACAGCTCCTGATGGATTCCTCCAAAGAATATCTCATGTATATCAGTAAAAATATGTCTCTCTAACCAATCCTCTAAACTCATATTAGGGTTCTTCTTCTAGGATTCATCGAAGTCCTTTTCTTGATCTTTTATCCACTTTTGAATCTCTGTCTTCAATGGAAACCACCTTGACATTCCCTCAAGAAGATTCATGTCCCGACAATGGAACCATTTGTTGGCACAGGGGTAGACCCAAGGTTCAAATCCAAGAGTACACCAACAAGCCCTAACTACTGGCCCTTTCGGAAACACCTATGAAGCAGATGCAGTCTCACTCGAAGCAGTTATGAGGGGGTTGCAGGACATAGATTTCTACAACCAAAGGGAATATCAAGTTGATCTAACACAAGGACAACACAGCGTTCATATATCACTTATCAACTTAGATCTATTCAACACATCTACTTATTAGATCTAACGAAGTAGTGCAATCATAGTATATAAATGACAGAGATAGAATACCAATCACACACAACACAAAATATACGTGGTTCACCCTCTCTCTAGGGCTATGTCCACAGAACTGTTCTTTATAATATATTAGGATGAAGTATACAGTTCTTGTCTATGCTCTTAGCTAGCAGATCCTCTTTCTTCTCCTGTCTCTCTCTCCCCTCCCTACGCACCCAGATGCAAGGTTGATCCTCGCACCCAGCTGAAGATATTCCAATACCAAAAGGCTCTCACACATAACGCTTCTCTCTCACACAACAATAATCACTCTTAACATCAATACAACTATACCCAACAATACCGTACCAACCCAAGCTAGGTCCTCATGACCTTTATTTATAAATTAAAATATCTCACTGACATCCTTAGGTCGAAACCTAGGTGTCCAAAACCCTATATACCAAAACCCTAGGTGTCTAAAACCCTAGGTCAACTTGACTCGTATTTTCAGGGCTTTGCCAGCCTATCTTTCCTTCCTTCTCGTGCAGTGCTCCAAAGAATCTAACGGTGGATTTTTCCACTTGTTGAGTTGTCCACGATCCTTCTTCCTTGCTTATCTATCATCCCCAATCTCCTCATCCAATGGCTTGCTTTGCTCCATCTTTTCTACTTTTTTTCTCACTTTGACCCAGTAACAGTCACTGTGTCTTCCGCGAAGTTTGCATTTTCATTCTTTTTCCTTGATCTTCGCTTGCTTCCATAACCAAGGGCCAACACCCTGCCATCGAGAGAAATAGAGTTGAGAGATGAGCTAGCCCAACTCCACCGACTATATGATACAGTCGAAGCTCGCCTTTGATGAGCACAAGAAGAAATAGAACAAGCCACCCAGGCCTTGAAGCAAGTGAAAGGAGTACTTGTAGAGCAACACCGAGCTGCAGAACAGGAAAATATTTCTCTCCAAGAAAAGTTTGATGAAGAAAAAGCATAGATACAACAAGGAAAAGAACAGTTGCTTGCGGAGAAACTCGAATTGAAAGAAGCGGTCAGCAGAGCACTTCGCTCTGTGACAGTCGTATAAATAAAGGTAGAAGATCGATTCATGTAGCAAGTAGAGAAGCTCATAGAATTTATCCAGTAGCTACAAAAACGCATAGCAGAATTAGAGCTCCACGCAGTGCCCAAGATTCCATGGGATGTAAGGGATCAAAGAGAAGAAACTTCTTGAAGCGTAGTTGAGAGAATAAAATCCCTTGCTATGGAATGTAAAAAACTTACTAATCACAGTGCCCAGACCTATGAGCAACTCACTGAGAATCCAGAACTGAAGGCACTGGAGTCACAGCTCCAAGAGGCGAAGTATCAAGACAAAACGATACAAGCGCATTTGAAGCCCCTATCAGTTGTGGAAAGAATGAAGTGCTCCCAAGAGCAACACACCACCCAGCAGCAGATCCACACTATCCAGAGCAGAGTTATGGAAGTAACTCAGAGGCTCCAACATGTACAAGATAAGGCTTACCAATTGTTCACAAAGGTCAAAGGTTGACGAGCAGAACTCGATCAGGTTGTCACTATAGCTGAACAACGCCTGGAGGGACCTATCAATGACACAGTCATTCAAGAGTTCATTGAACAGGAGGTTGTGGCACAACAACAAGTCGAAGCAGCTCGAGGATTTTGAAGCAGAACTACCCAGATCAGAGTGACTCAGAACGAGTCACAGGTGAGTGTTGGGGGCCTATTGGCCCTTGACCAAGTTTTGGGGAGACCCTTGGTCAAGTTTGACCTATTTTGGGACTTCGAAGGTCTATCGAAGGAGGAGCGCAAGTCGAAGCAGAGATCGTGGGATCTCGACCCCTTTTTGGGTCCTTTTGGGGATTTGGGATTATGTAACGGGTATGGGATGTCGGCCCATGGGTTTACCCATGTTTAGGCCTATTTTGTAAAGTATAAATAGATGTCTAGGAAATGTAAGAAGAGAGCAATTATGAATGGCTAAGTGCTAGATCTATGTGATTGAAGGATTGTAAGTGTTGTGTGCATATTGTCTGAGACTTGCAGAGCTACGTGCAAGTAATTGTAAGAAGGCTTGATGCTTTACCCTAGCTCGAATAAGGAGGATCTGGCAGAGTGTGCGTAGATCTCTTGTCTTCTGCGGACTAGGATTTTGATGCTATGTGTCTATAAGAATCTTGAAAAAGATAATAAACAAGAAGAGTTGGTCGACGTAGCCCCAACATGGGGGTGAACCACGTATATGTTGTGTTGCTCTGCTTTGTGCAATGTGTTGATGTGTTTATGTCTTTACTTGCTAAGTGCTTTTATATAGATAGATAGATCTATTTATCCTTTGTGCTAATGATGTATATGGATGTTAGATATGACTTATATGAATGTGCTAGTGCCTGAATATGTTAGATCTAACCTACTTCTCTATGATAAATTCTTAGATACATCAGATCTGAATGAATGATGTGATGCTTTGTTTTATCTGCATAGTAGATAGTGGTCAAATATTGATGAAATGTCGGTGATAAGTGCTATGTTAAGTATTACAATCACAAATCTGTGTCCCAACTAAGGTTGTAGACACCTGAGTCCTGCAACCACCCCTGCCTTTACCTCGGGTGAGACTTCATCTGCTTCTTAGGTGTTGTTGAAAGGGTCAGTAGTTAGGGTTTTGTTGGTGCGTTGTTGTACCGTTGAACCCTGGGTCTGCCCCTGTCCAAAAAATTATCTTGAAATGGGTTGAGGAAGAAACATCAACAATGCAGTAAGGAGAAATAGGGCAGAGCTCTAGGGATCAGAACGGTATTTCAAACCCTAACCTTGAGATTCCTTTGAATCCTAATGAAACAATGGGACCACAACAGTCCCAGGAACATGAGGAGGTGTTGGTCAAAGACATCGTCAATCATCCAGGGTCTGAAAGGGAGGAAGAGGATGCAAACGCAACAGAGGCAGGCACATATGTTGTGGGACAGAAAAGGAAGGCACAGGACACCATGGAGATTACACTCCCCTATCTCCAAGGCATAGTCATTACAGTAGATGATATGTTGGGAAAGGTACCTAAGCTTAGGTACGCCAACCATGATGTGAACGATGCGACTAGGTTTCTAGATTTGGCCAAGGATAATTATCTAATAAACACAGGGGAAATTGAACCCCTAGGCAAACCCGTACTAGATCCCACGTAGTGGATAACTAGGCTATACAAATCGGGCATTATGAACCTATTGGACATACCTCATTTCGAGCACAGTAAGAACGTTGGACTTTGTGTCAAATAGCATGTCGCTCGTGTCCATGGAAGCATCCTATGGATGGACAGGCCAGTATAGATCGATGTGGAATTAGTTTCCAAAATCGCAGGACTCCCCACATTCGGTGCACATCCAGAAGAATATTTGGATAACAAGGCGCACAAGAAAGAAATAACAGAGCTGGTCAAAGCACAGTTTGGCACTACTTAGGGAAATAGGGGAATTGTCATCAAGGATATCAATGAAAACATGACAAGGTTCGCCAACAAGCTTATGTATTACAAACTTTTTAATAAATGTTGAAAAGAGGAGGCGTCGGTAGGTGCTATTGCAGTTGTTGCGTAGTGCGCAAAGGGGGTCATGTTCAGCTCGAAACCATACCTATTGAACCAGTTCTTAATAGATTGTCAAGATGCACAAGATAATGGAAACGAGTTCCATTACTCATGGTTGATCATCATGATATCTTTGGCAGGATGGTAGGAGCCGAGACTCTCATCATTTTTGGACAGGATGGGGAAGTGTTATGCGGCCAGATACGAGTCCCTCTGGCAAGAAAAGGACAACAAAATGCAGCAGGAAAATAACATTGTTTTTGCAATGCTGATAGAAGAGATACAATAGCGCACAACGAATGTGTGGCACATACCGATGGATTTAGTGCAAGAGACATATGGGATATCCAAGTTCAAGGCATTCAGGCATCACGTATGGATCCAAGCTTCCATGGATCCCAAGAAGGCATGGATTGAGATGCAGTACTGCGTCACAAAAGAGGAAGTGGAATGGATAATCAAAGACTGGCATGCGCAGTGGAAACTACCAGTAGCCAAACCAGCCACAAGGACAGGCACGACACAATATTCTAGGCCTAAGGGCAAGGTCGAACTAGGCTTGTCAACGAGAATAGGTACTCTGACTGACAATACTAGAACATCTACAACATAGATTGAGCCAAATGGGAGCACCGCAGTACCAAAACGTCCAAGGAGGACACCAATAGTAGCAAGGACAGGAAGCCAACCATGGAATGGGAAGAATGATACTTCACAGACTAGAGAAGAAAGAACCCAGGGTACAACAAGTGGGGCACAATCCTCACAGACAGTAAGGAATCTCGCGTAGGAAAAAGAGGCACGCAAGAAAAGGAAATATGAAATATAGGACCCTGACATCACCCTGACAGAGGATGATTAGGAGCTAGTCGCGGATGAGGTCAAGACAGGGGTGAAGAAGTGGTATGAATTGCAGAGGCACAGTGGGAAGAAATCATGGAAAATCTCCTAAAGGTCCATGAGAACATATAGAAACTATAGATCCAAGTAGGATCACATGCCATAATGCAAAAAAAGGAAAAGACATAGAGGCCATTTGCATAGAAAGGAGAGGAGACAATTCAGTTCGTATTCTAGGGAAGGGAAACATTTACGGTAATGTGTCAAATGATCAAATTTGATCAGGAGACTATGTATAAAAACTTGGAGAAGGTGCAAATGGTTATGTCACAAATACCCACCAAGGAATTATATGGACTCCGAGCCATTATCATGCAAGAAGTGCAGTCCAAGGCCCTTGCGGACACAACAATTTTGGAGCTGGGTAGAGGAGTCGCGGAGATGATTCAATCACATGCGACCAACTAACCGCAGAGAAGGAGGAGGAGAAATAATGCACGGATAATCTAGAACAAGGATTAACAACAGTTTATGCTCGCATCCCAGACAACGCACAAGAATCGGAGAAAAACGTAGACGAGAAGATCAGCCTGATCTCACAAAAAAATGACCAATACAACAAAGATATCAAGGAGCTCAAGGAAAGTCTCAACCCTACGACTCCTCCCGAGATCCGAGAACAGATAAAACAAGAAGTTTCACTCCAAATAGATGAGATGGAGAACAAAGAAAAGGCAGTAGAAGCATATTGTTCAATAGAGTTGGGCAGTTATGGATGATGTTAGAAGAAGATGAGAAGGTCCAATAGTGGGACCAATAATAGGAGACACTTAGCGATGACATACAAGAGATCAAACAAAGGAAAAAAACAATTAGCATCAAAGAGCGCTTGAATGGAACTCAAGACATGAAGAAGTTGCATACAGAGTTGAAAGCAGCGCAGATGCGGAAGCAAGAAAAGAAAGCAAAAGTGGATACCCTCCAAGAAAAAGTAGCACAGGTGATTGCGCAGTTGTAGGAAGAGAAGACAAGTAGAGCACATGCACAAGCATAGATCACAACATTAATGCAGGAGGAAATAACAGTGCAGATAGTAGAGGAGATAACAAACAAAGCTGTGCGGATGAGAGCGAAAGGAAAGGAACTAGCAGAAAAGTTCCACTATCTGGAGAGGGCAGTTTAGGGAGAGCACACCACCTGAGTGGCTCGGGACTAACCACATGTTAGTGTTGGGGGCATGTTGGCCACATGCCTATTTTGGGAAGAAAGACTATTTTGGGCATAGGCACAGTTTTGGAGAAGAAGGTCTATTTTGGGAAAGACCTAATTTTGGAAAGAAGACCTAATTTTGGAGCACACACAACAGCTGACAAGAAAGCAGCATGCAAAAAAAGAAGGAAAAGCAGCATGCAAAGAAGGAAAGCAATGTGGCGCATAGGTAGATAGACCTAACCATGTTAGGGTTAGGATTTTGGATAAAGATTATAATAGATATAAGCCGTAAAACTACTATAAATAAGAACCTAGGAGGTCTAGGTTGGGGTTTTGTTGATTGGTTGTTCGATTATTGTAGTTGAGTTCAGTTTTCGTTCAACAATTGTAAGTCATAATTGTTGATGATTGTAAAAGTTGTTGAGTTGTAGAAGAGTCGAGTAGGCCAGATTTTGAGGGTTAGTTCACAGGCTAAGGAGCCTGGTGTGATCTAGTCCGCCTCACAGAGGTTCCTTAAACCTCATAGTTCTTGTATCAACAAAGATGTAATTCATGCAGCGCTATATTTTGCAGTAGACCTAACAAAAGAGAAGAGAAGGGCCAAGAAGGGGTGAACCATGGTAAAACATGTGTTATATATCATGTTTCTTGCATGGTTACTTTTGTTAATGATTATCTCATGAATGGATGGTTAGCTAGATATATTAAAATGCATGCGTGGGCCTAAAAGATGAATGAACCCTAGGAATATTTGAATGAATCACATGAAGAATGCATGATGAAGATAGAATAAAATCCCAGATCCCCACTCCTTCCTAGACTGCAAGAACTTGGGCATTGCAGTCACCCATAAATCTATCTTGAGTGAGACTGTGCAATGCACTCTGTGCACTGTGTTGCCTTCTAGTTTACCAGGAGGGCCAATAGTTTGAGAGGGTTTTGTTGAAAACCTGTTTAGATTTGAACCTGGGTCAGACCAAGAGTAGAAAGAGATAATTAAACCCAACAATGGACTTCCTTGGACTCCGGATTGAGTTGGGGAGTGGATTGTATTTTGATTGAGTATTTCATTTTACACACATATGATATATGATTGATTACAGTATGATTTATTTATATGGATTATTGACACTGTTTTAGTCAATGGATGCAGGCTTTATGATTCTTACTAATCTGACTCACATAAGGAGTAAAGGGGTCATGCACAGAAACCAAACATTTGAGGGAGATGCCTGGCAGCGTCCCTGTCACAATCTACTAGCACTCTTTTCATGACCTGAACTATAGATTAACAATTACCTAGTTCGATAGGTACACGATGTCGTGAGGGAAGATTGAGACAGTCGCTCATGAGGAAATCTAAAGGGCGTGCAATAAGGAGAAATCATTATTTTTTAGAATCCATTAGTCTCTCACAAGGTCGACCGAGTGGAGTGTTGACTCCAAGGGTCGGACAAAATTCCAAAACCAGTCAAAGACAAGTGGAACCCTTGGAGCACGAAGGTTCATATTGAAGGTCATGTCGCATAATTAAAATGTGAGTCAATAAATCTAGATGTCCTAGAGAACTTAATGAAATATTTAGACCTTGTTAGAACATAGTATTAATTAATCAATAAATTATAAAATGGAAGCCTAACAAGATTCTAAGCTAGTTTAAGACTAAGTCTAAGTCTAAGTTCAAATTAGAGACTAAATAAAAATATTAAATAAATTAAAATAATTGAGATAAATCAAACTCTAGGAAAAAGAGTAATAAAAATTAGAAGTTGGGTAATATTTCACTTGTGTGCATGAAATTAGTAAAAGAGATTTTTAAAATAGAAAGAAATAAAACATGAGAGAATAGGTGTACACATAGAATAGAATCTTGAGTCAAATTACCACCAAGTATAACTAACGGAAGACTCTTAATCCAACTCTAACTAAGATCTAGTTAGGGGACACTCATTAAATGAGAATTTGGGGAACAAAGGGACAACTAAGAGCAAAAATTGGAACACATTGGGGAATGTGAGGGAAAATGGCTTTTTAAATAAATTAAAAAGGGTAATTACTTGTGCAACTTGGAGAGAGTTAGACAATTATGTGGGTGAACAATCACTAATAAAATAATTAAAAAGTTGAATTACTTGTGCATGTGGACAAATGTCAATGAGAATTTACCTATAAAAGAAATGGGGTAGAAGGGGAAAAGGTCACATTTTTCTTGGTACTATTATGTTGCCAAAATTGTATTGATTGTGTTTTACTTGTGAGAGTTGGGATACCAAGCTTGTGGAAAGAGTGGAAACTCTTCCTTGCGAGGCAAGCTTGGGTGCTATTGAATTTATGGTTTTGTTCTTGACCCCTTTGCAGCTCGGGGGGCTACGGGGGAATAAGAGTACCCCTAGCGTTGACTAGGAGGTACTGGTGAAGTCCTTGGATTAACAAGTGAAGGAAGAACGTGCACAATTTTTCGAGTTGAATATCAGCATCAAGTGTCAACAATATTCTGGTTACACTATTTAAGATTTAAGATTTGTTGTTGTTAGAATTCGTCTTGTATAATTGGTAAGTATAATTGGTAATGGACAGAAGTTTAAATTATTCCATGAAACATATTTATATATATATATTTGGTTGGATCTATAAGCACACTCTCGTTCTTCATTCCAAAAATGTTGTAAAGATTAGATTATTTTTATGTGCAAATAAAATATGTACACGGATCTATTTTCTTACTCTCTCACTTCATTCCAGATTTCAGTAACGATTTGATTAGTTCCTGTAACACAAGAAAAGAAAAGAAAAACAAGTGCACAGAATTATAAATCTCATACCTAGTAAAAATCTTGATGAGAATACCCAAGACAAAATGTACAATCGTTGATGTACTAATAATTTTGATACTGGAATTTTCTTAGTTGTTTTATTCATTGTAATGGAGAATGGTTAAGATGAAAATATGTGCAAGCATTATAGAATTCGATACATCCTCTATTATCATTGGATTAGTTAGTGATAATTTTTTTTATTCACCCGCACTTGTTAAGTATTGATTAGGCACAATCTTGTGTGTTGATATGTCGTGTCTTTTTATTAGTCCCTGCCATGGGACTATAGCAATGAGTTTGTTTTTGATGTGACATTAATTTGCTTTTTACCATAAATTTGTGTATGCAATGTAATGTTTAACATAGTAAAACAAATATATATTTTTTGATATTATAAAAATATTTGTGTTTCTCATTTATAATTGGTTGATAGAATTGAAGTGTTAATGCTCCCTTCACATCTTTCAATATGTAAAATTAATTACATAATCAATGAATTTCACCAATCACCAAATCTAAATATAAAAAGTTGTATTATGTATTATTATATTTATTATCTAATATATTATTTAGATTATATTTATAATGTAATATAAAAATTGTATATTATTAAATTTGAAAGGTTTATTTTCAAAAAGAAAATTTGAATATTTTTAAAATGCAATTTGCATTTGGCTAGCTTAACTTAATTGGAAGGAAATTTAGGTTAATCCCAAAACTATACAACATCCACATTAAAGTAAAAATGTGGTCAGAGAAGTGTCATGGAGCAGCACGTCTTCCTCCATTCCTTGTGAGTTTAGGTCGAATTCTTTGAATTCCAATCTTTCTGACAGTATAGTTATCAGTGTTAATTTTTGTCATTTAAAATCTTTATAAATTGATTTCTTTTAAGACTATGAAACTAGCCCCTAGTTAACATGTTGTTCATGTTTCAGAGTAATCATCATCATCAGTAATTATAGGGTGTCCAAATCTACTTGGCAGGGACTAAACTGCCATGCAACCCTTGTTTTTAAAAATACAGGAACTGACTATTGATTTTGGGTAATTTAATCTACATGCTATCTACATCATGAACTAAGAATTTTGAAGAAAAATAAATTTTGATGTAGATCGTTATTGAGTTCATTCTAATCTTTATTTCATTCAAGAACGTTTTAAATTCAACGAGACTATCCATTGATATATCCTTTATTACTCTAAGTCTCGTCGTTACCCTTCAACCTGTCGTTTTTGTTATCTTGTTTCATGTTTTTTTTTTAATATATATAATGTTAAACAACTTAAACAACTCGCCCAGCCACGGTAAATTGTTCCAGTTTATTTCTTATAATAATAATAATAATAATATAATAATAATCCATTTTTAAGGTCACGGCCAAGCCAGACACCAAACTGGTGTATGAGACCTCCTTGATTGTGGGACAAGGGACCCCCTCCACCCAACGATTTGACTGGTAAAGTCTACGAAGATATACATACCCTACCCCCGCTGGATTTGAACTTGTGACCTCTTAAAAAAAACCTTTGTTCTTTACCTTTCTGTCGATTCATTATCATATCATAGAATCCTTTATACATTTAAAAATCTATATACGTTCATGAAATCATTGCACTACTAATCTTATTCATATAATAAGGAAACAAACTAGATTAATTCAGTGATTATGTATTTGTAATAAGTCCGAAGATAGTGTTAAATCGAAGATAGTGTTAAATAGATTATTTATATACGTTCATGAAATCATTGCACTACTAATCTTATTCATATAATAAGGAAACAAACTAGATTAATTTAGTGATTATGTATTTGTA
>JZKD02S1958852.1:176311-223341 GCA_000966675.3 Picea glauca | reverse complement strand
AAGAAGGTTTGATATGCGTATATCTGATAAGAATAGTGAAAGATATGTTATACCTATGCATAGAAAGAATGTTTGGACTAACCAGTGGATGCAGGATCCTAGAAAGAAATGTTTGTAGGTCAACTACCATGATCCTAGCGTGCAGTACAGGAAAGTTTGGGGATCATTTAAAATAAAGAGAGCATTAACCCTCTATTACAGTTTCATAAAACCGAGACATCTTGCTAAGGAATGCCCCGAGAGAAGACCTAGTTGTCTTTTTTGCAAAGCTAAGGACCATGAAGTATTGGATTGCCCTAGAATGATTGCTAAGCTTGAAGGAATGAACATGAGACAAGAAAACCCTAAGGCAGATCTAGAAACTATGATTATGGCAGAACCCCAGAAAGAATCAGAGAAAGTATTGCTACAGATGAAAGAAACCCTGAATGATCACCGACATATCAGTTTATCAGAGGTATTCAAAGAAAAAGAATGTATTGAAGTAATAATATGAGACTTCGACATTGACTATGTTCTGGATGAAGAAACACAGTTGAATATCATGACAGAAAGAACTTGGGAAGCTATAGGGAGGCCTGCTATGATTCCTTCATTAGGAGGAATAGGACTATTCAAAGGAAAGCTAATAAACCTATGTGGAAAGCTCACCCAGATATCTATGAATGCCAATGGAACTTCGACAGAGGAATATTTTGAGATTATTAAATTTATTGAGAACAGTGCCCCATTTACCATGTTACTAGGAAAACCTTTGATTGAAAGAAATCAGGCTAGAAGGTAAGAAGAAGAAGAAGTTTTAGAGAAGAAGAAGTTTTAGAGAAGAAGAAGCAAGAGTTAAAATATTTCATGACTAGAAGGATCTCACACTTAATTGAAGAAAAAAAGAACAGATCAAATCTATTTAACACCAGAGAATTGGATGTCGAAGTTGCAAGAACACTAGACGACCCATAGAAGATTGAAGTACCGGCTCCAGATAAATAAGAAGTATCACCCTCGAATATTAGGAAAGAATCTCAACAACGCGAACTAACTATGCCAAAAGAAGATAAGAATCATAATGGAAAAAGGCATACCGAGACAAAGCTCACTGGAAAGAAATCTAGAAATCTAAGTAAGAAGAGAGCTAAGATCGACAAGTTACAGAAGGTTCCAGAGGGAACTTGGTAGAAGGAAAATTTGCAAAGTTTGAACTTCGTCGGGATAACGGAACAAGGTCACATGGCACTTTGCCAGGGCAAAGAAATATAGTCGTTGGGACCAATATAACCGTTCGACCGACCTCTGAATGGGTAGAAAGTCATTTATTGTTCGCCATCAGACCATTGGACCACGCCATAACAGACAGAACAGAGTTAATGAAGGCTTCTCAACCGTTGCAAGAAATTGTTGCCAAGTTATCTATTTATCCCGTTGTGCCATGCACCGAGAACACTTTTGCTAACTGTGAATCTGAGCCCGCAGACTCGTTTATTTTACATAGTGATCATTGTGTTATTTCCCTCTATCCTATTGCAGTGTCTAAGCTACTCCTCGAACCCGAAGATTTCCAACCCCGAGCATGTATGTCAGATGAGTTCAGCGTTGTAGAGAAAGTTTTCAAAGAAGTTTTGATCGAACTCATGACTGAAAGAGTCATGTCGATGTTTGTAGTTATACAAGATTCATCGATGATAACGGTGCAAGCCTCTCCGTCGACTGCTCGTAGAGCCAGAACATCCCAGCCATCAGCAGAAAAGAGAACCAAGCATAAAGACAACCTTGCAAATTAAAAACTAATTCCAACCATATTTCCCGATGACATCCCACCTCTAGCTGGCTCAGTGAATCGTGATAGTGTACCAAGATATTTCGAGTACACCATAGTTACTACGTACCTCTCGAAGGGGATACACATAGTTTGGACAGAGCAGGATAAGATTGCAATGTTGAACTTCAGTGACTTCAACCTCAGAGATCGCAAGATCTATGGTATGATCACCCCATACAAGTACCTAACTAGAAAAAAAGAGAAGAACTCGAAGATCATCCCTCAGTCATGCACGATGAACCTCGCACAATCCACCCTGTTGAATGTCATGAAGATCCCACACTTCGGAAGACACCAGGGAGTCAACGCATGTGTCAATTTGTTACTGTCGTGTTACCATGGTAGCTACTTATGTCTATACCACCGCATTACAGTTGACCCAATGTTGATCCACAAGATCACAGGACTGAGTATGGAAGGACCCGACCCGTAGGAATTTTATCCAGGAAAAGTCACAGATCACGCACTCGCACAGAAGATCAAGGATACATATGGCGACGTTGAGAAGGGAACAAGAAGATAAAAGGTAGCTTCCATCCAAAGTGGCACAATGCACCTAGCATGTTAGCTGATAGATGGAAATTTATTAAGGAATAACCGACCTACGTAGGTCACTGGCTTTGTCGTTGACCTAGTAGGAAAGTGCACTGAAGGCCTATAGATGAACTATGCGAAGTACCTAGTTAACCAGTTGGAAGTAGATTTCCGACAAGCATAGGATCAGGGTTATGAATTCCATTTCAACTAGGCCCTATCCCTCATTGCATTTGTTTCCTGGGAGATGCCAGAAGGAGCAACCTTCCTAGACATCGATTCGTTTGAACTGATTTCCGCGAAGTTCGCTACCCTGTGGTATTCAACTGATATGAACAAACAATGACAGTCGAATGTTGTCTTTCATACATACTACCTCCAGCTAAAGTGAGCCATCGAAGCCGAGCCTCGCATGAATCCAAACACCTTACAAAAGTTTTGACCCCTGATGAAGTTCAGCGTAGATCAAGACTTCATCTACATTACAGCATGAGCAGATGAACATAAAGAGTAGCTCCAGTCATATTATAAACTTACATAAGAATACCTTGAGGAGATCAATAAGGAATGGTCCACTAACCTCCTTATCCCTACCAACCCTGTAGAGATATATGATCTTGGCAACCCAGATGACACTCATAAAGAACAGAATACACCCAAGAAGACTGAGGAGGTCCAAAATTTAAGCAACACCTTAGGAAATACTGCTTCAGTGTCACCATATCAAGGGGTTGATGACGAAGTAGAAGCTGAAAAGAATCCCAGCGAAGTAACACCACCCAGAGACGGGGTTGACCCCTTGAAGAAGAGGAAGGTTTCCCCCCTGAAACCTTCTTCCCAGAGGAAATCGAAAGCCACCATGATGAAGATGCAGACTGTCCTCACCTCCAATGATTTTGACTTCATCATAGCAGCCCTGAACGATGCTTCACTAGAAATAGCAGAGAAACAAGGAGCAAAGCAGGAGGAAATGTATGATAGAATTGAAATAAAACTCCAAGGGGTACGACAGGCTCTTCAATCAAGCTGCACAGGATCCACTTCGCCCCTGTGTTGGCACAGGGGTAGACCCAGGGTTCAGCTCCAAGAGCACACCAACAATCCCTAACTGTTGTCCCTTTTGGTAACACCTGCGAAGCAGATGCAGTCTCACCCGAAGTAGTTATGAGGGGGTTGCAGGACAGAGAAGTCTACCACCAAAGGGAATATCAAGTGGATCTAACACAAGGACAACACAACTTTCATATATCATTTATTAGATTATATATATTCAACACATCTACTTATCATATCTAATGAAGTAGTGCAATCACAGTATATAAATGACAGAGATAGAATACCAATCACACACAACACAAAATATACGTGGTTCACCCTCTCTCTAGGGCTACGTTCACATAATTGTTCTTTATAATATATTAGGATGAAGCATACAGTTCTTGTCTATGCTCTTAGCTAGCAGATCCTCTTTCTTCTCCTCTCCCTCTCTCCCCTCCCTGCGCACCCAGTTGCAGGGTCAATCCTCGCACCCAGCTGAATATCTTACAATACTAGAAGGCTCTCACACTTAGCGCTTCTCTCTCACACAATAATAATCACTCTTAACATCAATACAACTATACCCAACAATATTGTACCAACCCAAACTAGGTCCTCATGACCTTTATTTATACATTACAATAGCTCACCGACATCCTTAGGCCGAAACCTAGGTGTCCAAAACCCTAGATACCAAAACCCTAGGTGTCTAAAACCCTAGATCAACTTGACCCGTATTTTCAAGGCTTCGCCATCATGTCTTTCCTTCCTTCTCGCGTAGTGATCCAAAGCATCTAACAGTGGATTTTTCCACTTATTGAGTTGTCCACGATCCTTCTTCCTTTCTTATCTATCATCCCCAATCTCCTCATCCAACGGCTTGCTTTGCTCCATCTTTTCTGCTCTTTTGCTCACTTCGACCCAATAACAGTCACAATGTCTTCCATGAAGTTTGCATTTTCTTTCTTTTATTTTGATATTCATTTTCTTCCATAACCAAGGGCCAACAGGCCCCCAAAACTCACCTGTGACTCATCCCGAGGCACTTCAGATCTCATCTTCCTGTTTTACTTCGATTTTAGTCTACGCAATGCAGCCTCTACTTTCTTATCTATTCCTCATTTTCCTCCTTGTGCAGACTGTCTTTTCTGTGTCTGGTACCCAGTTTCACCTGCACCTAGTACCTAGACCCTTTTCTTCTTGCATTTACTGAGAAATGTGGGGCAGCTAGTTGTCATAGTACAATTTCAACCGGATCCCATTCACTAATCCTTCCTTCCACTCTCCCTTTAAATTCTTCAACTGCGCAGCTCCTCCCTCTGTAACATAAGTGATCTCCCATTCACTAATCCTTCCTTTCACTCTCCCTTTAAAGTATTCAATTGCACAACTCCTCCCTCTGTAACATAAGAGATCTCATATGGCCCTAGCCAATGTGTTCTAAACTTCCCAGGATGTTTGATGAACTTACTGTCATATATCAGGACTATATCAACTTGTCTAAATGCCTTTTTCATGATGTGCCTGTCATGGTAGGCCTTCTCTCTTTCCTTCTATACTTGTTGATGGAATTCTGCAATGAATCTATCTTCCTCTAGTTCAACCAGTTGTGCAAACCTCTCTTGAACAATGCCAGGGTCTTCCATATCTGTAAAGGAAACAATTCTTAAGCTTGGTACCAAATATTACATTAGAACAACAACTTCAAGACCGTATACCAACTTAAAATGTGTCTACATTGTCATATTTTTGCAAGTGGTTCTATAGGACCATAATACTGCTGGTACTCTTAGATCCCAATCATCTCTATTCACACTGCAAATCTTCATGAGCATTGTCTCCAAGATCTTGTTGAATGCTTCAACTGTCCCATTTTCTTGTGGATGGTATGGTGTGCTCTTCTGATGGTGGACTGTGAATTCTTCAGTCAGGGCTTCAACTATCTTATTAATGAAATGTGTACCTTGATCACTCATAAGGATCTTTGGACATCCAAAACTGGTTATGATTTCATAAAATATGAAGCACGCAGCTGTAGTTGCACTACAGTCCTTAACTGCTCTTGCTTCAACCCATCTGGTCAAGTATTTTGTTGTTGTAATTATGTACCTTTCTCCTGTATGCTTTCCTAGTGGGTTTATAGGTCCAATGAAGTCAATGGACCATTTCTCGCATGCTTGTAGTGTCCATTGTGGTGCTAGTGGCATTTCATCTCTTTTGAAAGGTTTCCCAACTCTTTGGCATACATTGCAGGCTCTGGAATAGTCTTTAGCATCTCTGTGTAAGGTAGGCCACCAAAGGCCATCTCTAAGAACCTTCTACGCAGTTTCTTTCCCTGTGTAATGTCCTCCTGTGATGCCTTCATGAGATTCTGCGAGCATCAGTGGTCGTTCTGCCTCCATAACACATCTTCTTAATATCTCATTAGGTCCCATCTTGTATAGATGTCTAGCTATAAGTGAGAAGTCTACAGCGTGCACTACTAGATGTTTCTTTTGAGGAATTGTGTACTCACTAGGTGCCATTCCTATTGATAGGAACTGAACTATCTCTGTGAAGTGGTCATCAATCTTTCTAAAGGCCAGTAGTTGTGCATCCAGTAGTGCATCCTCGAAACTAGTCATCTCTTCACCATGTTCCAACCTTCACAAGTGACCAGGACCTTTGTTCATTCTCCTTGGCTTTACTATGATCTCAAAATCATATTCCTGAAATAGAAGAATCCATCTACATATCCTTCCCCCCAACACTGGATTATTTACTAGGTATTTCAACATGGAGTGATCAGTAAACATTTTAAGGTGGCCTCCCAACAAGTAGTGGCAAAGTTTATGTAATGCGTACACCATGGCTAACCCTTCTCGCTCAGTGGTGGTGTAATTAATCTCAACAGTTGATAGCTTCCTACTAGCAAAGGCTAACGGGTGGTCAATATCTCCTCCTCCAGGCTGTGCTAACATAGCTCCTAAAGCAATGGAAGACGCATCGACATGCTCATGAAATTCCTTGGTCTAGTCTGGGAAAACTAGAATAGGTGCAATAACCATTTTTTGTTTCAGTGTGTCGAAGATTTGCTGGCATTCTTCTGTCTGACTAAACTGAAAATATTTTTTCAATAACTTCTCCATGGGTGTTGTAATTTGAGCATATCCTTTAATGAATTTCCTATAGTATTGTGTGTGTCTTAGTGTAATGCGCAACTATTTGACTGAAGTAGGAGGGGGTAGATCAACTATAATGGCAATTTTGGATGGATCTACCAATAGTCCTTGCTTACATAAAATATGACCTAACATCACTCCAAATGATGAAATGAAAATGCATTTCTTCAGGTTCAGGGAAATTTGACACTACCTGCATTAATCTAACATTAGCCTTAGACATTCGATATGATTTTTCAATAAACTAAAAACAGTGCAATCATCAAAATATGCTTCTAGAAATTTATGCAAAACTCCTTGAATGCTTTGACCACCACCCTGGAAAATATGGGTGGGGCATTCTTTAATTCAAATGGCATCACTATATATTGGTAGGATCCCCATTCTGTTGCAAACGTGGTATTATGGCGATCCTCCTTGGCAATCTGGATCTGATGGTATCCCGAGAATCCATCTGTAAAAGAATATACCTCTTGGCCTCCCACATTATCTAACACTTCTTCAGTGAATGGTGTAGGGAAGGGGCCAGGTAAATAGGCATCATTCATCTTCCTGAGGTCTATGCAAATCCTGATTTCTCCTATCTTCTTGTCTTGTACCACCATAGGGCTAATCCACTCTAACTCTTCGACAGGTTCTATGATTTCTGCTTCCATCATTCTGTCGAGCTCAATCTTCACTTTTTTCTTATATTTAGGGTTCAGTCTGTACGGTCTTTGTTTGACTGGTCTAGCATCTAGATTTAAAGGGATCCTCATCTCTCCCATAGGCCCTTTAATGCCTTTCATATCAATGAACTTGGTTGGAAAAAAGTCCTTATATTCATGTAGTAACTCTGTAATTTTGTCAATGGTAGAAGCATCCCAATAATCTCTAACATTAGCAAGCTTCAGGGTCTGTTTTGTTCCAATATTGAACTTCTTAATATTGATCAGATGTCTAATAAATGGTAACTGAACTCTTGGTCCTTCTACATCTCTCTAGCCTTCTATTTCTGCAATGTTCACCTTCCTCAGATCATTGTATTCATCAGCATTGATGTTGTAACAACCTTGTAGTTTCTGGAGAGGCTCAGTCCATTCATCCTTGTCTTTCTCTAAAGGGAGGCTAGAGGCCTCCTCAAATACTTTCTGTTTCACAATATGTATTGCTTGATCTACTGAAGGATATTGAATTTAAAATAAGAAGGTAGTTACAAAATTATGAGTCATACCTTTCCAATTTGTAGTGATGAGGCGCAACTCTACTTGAAGGTACCAATTGATAGGTATTGTATCTAGTGTGTTAATGAATTTTTGCACCCACTGTTCTTTAGGGATGTTTCTCTAGGCTTCCTCACAGCTTTGCACATGGTCCTTTGGGCAGTTTCGACCTATGTATCGAACTTTGTAGCCTTCCACTTGTGCTGAGAACTGCATTGTCATCAAGGTACGACACTGTATCCAATCCATAATGTTACTTTTGTGTGCCCCCCGCCATATTGTTGGGGTTTCTCTTAGGGCCTCATCCATCACCAACAGTCTTTGTTGCATTGGTACACTCTCTTCAAAGTCCGACAAGAAGGTTTCTAAAGGATTTATACCATCAAAGGTAGGTAAGTTACTTACTGTTGTGTCGATCAAGCGAACTTCTCTAGTTAATCTAACACATCTTCTTGTAGATACTTAGTACATCTTATTCTTCCAGTTCTCCAGTGCTTCTTCTGAGTCTGATGAACATGCGCTATCACTTCACCAGCTTAAGTTTCCATCGACTGTGGGATTAATGTAATCTTGTTGTCTAGTTGTTAATTTGTATATGTTTTCCAGTTCATATGCACGGTCTTCTTCTCTAATGGGCTCTGTGTATCGCTAACCTTCATCTGGATCTAAGGGTGAAATGACCCTAAGGACTTGTTTTTCAAAATTCATACGTCTCTTCTTTAAATCAACCACAATGGAATTATTGAAGGCCCAATCAATTACTAACAGTAAGTGCAGGGTAAGGGCAGTTGTCGTCAACTATCTCAATTACCTCAAAATCTGCAAATGTTCTTACTCCATCAATGTCCACAGGGACATGTTCCAATCTACCAAATGGACTTACAACTTGTCGTTTGGCCATCCTAAGCCTAATAGGGGAATAGATCAACTTTGGTTTTCCCATCAATGCCCAGGTTTGCTTCGTCATGACATTGACCTCCAACCCTAAGTCGAGGACTACATAATCTATCTCATACTCTCCTATTTGAGTATTCAAATGTAATTCCTTATTTTTCCTTATCTTCTTACTGATTTGGTGTACTTCCCTATTCAGTAAGGGGTCTATCTTTCCTAGATCATATTTTCTGATTAAATTTTGTAACTCTTGTACAACGCTCTCATCCTAAATCAACTTAATACAAGTATATAGGAATTCCATGATCTTGCTTACCACTTTTTCTTCTTTTGGAGAAGAAGACTGATCAAATTCCAGAGGCATTCCATATTCTCTCACTTCTGGTCTGGTCTTCAATGAGGAACCTTGGTCTCCTTTGAATTCTTTTCTTGCCACCTCAAATATCTGTCTTTCTTTCTTTCCTTCAAACATTTGTGTCTTCTCTGTAGCTTTCCTGATTCCTGAGTCTTATGTAATCTTCCCTTGGGTCAGTTTGTCTTCTCCTATAACAATGCCTCCTCTGGTTATAATAGCCACTCTAGGGTCTTCTCCATGAGGTTCAATATATATCAGTTTCACTTGTGGGTTTTGTTGAGGTCCTCGTCTTTCCTTAAGCTTAACTAGAAACAAATAACAATCTTCTATAACATGTTCAAATGAGCTACAGTAGCTGCAAGTAGTACAAGGGTTCTAGAAATCCCTTGCGAGGTGTCCTGGTTGTGTGCAGTTATAACAGATTATCAATCATTGGCCTCGACCCCTTCCTCCTCCTCCTCCTCTTCCTCGGAATCCACCGTGAGGATTGAAGTTCCCTCTCCCTGGAGAGTTGTACTGTGGAGTGTTTCCTTCTTGTTGTACTTCGCCTTGGATTTTCTATATGTCTCTTGATATTTCATGCATGAGATCGTAAGCCCTACAATCCCTATAATCATGTCCCATGGACTTACAAAACGTGCAATATAGAGTTTTTGGTGTCTAAACATATTTTTTCATGTAATAGCACTCACCAGGGCGATGTTTGTTTCTGCATACCTCACACCAGGGTAAGATGACTTGCTTCAAAGGGCTCGGAGCTACAGAAGCCAAGTATTCATTGAATAGGGGAAAGTGTTCCTTGTCATGGCCTTCTGATCTGCATCTAACACACCATATGTCTTCTCTTTCATCTTTTCCCTTGTCTTTCTTCATGTCTTCGACCTGCAGAGACAAACTAGTTAGCTGACTCAAGATCTAACTCATACTTGAATTGGATTCTCCCATAGGGGATCATTCTAACTTCATGGGAATCTCCAGTGCCTCAAACTGCGAAGCAATCTTCTATTGCATTAGAGGAACTCTAATGTGTGGTAAGAGGGCAACAATGAACCATTCTTTGTTATGTTCATCTGGGATCTGAAAAGTCAATCGACATGTTAAGGTTTTGAATCTCTGATCGAATTCCAAAACATGTTCGACCACCTTCTACTTGATCTCTTTCATCTCTGTAATACATTGTGACTCAGACTTGGGTTTCTTGAACTCTGCAATCAGTGCATTCTTAATCTGATTCAGTGTCTTAGGTTGTGCAAGTCCTTGAACAAGCTTCATGTACCAGCTTATTACATGATCCCTTAAAGTGGTACTAAACTGGGTTCTTTTGACAACTTCGTTAGTGACATTTTTAATATTCCATACGGCTTCACATAGGAACCAGTGTTGATCAGGATCTTCATATCCATCTCCCCTAAATATAGGGAGTCTCATCTCTTCTTCCATAGATCTTCCTAGGCTCCCTGACTGAGTATGTGTCTAACTGTTAGTAATATTACTCTGAGGAATCTGGTGACTCTGACTATTCTGGTTGCTTAGTGTTGTTGAATCAACAGGAGGGACAATAGTACTTACTTCAATGGTTTGCACAGTCTCTGAAATCTAAGGTTCTTCTCAGTGAAGCTCTTCATCTTTCCCTTCCTCTGTCCCAGCAGGTTGTGAATTCTCCTCATCTGTCAGATCTGCCTCTTCTCCACTATAGAAACCTTTGTCCCCATAGTTCTGCTTGAACATGTTTGCAAGGTGAACTTCTCTTAACACTCTCCCACTGCGCGTATGTCCAGCTTCTGTGTCACTGTCGTTGTCCGAATTCTTGAACATTAGCCTTTCTATATCCAACCAATATACTGTATCTTCAAGATGTTCTTCTCATGCAATAGCATCTTGAGTCTCAACTTCAGGAATTGTAAAAATTTTCCTCTGGGTCCCTTAAAGAAATATCTCTCAGCTTGGTTGTATGATTCTACTCTGTCAACAACAAACTCTATGATGTACCCTCCAATGGTGTTGTTAAACCAGTGATATACTGCTCATGATATGGTGTTATCAACTCTCTTGACCTTCTTGATCAGCTCTGACATCCACACTACAAGAGGTCTAGATCAGATCTCAAACTGGGTATCTCCTAATCTAGCTAGCCACTCATACAGCTCCTGATGGATTCCTCCAAAGAATATCTCATGTATATCAGTAAAAATATGTATTTCCAACCAATCCTCTCAACTCATATTAGGGTTCTTCTTCTGGGCTTCATCGAAGTCCTTTTCTTGATCCTTTATCCACTTTTGAATCTCTGTCTTCGATGGAAACCACCTTGACATTCCCTCAAGAAGATTCTTATCCCGACAATGGAACTATTTGTTGGCACAAGGGCAGACCCAGGGTTCAGCTCCAAGAGCACACCAACAAGCCCTAACTACTGGCCCTTTCAGCAACACTTGTGAAGCATATGCAGTCTCACCTGAAGCAGTTATGAGGGGGTTGCAGGACATAGATGTCTATAACCAAAGGGAATATCAAGTTGATCTAACACAAGGACAACACATCGTTCATATATCACTTATCATCTTAGATCTATTCAGCAAATCTACTTATCAAATCTAATGAAGTAGTGCAATCACAGTATATAAATGACAGAGATAGAATACCAATCACACACAACAGAAAATATACGTGGTGCACCCTCTCTCTAGGGCTACGTCCACATAACTGTTCTTTATAATATATTAGGATGAAGCATACAGTTCTTGTATGCACTCTTAGCTAGCAGATACTCTTTCTTCTCCTCTCTCTCTCTCCCCTCCCTGTTCACCCAGCTGCAAGGTCGATCCTCGCACCCAGCTGAAGATCTTACAATACCAGAAGGATCTCACACTTAGCGCTTCTCTCTCACACAACAATAATCACTCTTAACATCAATACAACTATACCCAAAAATACCGTACCAACCCAAACTAGGTCCTCATGACCTTTATTTATACATTACAATAGCTCACCGACATCCTTAGGCTGAAACCTAGGTGTCCAAAACCCTAGATACCAAAACCCTAGGTGTCTAAAACCCTAGGTCAACTTGACCCATATTTTCAGGGCTTTGCCAGCCTGTCTTTCCTTCCTTCTCACGTGCTGCTCCAAATCATCTAACGGTGGATTTTTCCACTTGCTGAGTTGTCCACAATCCTTCTTCCTTTCTTATCCGTCATCCCCAATCTCCTCATCCAATGGCTTGATTCGCTCCATCTTTTCTACTCTTTTTCTCACTTCGACCTAGTAACAGTCACTATGTCTTCCACGAAGTTTGCATTTTCCTTCTTTTTCCTTGATCTTCGCTTGCTTCCATAACCAAGAGCCAACACCCTGCCATTGAGAGAAATAGAGTTAGGAGATGAGCTAGCCCAACTCCACCGACTATCTGATACAGTCAAATCTCGCCTTCGACGAGCACAAGAAGAAACAAAACAAGCCACCCAGGCCTTGAAGAAAGTGCAAGGAGTACTTGTAGAGCAGTGCCAAGCTGCAGAACTGGAAAATGTTGCTCTCCAAACAAAGTTCGATGAAGAAAAAGCATAGATACAACAAGGAAAATAACAGTTTCTCGCGGAGCAACTCGAAGTGAAAGAAGCGGTCAGCAGAGCATTTCGCTCTGTGAAAGTCATATAAATAAAGGTAGAAGATTGAGTCACATAGCAAGTAGAGAAGCTCGCAGAAGCTATCTAGCAGCTACAACAACGCATAGCAGAATTAGAGCTCCACGTAGTGCCTGAGACTCCACGGGATGTAAGGGATCAAAGAGAAGAAACTACTCGAAGCGCAGTTAAGAGAATAAAATCCCTTGCTATGGAATGTAAAAAACTTACTGATCGCAGTGCCCAGACCTATGAGAAACTCATTGAGAATCCAGAACTGAAGGCACTGGAGTCGTAACTCCAAGAGGCGAAGTATCAAGCCGAAATGATACAAGCGCAGTTGAAGCCCCTGTCAATTGTGGAAAGAATGAAGTGCTCCCAAGAGCAGCGTACCGCCCAGCAGTAGATCCACACTATCCAGAGCAAAGTTATGGAAGTAACTCAGAGGCTCCAAGCTGTACAAGATAAGGCTTACCAATTGTTCACAAAGGTCGATGGCCGAGGAGCAGAACTCGAGCCAGTTGTCACTGCAGCTGAACAACGCCTGGAGGGACCTGTCAATGATGCAGTCATTCAAGAGTTCATTGAATAGGAGGTTGTGGCACAAAAACAAGTCAAATCAGCTTGAGCCATGCTCGAGGATTTTGAAGTATAAATACCCAGATCAGAGTGACTCGGAACGAGTCACAGGTGAGTGTTGGGGGCCTATTGGCCCTTGACCAAGTTTTGGGGAGACCCTTAGTCAAGTTTGACCTATTTTGGGACTTCGACAGCCTGTTGAAGGAGGAGCACAAGTCGAAGCAGTGATCGCGGGATCTCGACCCCTTTTTGGGTCCTTTTGGGGATTTGGGATTATGTAACGGTTATGGGATGTTGGCCCATAGTTTTACCCATGTTTAGGCCTATTTTGTAAAGTATAAATAGATGTCTAGGCAATGTAAGAAGAGAGCAGTTGTGAATGGCTAAGTGCTAGATCTATGTGATTGAAGGATTGTAAGTGTTATGTGCATGCTATGTGAGACTTGCAGAGCTACGTGAAAGTAACTGTAAGAAGGCTTGGTGCTTTACCCTAGCTCGAAGAAGGAGGATATAGAGGAGTGCGCGTAGATCTCCTGTCTTCTACGGAGTAGGATTTTGATGTTATGTGTCTATAAGAATCTTGACAAAGATAATAAATAAGAAGAGTTGGTGGACATAGCCCCAACGTGGGGGTGAACCATGTATATGTTGTGTTGCTCTACTTTGTGCAATGTGTTGATGTGTTTATGTCTTTACTTGCTAAGTGCTTTGATATATATAGATAGATTTGTTTATGCTTTGTGCTAATGATGTATATGGATGTTAGATCTAACTTATATGAATGTGTTAGTTCCTGAATATGTTAGATCTAACCTACTTCTCTATGATAAGTGCTTAGATACATCAGATCTGAATGAATGATGTGATGCTCTATTTTATCTGCAGAGTAGATAGTGGTTAAATATTGATGAAATGTCAATGCTAAGTGCTTTGTTAAGTAATAAAATCACATATCTATGTCCCAGCTAAGGTTGCAGACACCTGAGTCATGCAACCACCCCTGCCTCTACCTCAGGTGAGACTTCATCTGCTTCGCAGGTGTTGTCGAAAGGGTCGGTAGTTAGGGTTTTGTTGGTGCATTGTTGTAGCGTTGAACCCTGGGTCTGCCCCTGTGCCAACAATTATCCTAAAACGGGTTGAGGAAGAAACATCAACAATGCAGTAAGGAGAAATAGGGCAGAGCTCTAAGGATCATAATGGTATTTCAAACCCTAACCTTGAGATTCCTTTGAATCCTGATGAAACAATGGGACCACAATAGTCCCAGGAACACGAGGAGGTGTTGGTCGAAGACATCGTCGTTCGTCCAGGGTCCGAAAGGGGGGAAGAGGATGTAAATGAAGCGGAGGCAGGAACATATGTTGTGCGACAGAAAAGGGAGGTGCAAGAGGCCATGGAGATTACACTCTCCTATCTCTGAGGCATAGTCATTACAGTAGATGATATGTTGGGAAAGTTACCTAAGCTTAGGTACATCGACCATGATGTGCACGATGCAGCCAGGTTTCTAGATTTGGACAAGGAGAATTATCTAATAAACACAAAGGGAATTGAACCCCTAGGAAAACTCGTACTAGATCCCACGTAGTGGATAACTAGGCTATACAACTCGAGTATTATGAACCTATTGGACATACCACATTTCGGGCACAGTAAGAACGTTGGACTTTGTGTCAAACAACATGTCACACGCGTCCATGGAGGCATCCTATGGATGGACAGGTTGGTATAGATCAATGTGGCATTAATTTCCAAAATCACAGGACTCCCCACATTCGGCGCACATCCAGAAGAATATTTGGATAACAAGGCGCGCAAGAAATATATAACAAAGCTAGTCAAAGCACAGTTTGTCACTACTCAGGGCAATAGGGGAATTTTCATCAAGGATATCAATGAAAACTTGAAAAGGTTCACCAACAAGCTTATGTCTTACAAACTTTTTAATAAATGTCACAAAGAGGAGGCGTCGGCAGGCGTTATTGCAGTTGTCGCGTAGTGCGCAAAGGGGGTCATGTTCAGCTCGGAACCATACCTGCTGAACCAGTTCTTAATAGATTGTCAAGACACACAAGATAATGGAAATGAGTTCCATTACTCATGGTTGATCATCATGATAGCTTTGGAAAGATGGTAGGAGCCAAGACTCATCATTTTTGGACAGGATGGGGAAGTGTTATGCGGCCAGATATGAGTCCCTCTGGCAGGAAAAGGATAACAAAATGCATCAGGAAAATAACATTGTTTTTGTATTGCTGATAGAAGAGACACAATAGCGCACAACGAATGTGTGGCACATACCGATGGATTTAGTGTAGGAGACATATGGGATATCTAAGTTCAAGGCATTTAGGCATCACGTATGGATCCAAGCTTCCATGGATCCCAAGAAGGAATGGCTCAAGATGCATTACTGCGTCACGAAAGAGGAAGTGGAATGGATAATCAAAGACTGGCCTGCGCAGTGGAAACTACCAGTAGCCAAACCAACCACAAGGACAGGCACGACGCAATATTCTATGCCTAAGGACAAGGTCGAACCAGGCTTGTCAACGAGAATAGGTAGTCTAACTGACAATACTAGAACAACTACAACGTAGATTGAGACAAATGGGAGCATCGCAGTACCAAAACGTCCAAGGAGGACACCAACAACAGTAAGGACAGGAAGCCAACCATGGAATGGGAAGAATGATACTTCACAGACTGGAGAAGAAAGAACCCAGGGTACAAAAAGTGGGGCACAACCCTCACAGATAGTAAGGAATCTCGCACGAGAAAACGAGGCACACAAGAAAAGGAAATATGAAACAGAGGACCCTGACATCACCCTCACAGAGGATGATAAGGAGCTAGTCGTGGATGAGGTCCAAGACAGGGGTAAAGAAGTGGTATGAATTGTAGAGGCACAGTGGGAAGAAATCATGGCAAATCTCCTAAAGGTCCATGAGAACATATAGAAACTATAGAGCCAAGTAGGATCACAAGCCATAATGCAACAAAAGGAAAAGACACAGAGGCCATTTGCATAGAAAGGAGAGGAGACAGTGAAGTTTGTATTCTAGGGAAGGGAAACATTTACGGTAACGTGTCAAATGATCAAATTTGATCAGGAGACTATGTATAAAAACCTGGAGAAGGTGCAACAGGTGAAAATGGTTATGTCACAAATACCCACCAAGGAATTATACGGACTCCAAGTCATTATCATGTAAGAAGTGCAGTCCAGGGCCCTTGCGGACGCAACAATTTTGGAGTTGGGTAGAGGAGTCACGGAGATGCTTCAATCACATGCGACCAATTGATCGTAGAGAAGGAGGAGGATAAATAACGCACAGATAATCTAGAACAAGGATTAACAACAGTTTATGCTCACATCCCAGACAACGCACAAGAACTGGAGAAAAGCGCAGAGGAGAAGATCAGCCTAATCTCACAAAAAAATGACCAATACAAGAAATATATCAAGGATCTCAAGGAAAGGCTCAACCCTACGACTCCTCACGAGCTATGAGAACAGAGAAAACAAGAAGTTGCACTCCAAATAGATGAGATGGAGAACAAAGAAAAGGTAGTAGAAGCACTGTTCAACAGAGTTGGGCAGTTATGGATGATGTTGGAAGAAGACGAGAAGGTCCAACAGTGGGACCAAGAATAGGAGACACTTAGCGATGACATACAAGAGCTCAAACAAAGGAAAAAAATGATTAGCATCAAAGAGCGCTTGAAGGTAATTCAATACATGAAGAAGTTGCATACAGAGTTGAAAGTAGCGCAGACGTGGAAGAAAGAAAGGAAAGAAGAAGTGGATCCCCTCCAAAAAAAAGCAGCATAGGTGATTGCACAGTTGCGAGAAGAGAAGACAAGTAGAGCACGTGCACAAGCAGAGATCACAACATTAATGCAGGAGGAAATAACAGTTCAGATAGTAGAGGAGCTAACAAACAAAGCTACGCAGATGAGAGCGAAAGGAAAGGAACTAGCAGAAAAGTTCAACAGTCTGGAGAGGGTAGTTTAGGGAGAGCACACCACCTGAGTGGCTCGGGACAAACCACATGTTAGTGTTGGGGGCATGTTGGGCGCATGCCTATTTTGGGAAGAAAGACTATTTTGGGCACAAGCACAGTTTTGGAGAAGAAGGTCTATTTTGGGAAAGACCTAATTTTGGAAAGAAGACCTAATTTTGGAGCCCACACAATAGTTGGCAAGAAAGCAGCATGCAGAAAAAGAAGGAAAAGTAGCATGCAAAGAAGGAAAGAAATGTGGTGCACAGGTAGATAGACCTAACCATGTTAGGGTTAGGGTTTTGGATAAATATTATAATATATATAAGCCATAAAACTACTATAAATAAGAACCTAGGAGGTCTAGGTTGGGGTTTTGTTGATTGGTTGTTTGATTATTGTAGTTGAGTTCAGTTTTCATTCAGCAGTTGTAAGTCATAATTGTTGATGATTGTAAAAGTTGTTGAGTTGTAGAAGAGTCGAGTAGGCCAGATTTTGAGGGTTAGTTCACAGGATAAGGAGCCTGGTGTGATCTAGTCCGCCTCACAGAGGTTCCTTAAACCTCATAGTTCTTGTATCATCGAAGATGTAATTTACGCAACGCTATATTTTGCAGCAGACCTAATAAAAGAGAAAAGAAGGGCCAGGAAGGGGTGAACCACGGTAAAACATGTGTTATATATCATGTTTCTTGCATGGTTACTTTATGTTAATGATTATCTCATGAATGGATGGTTAGCTAGATATATTAAAATGCATGCATGGGCCTAAAAGATGAATGAACCCTAGGAATATTTGAATGAACGACATGAAGAATGCATGACGAAGATAGAATAAAATCCCAAATCCCCACTCCTTCCTAGACTGCAAGCACTTGGGCATTGTAGTCACCCATAAATCTATCTCAAGTGAGACTATGCAGTGCACTCTGTGCACTGTGTTTCCTTTTGGTTTACCAGGAGGGCTGATAGTTTGAGAGGGTTTTGTTGGAAACCTATTCAGATTTGAACCTGGGTCAGACCAAGAGTAGAAAGAGATAATTAAACCCAACAATGGACTTCCTTGGACTCTGGATTGAGTCGGGGAGTGGATTGTATTTTGATTGAGTATTTCATTTTACACACATATGATATATGATTGATTACAGTATGATTTATGTATATGGATTATTGACACTATTTTATTCATTGGATGTTTATGATTATTACTAATCTGACTCACATAAGGAGTAAAGGGGTCATGCATAGAAACCAAACATTTGAGGGAGATGTCTGGCAGCGTCCTTGTCACAACCTACTAGCACTCTTGTCATGACCTGAATTGTAGATTAACGATTACCTAGTTCGATAGGTACACGATGTCATGAGAGAAGACTGAGACAGTCGCTCATGAGGAAATCTAAAGGGCATGCAATAAGGTGAAATCATTATTTTTTAGAATCCCTTAGTCTCTCACAAGGTCGACCAAGTGGAATGTTGACTCCAAAGGTCGGACAAAATTCCAAAACCAGTTAAAGGCAAGTGGAACCCTTGGAGCATGAAGGTGCATATTGAAGGTCATGTCGCATAATTAAAATGTGAATCAATAAATCTAGATGTCCTAGAGAACTTAATGAAATATTTAGACCTTGTTAGAACATAGTATTAATTAATCAATAAATTATAAAATGGAATCCTAACAAGATTCTAAGCCAGTTTAAGACTCTAAGATTCTAAGAGTTGTGTAAAATTTCACTTGTGTGCATGAAATTAGTAAAAGGGATTTTCAAAATAGAAAGAAATAAAACATGAGAGAATAGGTGTACACATAGAATAACATCTTGAGTCAAATTACCACTAAGTATAACTAACGGAAGACTCCTAATCCAACTCAAACTAAGATCTAGTTAGGGGACACTCATTAAATGAGAATTTGGGGAATAAAGGGACAACTAAGAGAAAAAATCGGAACACATTGGGGAATGTGAGGGAAAATGGATTTTTAAATAAATTAAAAGGGGTAATTACTTGTGCAACTTGGAGAGAGTTAGACAATTTTGTGGGTGAATAATCACTAATAAAATAATTTAAAAGTTGAATTACTTGTGCATGTGGACAAGTGTCAATGAGAATTTACCTATAAAAGAAATGGGGTAGAAGGGGAAAAGGTCACATTTTTCTTAGTACTATTATGCTGTCAAAATTGTATTGATTGTGTTTTACTTGTGAGAGTTGGGATACCAAGCTTGTGGAAAGAGTGGAAGCTCTTCCTTGCGAGGCAAGCTTGGGTGCTATTGAATTTATGGTTTTGTTCTTGACCCCTTTGCACCTCGAGGGACTAAGGGGGAAGAAGAGTACCCCTAGCATTGGCTAGGAGGTACTAGTGAAGTCCTTGGATTAGCAAGTGAAGGAAGAACGTGCACAATTTTTTGGGTTGAATATCAACATCAAGTGTCGACAATATTCTGGTTACACTATTTAAGATTTAAGATTTGTTGTTGTTAGAATTCGTCTTGTATAATTGGTAATGGACATAATTTTAAATTATTCCAAGAAACATATATATATATATATATATTTGGTTGGATCTATAAGCACACTCTCGTTCTTCATTCCAGAAATGTTGTAAAGATTAGATTCTTTTTATGTGAAAATACAATATGTACACAGATCTATTTTCTTACTCTCTCACTTCATTCAAGATTTCGGTAATGATTTGATTAGTTCCTGTAACACAAGAAAAGAAAAGAAAAAAAACAAGTGCACAGAATTATAAATCTCATACCTAGTAAAAATCTTGATGAGAATACCCAAGACAAAATGTACAATCGTTGATGTACTGATAATTGTGATACTGGAATTTTCTTAGTTGTTTTATTCATTGTAATGGAGAATGGTTAAGATGAAAATATGTGCAAGCATTAGAGAATTCGATACATCCTCTATTATCATTGGATTAGTTAGTGATAATTTTTTTTATTCACCCACACTTGTTAAGTATCGATTAGGCATGATCTTGTGTGTTGAGATGTTGTGTATTTTATTAGTCCCTGCCATGGGACTATAGCAATGAGTTTGTTTTTTATGTGACATTAATTTGCCTTTTACCATAAATTTGTGTATGCAATGTAATGTTTAACATAGTAAAACAAATATATATTTTTTGATATTATAAAAATATTTGTGTTTCTCATTTATAATTGGTTGATAGAATTGAAGTGTTAATGCTCCCTTCACATCTTTCAATATGTAAAATTAATTAGATAATTAATGAATTTCACCAATCACCACATCTAAATATAAAAATTTGTATTATGTATTATTATATTTATTATCTAATATATTATTTAGATTATATTTATAACGTAATATAAAAAATATTATATAAAAATGTATATTATTAAATTTGAAAGGTTTATTTTCAAAAAGAAAAATTGAATATTTTTAAAATGAAATTTGCATTTGGCTAGCTTAACTTAATTGGAAGAAAATTTAGGTTAATCCCAAAACTATACAACATCCACATTAAAGTAAAAATGTGGTCAGAGAAGTGTCATGGAGTAGCACGTCTTCCTCCATTCCTTATGAGTTTAGGTCGAATTCTTTGAACTCCAATCTTTCTGACGGTATAGTTATCAGTGTTAATTTTTGTCATTTAAAATCTTTAGAAATTGATTTCTTTTAAGACTATGAAACTAGCCCCTAGTTAACATATTGTTCATGTTTCAGAGTAATCATCATCATCAATAATTATAGGGTGTCCAAATCTACTTGGCAGGGACTAAACTGCCATGCAACCCTTGTTTTTAAAAATACAGGAACTGACTATTGATTTTGGGTAATTTAATCTACATACTATCTACATCATGAACCAAGAATTTTGAAGAAAAATAAATTTTGATGCAGATCGTTATTGAGTTCATTCTAATTTTTATTTCACTCAAGAACATCTTAAATTCAACGAGACTATCCATTGATATATCCATCGTTACTCTAAGTCTCGTCATTACCATTCAACCTATTGTTTTTGTTATCTTGTTTCATGTTTTTTTTTTAATATATATAATGTTAAACAACTCGTCCAGCCACGGTAAATTGTTCCATTTTATTTCTTATAATAAAAATAATAATATAATAATCCATTTTTAAGGTCACGGCCAAGCCAGACATCAAACTGGTGTATGAGACCCCCTTGATTGTGGGACAAGGGACCCCCTCCACCCAACGATTTGACCGCTAAAGTCTACAGAGATATACATACCCTACCCCCATTGGATTTGAACTTATGACCTCTTAAAAAGAACCTTTGTTCTTTACCTTTCTGTGAATTCATTATCATGTCATAGAATCCTTTATATATTTAAAAATGTATATACGTTCATGAAATCATTGCACTACTAATCTTATTCATATAATAAGGAAACATACTAGATTAATTTAGTGATTATATATTTGCAATAAGTCCGAAGATAGTGTTAAATAGATTATTTTAGTGGTTGTGCAAGTTATATTATAATAGTTTTGATAATGATTTATACATGTATCTTTAACTTAGATTGTCTAGGATTGATATAATAACTATTGAATTTCTTATGGAAATTCATCGATAAAAGAAATAAAAGTGGAATGTTGATTTCCTTATAAATTTTAGATAACACTTTTTATCATTTGAATTGAAACACTTTAATTGAAAATTTATAGCCTAAGCATTTTAATTGAAAATTTATAGCCTAAGCATTTGGTAATTAATTTAAAGGTCATAGAAATGTTTCTACTTAAAGTAAGGAATTGGGATTTTTGGCGTAGGATTTATATTCCTTAAGTCATGAAGATTTAACTTTATAATTAAGGCTATTAAAGTACATTGAATTTTGGATTTTTTTTCCTCTACATTTAAATTTTTATTTATATTTAAGCGCAATATGCTTAATCATAATAAAGATAGGTACAGTGAGCGGTGTGTACTTGGGTTTAGTTACTAGATTAAATTCTTAGTCGTAGTGGAATCATCGTGGAACTAAATTGGTCAAGATGGGATGTTTTAGGCTTAACTCTGGTTATTAAACTTCAGTTTTATGATATATTTTCTTAAGTAATTCTTGTAGAAACTTGATTTTGATTATCTTATTGCAAATTATTATGGTAAAAAAATATAAATTGTTAGGTTGATTGAATTAGTAATGATCTTATTATGTCTTAATTAATGGTTTGCTAAGTTAATTACATCTAGTAAAGTTGACTAATGTAGAAATATCAAAGAGATAATCTAATTTGGTTTACATATTCAAATTGTAGAATTCTTGCGCTAGTAATAGAAGGGTTGAATTGTTGATTAATATTGATGTATATTAAACTTAGAATATTATTTGTTGTTGTCTATATGTACATCAAATTTCAAAGTTTATGTATTCTTCGTAATTGACCTTGTCTTAACATGGTCTTAGTAGTAGAAAAAAAAATACTACTACGTTGTGATTGTTCTTATGAGTTGTTACGGAAGGGTTGTTTCATATGGTATTAGAGCAGGTTCATCCCTGGGACAAGGGACTCATTATGCCTTCCATTGTGTTAAATTAAATGATTAAATATGTATCATTAATTAATTTTTAAATTGTCCATGCAGGTAACCATGGTTAGAGGATGCATGGGAAGTAGACGTCGTGGTGCGGGAGGAAGAGGTGTGCCTCCTTCGATAGTATCCACGCTGGAGGGATCTAACCCTCAAGAAAATGAGTAGACTATTGAGCAGGAGAAGGTTGTTGTGGGAGATGTGGTAGGTGTGATGATATCCTTCCAGAGGATGTAAGAGGCGTTGATCAATCACTTGGATTGAGATGAGGGCAGAGAGTTTGTGCCCAATGAGGGTTCATAGTGCACTCCAGATGGTAGTAGTAGTAGTATACACAAAGAACTCAAGAAAGTGAAGTTTCCCAAGTTCTGGGGTGCCATGGACAGCTTAGTTGTCGAGGCATGGTTGGAGAACATGGTGATGTGCTTTTCACTTCATGATTACACCTCCAACCGGAAAGTCTACATGATGGTCTTTCAAATGAAATGGAGTGCTCTACTTTGGTGGAAGACACTCTTACCTCAACTAAACATGGTCGTGGAAGACGCGTCATGATAATTTTTCAAGGAATGATTCTAGGAGAGGTACTTGTTCAATGAATTCATTGAGCACCAGCTTAATGTGTTCAACACCTTACAATAGGGTAGTCGTATGGTGCCAGAGTATGAGGCCAGGTTCATGGAGCTACTTAGGTATGCTCCACATCTGAGCACAGAGAATTTAAAGGTTAACAAGTTTGTGTTCAGACACAACTTCAAAATTCATTCGAAGGTGAGGATCCTAATGCCTTAGAAGTTGCATAATGCAGTTCAAAAGGCCCTCATAGATGAAGAATATATGAACAGTGAGGGTCAGGGAAAGACTCCCTCTAGACCGAATGGATAGATGACATCAAGAGCGCAGTAGCATCAGACATCAGCCAGACAGACTTCTAGGCATCGAGATACGCCCAGACGACCTATTTCCTCAACACTGCGACGACAGACTCCTCAACAGAGGACTCCTTATAGATCACCACAACAACAACAATAGCGTTGTTTGCATCAGCATCAACAATTTAGGCATGTTCAATAGAACATACCAGGATCACAGAATGCTATGGAAGCAACTTCTACTTTGGGGGACCGAAGACTGGATGTTGGACATGTGGAGAACCACATTACCACGAATATTGTCCGATTGAGAAGCCCAAAGAGACCAGATCATTATGACCCACTACATTTGGATATTTGGGTAAGGCCCACAGGATACATGCAGCGGTGAATAAGTGCCATGTCGATCACCAATCCATTGTGCTCAAGACGTCAGGTATGATCGTCAATCAAACTTTTAGTATTTTGATAGATCCAGAAGATACATAGAGCTTTATTTCTAGTGAAATGCTAAATATAATTAAGGTAAAGGCAGTCGAGAAGGACAATTTCAGATACGTGGAAATGGAATCTAGAGGCAAGAAGAAATTTGGAGGAAAAGTTATGCATTGTAGCATTAAATTGAGTGATTTTGTAACAAAGGATAACCTATACGTAACGATCTTAGGATCTTGTGACATAGTGATAGGCATGGATTGGTTGGAATCGCATGATGCAATACTTAACTGTAAGACAAAATGATTAAGTTTGATTGATGATTTGGGACAGAGTAGAGTAATTGTAGGAAGAAACCAGTGAGTGTCCTTGAGGTTTATTTATTCCCTACAATTGCAGAAGAGTATCTGCAAAGGATGCAAGTTATATGAAATCTTAGCGCTAAATGAAAATTGTGAGGTGAAAGGATTAGAAAACCTTCATGTAGTATCAGAGTTTGCAAACGTATTTCCAGAGGAATTACCAGGTTTATAGCCAATAAGAGAATTGGAGTTTACAATAGACTTAAAACCTGGAACATAACCAATTGTAAGAACTCCATATCGGATGTCGACACCTGAATTGCAGGAGTTGAAAATGAAATTGAAGAAATTATTGGATTTAGGACTTATACATCTGAGCATATAGTCGTCGGGTGTGCCATTTCTTTTTGTGAGAAAGAAGGATGGATCATGGAGACTTTGTATTGACTATCATAAATTGAACAAAGTGATGATCAAGAACCAGTATTTGTTGTCAAGGATATATGATTTATTTGATCAGATGAAAGGAGAAACAGTGTTTTCAAAGATTAGCTTGAGATCGATATATCATCAGTTACAGATTAAGGAGGAAGATATCCCTAAGACCGCTTTTAAGATGAGACTCAGACACTATGAGTTCACAGTTTTACCGTTTGGATTGACGAATGCCCTGGGCATATTTATGACTTTGATGAATGGGGTATTTCGTAAATACTTGGACAAGTTTTTTTAAGTATTTATTGATGACATATTGATTTATTCTCGAACGCAGGAAGAGCATGACGAACACTTGAGATTGGTTCTACAATGTCTAAGAGAAAATAAATTGTACAGGAAGATATCGAAATGTTATTTTTACCAATCAAAGATTCAATACTTGGGACATATCATATCTGGAAATGGTATCATTGTGGATCCAGTGAAAGTAGAGGCTATTATGGAATGTCCAACTTCGACGAACGTACAAGAAGTACGTATATTTATGGGTTTAGCAAGATATTACCAACGATTCATCGAAGGCTTTTCGAAGATAGCAAATCCAATCACGGAATTGCAGAAGAGAAATAAGAAGTTTGTATGAAGAGATAAGTGCACGGAAGCATTTCAAAATATTAAGGAGTTGTTGATGATAGCGCCAATATTGAAGGTCCCCAATATGGACAAATAATTCTTGGTATGCACAGACGCATCAAAGGAAGGTTTAGGTGGATATTTGATGCAAGACGGTCGAGTGATCGCTTACATTTCAAGAAATTGAGAAGGCATGAGGAAAACTACACAACGCATAACTTGGAGTTATTAGCAATTGTATATGCCTTGAGAGTATGGAGACATTATCTAATTGGACAAAAATTTGAATTAAAGACAGATCACTGTGGATTGCAACATATATTTACTCATAGTGACTTGAATACATGACAAAGGAGTTGGTCAGAATTACTTAGTGAATATGACTTTAAGATTACTTACATTAAAGGAATGATGAACAGAGTAGAAGATGCATTGATTCGAAGACCATGCATATTCTCGATAATACCTCTTAAGATGAATCTTTGAGAAAAGATTCTAACCTTACAGATAGACGATGACTAGTACAAGGAAGTTAAGGATAATATTGGACAAGATACCATGATGGTATCAAAGTATGAAGGTTATTCATTTGACAGTGACAGATTGTTGAGGTACAACAGTAGAATTTATGTACCGCCTAACGATGAACTGAGGAATTTGATTTTGAGTGAAGCACGTCGAGCAGTGTACATGGCTCATTCGGGAGTCACGAAGATGAAGAAGGACCTTAAGCCTTTGTTCTTATGGAAAGGAATGAAAGAAAATATAGTTATTTATGTGGAAAGATGTCTAGAATGTCATCAAGTCAAGGTTGAACATAGACATCCAGCAGGATTGTTACAGCCACATGCTATTCCTGAATAAAAATGGGAGGTCATTTTGATGGATTTTATTGTTGGATTGCCACTGATGGCAAGGAGACACGATTCTATTTTTGTCGTAGTTGAAACTCTGATGAAGAGTACAAACTTTATTCCAGTGCATACGACATATCATGCATCAGATATAGCTACAGTTTTTGTTAGTGATATTGTGAGGTTACATGGAGCACCAAGAAAGATCATATATGATCGTGGATTGGTGTTTACATTATGGTTTTGGACTAGTTTCTAAGAGGCCTTGGGAATGCAACTGAATCTTAGTACAACGTATCACCCAGAGATAGACGGACAAACAAAACTAAAAAACCATATTTTGGAGGATATGTTGTGTATGTATGTAATGGGATCAACAGAAATGTTGGGAAAATTTCTTGCCATTGGTAGAGTTTGCATACAACAACAACTACCAAAGTACGATTAAGATGGCATTGTTTGAGTTTCTTTATAGGAAACCATGTTGAACGTCATTGAGTTGGGATCGACTTGAGGATAGGGTCCTCGTGGGACCGGAATTGATCTAGGAAATGGAAGAACAGATGAAATCAATAAGACAAAGGATAAAATAAGTGTGTGATCGGTAGAAGAGTTATGTTGATGCGCATCGCATTGACGACAGTTATGAGGTTGGCCACAAAGTTTTCTTGCGGGTAAAACCACGCAAGAGTTCAATCAAGTTTGGAAAGGGTGCTAAACTCTCTCCTAGGTTTGTGGGACCTATTGATATTGTGGAAAAGAAAGGAAGTGTGGCTTACCAACTAGCTTTGTCTGATTCTTTGAGGCCTATGCACGATGTATTTCATGTATCTATTTTTCGACATTATATTACTAATCTTTCACATGCTATTGACATGAGTTCTTTGCAGGTGTCGGGTGAGGGTGATCTCATTATGGATCCAATCTGCATTCCGGACCATTGCATTTTATAGTTACGGCGTTGAATAGTCGATCAGGTGAAGGTCCAGTGGGAAAACTATAGTCCACACTCGGCTACATGGGAGGATGCATATGAGATGAGTTAGCAGTTTCCTTATTTGTTTGATAGATTATATATGTACATCTATGTCAGATACATTTATATACTGTACAAACTTTGGGATGAAGTTTAAAACAAGAGGAGGTGTATGTAACATCTCGTACTATTGATCACACTTATATTGACTTATTCTTTGAGGACACTTGTGTGTAAGTGATCTGACTATAGTACATTATGATTTTGTTTAGATTATGAGTTATATATGATGTTGATGATGTATTGTAATTCATTGTTTCTTTCATATGTATATGTATTGACATATATTATTGACGAGTTCTCCTGAGTGTGCAGGACACATGATAGGTTATGGATGTTGATGGCATCAATGGATTTCCTTGGACTCCAGATTGAGTCGAGGAGTGGATTGTATTTTGATTGAGTATTTCATTTTACGCACATATGATATATTATTGATTACAATATGATTTATGTATATGGATTATTGACATTATTTTTGCTAGTGGATGCAGGCTTTATGATTCTTGTTAATCTGACTCACATAAGGAGTAAAGGGGTCATGCACATAAACTAAACATTTGAGGGAGAGGTGTGGCAGTGTCCCTGTCATAGCCTACTAGAACTCCCATCATGACCTAAATTGTAGGTTAATGATTACCTAGTTCAAGAGGTACACGATGTCGTGAGGGAAGACTGAGACAATCGCTCAAGAGGACATTGATTTAACTTTATAATTAAGACTATTAAAGGACATTGAATTTTGGATTTTCTTTCCTCTACACTAAAATTTATATTTATATTAAGAACAATATGTTTAATCATAATAAAGATAGGTACAGTAAGTGGTGTGTACTTGGGTCTAGTTACTAGATTAAATTCTTATTTGTAGTCGAATCATCTTGGAACTATTGGATGTTTTAGTCTTAACTCTGGTTATTGAACTTCATTTTTATGACATATTTTCTTAAGTAATTCATGTAGAAACTTGATTTTAATTATCTTATTGCAAATTATTATGGTAAAAAAATAAAAAATTGTTAGGTTGATTGAATTAGTAATGGTATTATCATGTCTTAATTAATGGCTTGCTAAATTGATCACAACTTGTAAAGTTGATTGATGTAGAAATATCAAAGAGATAATCTAATTTGGTTTTACATATTCAAATTGTAGAATTCCTGAACTAGTAATAGAAGGGTCGAATTGTTGATTAATATTGATGTATATTAAACTTAGAATATTATTTGTTGTTGTCTATATGTACATCATATTTCAAAGTTTATGTATTCATCGTAATTGACCCTGTCTTAACATGGTCTTAGTAGTAAAAATAAAATAAAATACTACTACGTTGTGATTGTTCTTATGAGTTGTTACGGAAGGGTTGTTTAAAAAATGTTGCAACTTTAAGCCCAAAAAAGGAAGTAGATGCTAATGGTGGGACCTATCTTCGATTTGGGGGTTTATTTTAGGATTTTGGCTACAACAAAACTGATTTTCAAGATTATGGTTTCAAAAAAGTTTCAATTTTAATCTCAATAAAAGGGGAATTTATAATTCATAACTCATAATAAGACAACAAGAGAGCAAGACACTCAAGGAATATTGGTTTTCCTGTTTGGGTTTCTAGGTTAAAATCTGTGTGTAATGTGTTTGTCATTTATTTTCTTATTTAAATATGTCTGCTCTTTCCTAGTTGGTTTGGTGTGGATGTCTATTTCCTAACATGTGGTATCAGAGCTTAGTTGAGTGGATATTGGATATGAATTGAACCTAGGTCTAGTGAGAGTTGTAAGTCATAGATATTTAAAGTTGTGCTTGAAATAATTACAAGCAGTTTGAGGATAGAGATTGAAAAATTCAATGGCTATAATTTTGAGATTTGGAAGCTTAAAATTGAATATCTCCTTGTAGATCGAAAAAACAGGCAACGATTTGTCCAATAATCAATATGACATATATGTCAAGGGAAGAATGGGAGAAACTAGAAAGAAGGTCAAGGAGTACGATTCAACTTTGTCTTGAATATTCGGTGATGTTGAATGTCTCGGGTGAAGACTCAACCAAGAAACTATGGGAAAACTTGGGAAGGTTGTATTGGTCAAAATCTCTAGTAAAAAAGTTGTTCCTTCAAAAGAAGTTGTATCTTATGAGGATGAGTGATGGGAACTTGATAATTGAGCATCTAAATGCATTCAATAATGTAATGAGTCAGTTATTATATGTGGATATTAAAATCATTGAGGAGGAGAAATGAATTAGCCTATTATTTTGTTTACCATACTCTTGGGATATCTTAGTCAGGGATATAAGAAGTAATTAAACCACATTAGCACTAGAAGACGTGGTTTCATCAATATTATCATAAGAAATGAGATAGAATAAGATGGAAGGATCAACCAAAGATACCTTAATGGTGAGAGGTCAACAAAGATAAAAGAAGTTTCTCTAGTAGAAATTCTAAGTAAAAGGATTATATCTAAATCCCCAGTTCAATCAACGAGAATATGTTGGAAATGCGGTAAATTTTGGAACTACAAAAGACATTGCAAGTCAAAGGTGATAGAATTTCGTACGGGATCTGACGAGAAGTAGTTAACTAAGAGAAAGACTACTCCAGATAAAGGAGATAATGTGTACCTGGCGTCGACAAATACACAGTCAGATCAGGATGTTTGGTTGACCCTTTCATATGAAACCTCACATAAAATATTTCTACGAATATGAGAGATATGAAGGGGGATATGTGTGTTGTGCACTTTAATTGTCTAATTAAATAGATAATTAAGGTGTCCAATATGAATTGTCAAACCCAAGGAAGTTTTGTTATTGTAAGATAATTGTGCACAGTCTATGCTAGATTATGAAAGAAAACACTAATCAAATTGTAGTAAGGTAAATTAACACTAAAAGAAACAGAATTGAAAAGTTGAACACTAACACAAGTTGCTGACACAGCTGAAGTTCTAATCTACTGTTGCAGAATTGAAGTCACACTTGCATAATTGAAATCACACTTGCATAATTGAAATCTAACTTCCAGGAGTAGAATTTGATGAGTGTATAAGAATCCTGGACTATCTAATCTATTTTAATTTTCTATATTACTCTTGTAGAAGGAAGTTATGTGCTAATTGTTGAAAGGAAGTCTACTTAATTGCAGAAAGGGAATTCACACTTCTATTTACTTTTGCTTGAAAACAAATATTTAATCTAATGCAGAAAAGAAATTAAATTTCAAAGCAATTCTCCAGCAGTATACAACAATTGATTCTAACTCTCATGAGACACATTGATGCACATTAACAGAAAGGGACTGAACTGTAACAACAAATGTATTCTAGAAATGCATAAACAGATAAATCACACAACTGTAAATAATCAAAGCAGTTAATATAAAACTCACAACAGAGGGGGGTATGTGAGGAAGGTGGGCTCTTTCCTTCCCACTGAATCCACTCAAAAAGACTACATTAGGTTGGAGAAACTCAAATCACTTCTTTATTAAATCGCCAGAATGTTCAAATACAAAATGCTTCAGTTCACTATCTCTTCCACAGCTAATATCCACTACCTAATGGTTACAAAAGCTCTGTTATTTAAAGACAGAGACATTCAGTTGAAACAGACTCATAACAACCTTGAGAATCAAATATTCTCAAGTTGTTCATGTGATATAAAAGATCTATCATCATCACAAAATCTTGAAATGATATTGATCACCAGCTCGTGAGCCAAAACGTGTAACATCCTTGAGGATCATTCTTCAAGATAGAGATTTGAATGATATACCAGCTTCCATTCTATTGCAGCAGATGTAATGGCTTCCAAGAAAGGTGTGAAATTGTTGTAGTCGTGTAACAGCATGCAGAACTGGCACACAACTGTAACAATTGGTGTAACAACATCGATTTTTCTTCAAGACTTGGTTGTTTTTCTTTAATCTACACATTTTGAACATTAGTTGAACATTCATGGATAAAATATGAGAAACGCTACCAATCAAACATGTTAAGTAAATAAGAATACAAAAGAAAGATCAATGATTCATACCTTGGGAAAAAGGTCTTAGCAACATTATATTAGGCATTTTAGCATAGAAATGATAAGGTTGAATGAGCAAACGATATAGTGAAAAAAGGACATTTATGGGTCCTAACATGCCCCACAACTGAAGACATTACATGTCCTCATGAAATCCACAATCAAGCCTTACTTTGAATCTGAGTCAGGGAAGTGACTCCGCCAGTGCAAATTGCTAAGACAAAAACTGTCATGAGATTCTTCATCTACAAGTCTGAATCCACTGCTCCTTGCCATCTCCAAACGACATCTTTTGATACCTTTGACCCCTTTGTATACTCTGAATGAGGCATCCAAAAACTGGGAAAATGAAACCTGAGTCCCATCCACTAATGCCTTCACATTCTCATACATGTAATACTTATTCTTCTTTGACTGAGAATTTGGTCGGTTCTTCAGCATGACCAGTGACTGGTACTTTCACTATTTTATACCTTGAAATAAATATTATCACTTTCATAGCACATGTGCTCTCTATTTTCATTCATAACAGTTGTTGCCTGTGTTAATATATCAAATTTGACTCCTCTGGGTTTTTCTATCGAGCAACCTGCAATTCCTTATTTAGGGAATCCAACTCTGCTTTGAGGCTTTAATTTCCCTTCATCAGTTAAGTAATCCTGGAACTTTTTGTACCCTTTATCTTCTTCTCAATTTGAGAAAACAGCTGAGCAAGTGGCACATCATCATTATCCTCACGATTTTTTGCAATTGGTTCTTGTGTGGCAGATACACTGATGATAGTTGGTTCTTGTGTAACAACTAATTCTGGCATGACTGGTTCTTGTGGGACAGTCCTTTCATAGGAAGCTGGTTCTTGTGTAACAGCTAAGTTCTAGGAAGAGGTTGGTTCTTTTGTCACAGTCATGTTGTTGGAAGGGACTGGTTCTTGTGTAATAGTCACTTCTGTAACAATGGAGGATAATGGACAAATAATTGGTATTGTCTGTTCCATATTCTTCCATCCAACTACTACTCCAATAGACCTCGCCGACCTAGTTCTCTTCCTAGGTAATGTAGAGACAAAAGCAGGGTTTTCTTTTTCTTTGCTTTAGGAGGAGAAGGGTGTTCTTAAACAACCAGACAAGGAGTAAAATATACAATGCTAGGGTTTTCTCCTATAATTTGTACTTCTTCACTCGACAAATGATGCACATAATCATCAAGCGAAGTCGATGATTCTACTGCAATTCGTTTACATTCGGCCTGAATTGACAAAATGGTTTCTTGAAATTCCTTGCACAAGGTAAAACATGGTATACGTATCTCCATAAGATCAATTTGTGGCTCACCCAGGTTTGTATCATTGATGTCAAAATCTGGCAGGGTCTGAGCATCAACAAAATTAGGATATTATGTCGCAGCAACGAGAGGGTTTTGAGTTTCTTCTGGTTCAACAGGAGATGAAGTTGATGTACTGGTAGTTACAATGGGGTTTTAATTGTTGTTGCAGTCGAGGGATGAATATCATGACTTGGTCTAGGGATTGGGTTTTCAACTGTTGGCTCAACCACAACTGTAGGCATAGGATTTAGTTGTTCTTCCTCTGCAGGTAATGGGTCATTAGGGATTCCTATTTCTCTACGAATCAACAACCCTATCAGTCTGTGATTGAAAAGATAATTCTTGGGATTCTTCAATTTCTTGACAAAGTGAGACATTATGAAAGGAATGAAGAAGGTAATAAGGGATGTTTATTAGCTTCTGATGTCTTAAATGTGACAGTAAGATAAAATCATAAAAATAAACTACTTGATATCTTCCCTCGCATGTAATGTACCTTTTTACAAATTATGATACTTTCCCTAATGGTATTGGTAAGGAACTTACATCTACACCTCGACCCTTGGTCTGAAATTGCTCATAGTCCACGAGAAAACCCTTCTGTGCTTCGAGAAGATGTGCTTTTCTTCTAAACCACCTTTCTCCTATGGTCGAAAACCCTATCATAGCAACCACGATTTCCTTTGTCACTGGAATCCTCACCCCGTGCACCATTGAGTACCCTTCTGTGAGATTATGACTGAACTCCAACACCTCTGATTCATTAAACCCCTGTAGATTCTTAAAATAAGAAATCCATCCAGCCTGCAGAAATTTTTGGTAAACATCTGGGTATAGCAGCAATGCATCTAGATTTTTCGGTTCATACCTCATAGCTGATCCTCCCATGACGTCGTTTTAGAGTCTAAATAGTCACAAAGGAGGAGAAACAAGCACCTAAACTAGAGACACAACAATTTCGAACGATAATTTCTTAAATAACACAGTGTCTCAGTGAAAAATAAGCATGGTCAAAAGGTGGCAGAGGTGAATATAAAATGGGGTTTTATTGTTATTACGGCGTACATTTTCTTTCCCCCCAACTAATCTAATTCACTCATGGTTCAACTAATTTAGGACAACCGACAGGTAATCATTAAAGTGTGCTTCCATATCTACATCACTTTGATATGTAGGAATAGTAACATACCTCATAACTTACCGCACGAACCGATCTGTTGGAATAAATGCATTATCCAATCGCCATCTAATTCATGTATAATACATGTAATGATGAGAGATGGCTCTGGAACGTGAGAAATGATGATATGACAAGTGGAGCATAGGTGGAGTCCTTTCTTTGGTTAACCATCTGGAAATATGCGGATGTGGATTCAAGTAATGATGAAGCGACATTTTCTGACAGAGAGAGCATGAAGTAATTTTGGAAAATGGTGGAAATCTTCACAAAAAAAGCGGAAATGATAAAACAACAGTGTTTCATCATGGAAAGATAGCAGAGCAGGAAATTTTAATGGAGTATCAGCATGGAAAAATGGCAGAAATGTGAAAAATGGGTGAAGCAGCATGTAAAATAGTGAAAAGGAATAACAATGGTAGGTGTATCAGCATGTATTTTGGCCGAAATGGTGGAATTAGGTGTAGCAACATGTAAATCGGCCAAATTCTCGGAAAAGAGTGTAACAACATGTAAGAAACAATAGTCAGGAAAAAGGTGTAACAACATGTAAAGTGACCATTTTTTTGGAAAGGGGTGTAACAGCATGTAAAGTGACCATTTTGTTGGAAAGAGGTGTAACAACATGTAACTCGGCTAAACACAGAATCCCCTAGTTTTTAGGAAGTTTTTCAAACTTCGAAAAACTAATCCTTCATCTCCTTTCATTGTAATCTACCTTGTTTTTCATCAATCCATTTGCACACAAGTAACTACCTGATACCCTTCTAGGATGAATTTATTAGAATACCAAAGAAACATAACAATCTAAAAAGATGAAATACTTTAAGAAAAAACAGAAAAATTCAAATTCGCACAGTTTATTTATATACAAGGTTTTATTGAAAAGAAAAAAGTTCTCAGGTTTAGAAGGGGAAGGAGCAAGTTCATTTCCCTTTAAAAATTGATAACCTGTACATCTGGATTTAAATTTTTCCTTGGAAAGTGGACGCTGATACAGGCGCAAGTAATGACCATTAGCAAGTAACTATGTATTGGATCTATCAATAGTGATCAACATGACTGTCCCATTGGAAAATCAGTGTCTACCTCGTAAGGCCCTAGCCATCTTGTATGCAGCTTACCCTGAAATTATTTAAAGCGCGAATCATACAACAGAGCCCAATCTCCCTTTTTGAATAACCTCTTCTCGATGACTCGATCATGCCACTTGGTTCTTTGTTGTTGAATCATTGTGGTTTGATGAATAGCATCCAAATGCTTCTCATCCAGCTCATTTAGCTACTACAATCTGGCCTTCTATGCCATAGTCAAGTCTAGATTGATTGTTGATGCAGTTCTCAGGGTTTTGATCTCAAACTCAATGGGAAAAACAAGGCTCTTCCTATATACCAGTTCATAAGGAGAAAAACCAGTTGTGTTCCTCCAAGTGGTTCGATAAGCCCATAGAGCTTCATGCAATCTATCAAACCAATCCCTATGATGTTCCCTCACTGTCTTAGTAAGAATAGCTTCTATGACTTTGTTTGTACTTTCCACCTGCCCATTACCTTGGGGATGGTATGGAGAAGTTGTTCTATACAAAACATGATATTTATTGAGTAGGGCTTCAAACTTATGTGATGTGAAAGGTGTCCCCCTTCAATTAGTAACTCTCTGGGAACTCCAAACCTAACAAAGATATATTCAAACAAAAATTCTAAGACAGCTTCTTCTGAGGCCCTAATGAGTGCTTTTGCCTCTACCCACTTGGTCATGTAATTTGTGCAGACCAATATATAGACTTTCTGATTAGAAGGTGGGTTAATGGGCCCTACAAAATCTATGGTCCATCTCTCAAAAGGTTCTAACATCACTTGAGGCTGGAGAGGCATCTCATCCCTATGATCTAGCTGACCCATTCGTTGGCAACTATCACAGGCTTGGACATACTTCTTTGCATCTTGAAATATTGTGGGCCAAAAATAGCCCATCCTCAAAATTTTATGCATAGTCCTTTTATCAGCAAAATCACCCCCACAAGGGCCATCATGGAAAGATTTAAACAGATCATAAACTTCATCATCTCTCACACATCTCCTGATTTCTTGATCTGGGCCTATGTAGAAAAGATATCCCCCTATCCAACTATACTGAGCACTCCTCTGAATAATCTTCCTTCTTTCTTGGGGAAATAGATGTGGAGGTACCTTCCCTACAACCAAATAATTAGTAATGTCTGCATACCAAGGTGAGTGAGTAGATACTGAAAACAAATGTTCATCTAGAAAGGAATCATCTATAGGTGAATTATCATCATTTATATTCAATCTTGAGAGAAAATCAGAAACCACATTTTTGTTTCCCGGTCTATCTACTATAGTGATGTCAAATTATTGTAGTAATAACAACCATCTTGTCAATCGGTCGTTAGTAATAGGTTTATTCCTCAAATATTTAATTGTTTAATGATCAATATGAATAAAAGTAGAATAATCAATGAGATAATGCATGAATTTATTGATAGCATAAACTACTGCCAAGATTTCTTTTTCTGTAACTGTATAGTTTAACTCAACATGAGCCATATTCTTGTTGATATAGTAGATAGCATAGGGATATTTGTCCTCCTGTTGCCCTAGCACTGCACCAATTGCAGTATTTGAGGCATCTGAAGAAATGTGAAATGGTAGATCCCAATTGGGCCCTCTCAAAATGGGAGTTGTGGACAATTTTCGTTTCAGATTTGCAAAAGACAATTCGCAATTGTCAGTCCAACTAAAGTCAACATCTTTTGTTAATAGAAAAAATAAGGGAGAGGAAAGATTGGAATTTTTTTTAATGAATCTCTTGTAATATCCAGCATGCCCTAAAAATATTTGTACCTCTTTCTGAGTTGATGGAGTTGGAATGTCCAAAAGTACCTAGATTTTGGCTAGGTCTACCTAAATTCCTACATAAGAAATGAAGTGTCCTATCACCACACCTTCGCTCATCATCATATGAAACTTTTCTATACTTAGAGAAAGATGAGACTGTATACATTTTTTTCAGTACTTTTTCTAGATTAGTTAAAGCTTTATCGAAATCAATACCATAAGGTATAAAGTCATCCATGAATATTTCCATACAGTCATTCACCATATAAGAGAAAATACCAATTACATCTCTCTGGAAAGTGGTTGGTGCATTACACAAGCCAAATGGGATAACCTTGTAGGAAAATGTACCCCAAGGACTAGTAAAGGTGGTCTTATCTTGGTCCTATGGAGAAATGGTTATCCGGTTATAGCCACTAAATCCATCTAGGAAAGAGAAAACTTTTTCCCAAATAGGTTGTCTAGAACCTGATAAATAAATGGCAGAGGGAAATGATCCTTCTTTGTAGCCTTATTCAGGGCTCTATAGTCCACACACACTCTCCATTTTCCATTCTTTTTAGGCACAATAACCAAGGGTAAAACCCACTCATTGTCTGATATAGGGTAGATGAATCTTGCATTAAGAATTTTCTAGAGTTCTTCCTTAACAATCTCTTTAATATTAGGGTTCATCCTCCTTTGGGGTTGGCAAATGGGTCAACATTATTCCTTAATGTATATATGGTGGGTGCATAGTTCAGAGGAAATTCCTTTCATATCCATGTAATCCCAGTCAAATGCATCTTTATGTTCAATCAATAACTTCATCAAACGTCCAATTTCAGCAGAAGATAAATCAGGATTGATGTTCAGGGTTTTTCCAAGTTTGATTTCTACAGTGATGCTCTTAGAACTGACTTTAGGAAATAATTCAGTTGTTTCTGTATCTTTTGTTACAGGTGAATTAACTTGATTTACAACAGTTTCAGAGAACATCTCTGGGCTCACTCCTTCCTGGGAAGTAGGGTCAAAGATTCTACTCAATCGGTGATACGTGTTTTGTGTAATAGGAGAGGGGTCGGTGAGAAAGCTATTGATTAGATCATCCTCTGTCTCGTCTTTGAAACTCATGGATTTTCCTATGGTTATCACAAGCAGAGCGCTTTCATCCTCAAGGTCCATCCATAAAGAATTTTTGGGTTCCACACTGGGTGTAGCATGAGGATAAAGGGTAAGTTTCTTGGTATCATAACCATCAGAGATGGTCATTGAACCAGATCTACAACCAATGAAAGCATCAGTTGTAGCTAACCATGGTCTTCCTAGAATTAGAGGATGACCCCCCAGATGGGTTTTAGGTTGCAATACGACAAAATCAACAAGATACTCCCATGAATCAACTGAAATAACTAGATCATCAATTACTCCTTTTGTTTTGATAGTAGAACAATCAACTAACTCTAAAACAGTAGGAGTAGGTCAGACTTGCTTTTTGAGTTTAAGAAATTGTGTCATCTCTATTGGCATAATGTTAATTGTTGCCCCTAAATCAACTAACACATCGGGAATAAATGTCTGCCCAATTTTGACAGTGACTGTAGGGTTTCCTAGGTCGCCATATTTAATAGGTGGGGTTTTTCCTAACATCAGTTCAGACAATTCTCCCACTATGTGTACTGTGAGGGGGTCCCTAGGTTTCCTTCTAGGCTTTTTGATACAGAGGTCTCTCACAGTATTTTCATAAATAGGGACATCCCTAATCGCTTTCAATAGTGGAATTTTAACATGCATATTTTGCAACTCTCCTAAGAGATTGAAGGATAGTAATTCCACAATTTTGGTAATTTCCAATATTTCAGGGAATGGGCGTTCTACTAATTCTATGATAGGTTCGTCAATCTCCTCTGTATCAGCAGATGGTTTTTCCTCGGATTCCTTTTCTAATTTTGAAGATTGAGTATCTTCAATTATTGGCTCGACTATTCTCCCTGATCTTAATTTTATCTCATCACAAGGCATAGGGGTAATAGACAGAGTTGGCACATTGTGTATATCAATATTTTGAATGGACTTATTATTTGGATTTGGGTTAGGTTGCACAGGCATCTAAGGCTATAAGGGAGGATTGTTTTGTGGGGCATTGGGAGGTAACTACAGTTGTTGATGCTAGTACTAGGGTTGGAACTGTTGTTGATAGGGGTTTTGTATGTGAGGGTTTCTCCAATATGGGTTCCATTTCCCAGGATGATTATGTTGTTGGGGCATAGGTACCCATGCATTGGGATCCTGATAAGGAGGTGGCATCTGATTTGGAGGCGGGGTATTCATCTGGCCATATTGAAGTTGATTGTTCACATTATTCCAATAATTAAGTGTTGCAAGAGAGAATTGAGGGTTTGTACCTTGACCTCGTGGCTACCATTGTCTTCTCTCTGTTATTACATAGATAGCCTCAGCTTCCTCATTAGTCACCTTAATTGATTCTTTTACACCTGGTAGGGAGGGACATTGGTCAATAGCATGATCTAATTCACAAATAAGACATACTTGGACACTGTTCAGTGGGCACTCCCTTAGTGGATGTTTCTTTCTGCATTTCGAATAGAAAATGGACAATGCCTAATCTGATTCTGCTTGTTTCTATTTGACCTGCAGAGTGTGAATTTGTGAGGAAAAAGAGTTCATCATTTCTTTTTTGAAATCTTCTAACAGATTACCTATTTCTACTCTTGTTTCCCCTCCATTGGCTAACTTATGTACCCTTGAAAAAGTGTTATCCCTGGTAGCTCACTTATTCCTTGTAGATCCTCGAGAGCATCTCTTACAAATATTTACAATGTATTCATAGGATTCCTTAGATATATCTCCTTTGCCAAGCATATTCATCATATCTAAACAATCATCTCTAACTCCTTTTAGCAAAATAGTTTTCAGAATGTCCTTACTCACATCCGGATGTCCAGAACTTTGTAGATTATACTAGAGTCTCTCCATAAAATATTCAAGGGTCTCGCCCTCCTTCTGAGACATCTTGAACAGTTCCTCTCTTCGTTCCCTCATTCGTTAGTAGTCTTGGTACTTGGTCAGGAAATGATTCCTCATTTGTCCCCATGTTGAAATATTCTCTCCTCCAAGGCTCATGAACCATCTTAATGTGTTACCCTTCAATGTAGCTGGAAACAATTTAAGCTTATGCACAGTGGTAGTGTAGTCATAGCTTCTACACAGAATATCAAATTCAAATAGAAAATCATATGGACCCTCAATAGATAATCCATGGAAATTTGGTAGGGTTGAGAGAGGTATGGTCTTCATAGGAGCTATCCCCCATGTGGAAATATTAGTAATAAGAAAGACCAGGGTAGAGATAGTATTTTCATCATTTACCTGATCTTCATTATTCACTAGATCCTCACGGTGGAGCTCTTCTTCATTATCTCCTTGATTTTCCATACCTTCTCTTCCTCTTCTTAACCAATCAATATAGAAAGTGTTCCACTCCTTTTTAGTAACTATCTGTCCGTTGATCCGAAAAATATCTTCAGTTTCTTCTGTCTTTTCCTTGTTCTGAACTACACTTCTTGATCTTCAATATTCTCCAGTGTTGCGTGCTGAGTTGTTGGTGAAAAATATTCAGCTTCAGCCTCAGATGAAAACGATGTTTCAAAATGGGGTAGTTCTGATAACTGAGGAATATGTCTTCTTGGAGGATTTGAAGGGTGAAAGATAGATCCCGAAGAAGATTCTTCTCTGTCTATAATCTCATCAAAAATGGTTGGCCTTCCTAGTGCAGGACTCCTTCCACCACATCCTCTGGTACCTGTAGGGTTAGTATTTTTGGGGATACATCCTCTTGTTCCTCGATTCATGCAAACTACTCATTCCTAAGAAAAGAAAACTAATGTATTCTAGAAATGGACTGAACTGTAATAGCAAATGTATTCTAGAAATGCATAAACAGATAAATCACACAATTGTAAATAATCAAAGCAGTTAATATAAAACTCACAATAGAGGGGAGTCTATGAGGAAGGTGGGCCCTTTCCTTCTCACTGAATCCACTCAAAAAGACTACAGTAGGTTGGAGAAACTCAAATCACTTCTTTATTAAATCGTTAGAATGTTCAAATACAAAATGTTTCACTTCACTATCTCTTCCACAACTAATCTCTATTACCTAATGGTTACAAAAACTCTGTTATTTAAATACGGATACATTCAGTTGAAACAGACTCAGAGCATCCTTGAGAATCGAATATTCTCAAGCTATTCGTGTGATATAAAAGATCTTTCATCATCACAAAATCTCGAAATGATCTTGATCACTAGATCATGAGCCAAAACGTGTAAAAGCCTTGAGGATCGGTCTTCAGAATATGGATTTGAATGATATACCAACTTCCAAGATCAGTGGGATTTTGTTGCAGCAGGTGTAACAGCTTCCAAGAAAGGTGTGCAACTATTGTAGTCGTGTAACAACATGCAGAACTAGTGCACAGTTGTAACAGTTGGTGTAACAACATCGATCTTTCTTCAAGACTTGGTCATTTTTCTTTAATCTACACATTTTGATCATTAGTTGAACATTCATGGATAAAATATGAGATATGCTACCAATCAAATGTTAAGTAAATAAGAATACAAAAGAAAGATCAATGATTCATACCTTGGGGAAAAGGTCTTAGCAACATTATATTAGGCATTTTAGCATAGAAATGATAAGGTTGAATGAGCAAAATATATAGTGAAAAGGGACACTTCTGGGTCCTAACAATGTGTTCTTGGGGGATGACTCGACAACCAAAATTGTTGGACATGGAATAATTTGACTAATACTGTAGGATGGGAGGAGTAGAACCCTTCTATGTGTGTTATGTATTTTGGTTTAGAAAGAATCTAAAATTTTTCAGCAAGATGAGTGATGTAGAAGTGCATACTATATTTCAAATGGATACGTGCAAAATGGTCAGGGGTGTGATGGTATTAATGAAAGGAGTTCAAATTGGAAACCTATACAAGTTTTTAGGGAATGTCAACTCAACTGGATGCAAAAAAATTTCTATACCTGAAGTTGAATCGACTAGACTAAACTCGGGTTGATTCGACACAAACTGACTCAATTTTTCTTTGTCAATTCAACCTGACCATGTCATGGCACCAAAGGATGGGACAAATTGGATAAAAATGACTTCGAGCTTTGCACAACAAAGGTTGATCAAAGGTTTTTCCGATTATAATTTGGAAGTCGATCTTTGTGAACATTTTATATATGGAAAATAAAATTGGGTTAGGCTCCCATATGGAATTGATACATAGTGATGTGTTTGGGCTTGTACCAGTCCCTTCACTTGGTGGATCCCTATATTATTTCTCCTTCATAGATTATTTTCTAGGAAGAAATGGATATATTTCCTGAGGAAGAAATCATAGTTTTTCGAGAAATTCAAAGAGTTTAAATCTCTTGTGGAAAACCAGACAGATAAGAAGATCAAGGTGTTGAGAACTGACAATGGTGGAGAATTATGTGGAAAGTATTTTGAGAAGTTTTGTAAGAAGTGTCGCACAAAAATAAAAAATACCACACCACATACCCCACATCAAAATGGAGTTGCTAAAAGAATGAACAAGGCGTTAATGGATAAGGCAAGGAGCATGCTTACTGGTGCAAGGCTCGCATAAGAATTTTGGGCAGAGACAGTCGACACTACAAAATATTTGGTAAATAGATATCCTTCATCAGTGCTAGTCGAATTGACTCCACATGAGGTATGGTTTGGTAACAATTATTTGCTTTCACATCTCAAAGTATTTGGTTGTGATTCATTTGTACATATTCTGAAGGAAAAGAGGAACAACTTGGATAAGAAGCCAGTCAAGTGTATTTTCATTGGGTACAATGATTGAATAAAAGGATATAATCTATGGGATCTTGAATCAAGGAAAATAGGGTACATTCGATATGTGGTCTTCATGGAAATTGGTGGAACTTCTAAGTCTGAAGGAGTTCAAATAGAGAAAGATCCATAGAAGTTGAGGTTTTAGGTGAGGAACGAAGAAGATGATTCAAATGAAGAGGTGGAACAACCAACTCTTATTTTAAGGAGATCTTAATGATTAATAAAACCAACTAAAAGGTATAGTCCACCCAATCTTCATTCTACAATTGTGTTATCTTCCACTAACGAGGAGCGCAAGTTACTCAGAGAGGTAGTCAACTTGACAGAGGGTAAAGTTTGGAAGGACGTCATGGTCAAAGAGATGGTGGAATCCCTATACAAGAATGAGACATGGTATCTAGTTGAATTATCAAATGGAAGGAAACATGTTGATATAAAGTGGATGTTAAAGAAAAATATGAATGCAACAAGTCAAGTCGAGAAATTCAAATCTTGACTGGTAGAGAAAGGATATTCCCAAGTTGAAGGAGTCAACTTCGGTGTGATTTTTTCCCCTGTTGAAAAATTAACTTCCATTAGAGTACCGATGTCTCTGGGTGCAACATTTGATCTTCAAATAGATAAGATGGATGTGAAGACATTGTTCCTACATGGGGACCTAGAAGAAGAAATCTACATGAAACAACTTGAAGTATTTGCAATAAATGGAAAGAAAGAGCTAGTGTGAAAGTTGAAAAGATACATTTATGGTCTAAAGCAATCACCAAGGATGTGATATCAAAAGTTTGACACATACATACTTAGTTTTGGATTTGTGAGAAGCAAGGTTGATCATTGTGTATATTCCATGGAAGGTGGGTGTTTCATATATGTAGCATTGTATGTTGATGACATGTTGTTGGTTGAAAACAACATGGACACAATAAAGGATGTGAAGAAGAAGCTATCCTCCAAGTTTGACATGAAGGATCTCGGTGCAGTGAAATTCATTCTGGGAATGGAGATCAAGAGAGATCGAGAAGTTAGAAATCTATGGTCAAATCAGAGGAAGTACATTGAAATAGTTTTGAAGTGTTTCAACATGAAGGATTCCAAACCAATCAAAATCTCAATTCTTGTGGGAGAAAATATAACTATTGAATAGTATCCAAAGACATAGTGATAAATTGAGGACATGGCATATGTTCCCTATGCAAGTTTTGTTGGCAGTATGATGTATGTTATGGTCTGGACTCAACCAGACATTGCTCATGCAGTGGAAGTTTTGAGTAGATACATGTCAACATCTAGGAGAAAGCATTAGATAGTTGTCAAGAGAGTGTTCAGGTATTTGTGTGGCACAAAAGATTAGGCATATGCTACCAAGGGAAACCTGAAGCTGGCAGTGGAAAATGTACATGGATTTGTCCGCATCGATTGGGATGGAGATTTGGATCGACGAAGGTCGACCAATGGATATGTCTTCAAGATGTTCGGTGGAGAAATAAACTAGATGAGTAAGAGACATGTTGTGTAAACTTGTCATCAACAAAAGATGAATACATGGCAACCACTCATGGAAGCAAAGAAGAACTATGGTTGCATAGACTATGTTCAGGGATCAGTTTTGAGCAGAGAACTATGAAGATAAGATGAGATAATCAAAGCACAATGTTTATGGAAAAGAACCCAGCATACCATTCTAGGATGAATCATATTATTTATAATACCATTTCATGATAGACACGGTGGAAAGAAACATGGTGTTGCTAGAGAAAGTTGACACATTGGAAAACATAGCATACTCTTTGACCAAGTCTGTGAGTGTTGTGAAGTTCTCTTGGTGTAGAGAGGCAATGGGCATTGTTGCCTTGGATCAGTGAATAGATGTTCATGTTCTCATGTATTGGAAAATAAGACAACAAGTGGGAGAAAGTTGGGTTTTTATTTTCTTCACAGGAAAAAAAACAATCATCTGACTGTCTAGTCAAGGTGGATTGGCTAGGTGATAATTCGACCGATGAGTCAATTCAAGTCGATGGTTAAGTCAAAGGTCATACTGATTGATTGGGAAATTAGAATTCAAAGTGATTGACCGGAATTCGAAGTTCAACCGACAAGAGGTTGACAGGAGGTCAAGAGGAAACCAACTAAAGACCGACTAGATGTCAACTAGTAATCCTATTGAAAAATAATATAATGAAATCCTGAGATTTGTGGGATTTGTAGCCAATTATCTACATTGATCTATAATGTTTTTTTGGGTTCCATGATTTATGATTTTTCATGCTATAAATATTATAAATAAGGCATGTTGTAATTGTATTATGTTAATCAATCTTTAAATCATTCTTTAGAGGTTTTCGGTCATGTAGATGTAATCCAAATTGGCAGCAGGGTTGTTCCTGTGTAAATAAAGAGAGTATGATGGTGATTGTGTCTTAGTTGTAGAACAAGGTTAGCCATGTAACTCTTTATTCTGAATGAATAATACAACAGGAGAGTAAGACGCTCAAGGAATGTTGGTTTTCCCATTTGGGTTTCTAGGGTAAAATATCTATGTATTGTGTTTGTCATTTATTTTCTTGTTTAAATGTGTATTTTATTTCCTAGTTGGTTTAGTGTTGATGTATATTTCCTAACATATTTTTCATAAGTATAGAACCAAAAATTATGCTTGATGGTTTCATTTTGTGAAGGAAAAGGCATTTTTGTTAAGAAAGTAATTTTTGTGACTGCAATGGAATTGTCTAGGATGAACTAACCTTGAATACAATTTATATGTTCTAGTTTGATAATCTAAGGGAGGATATACCTCATTTTGGGGGATAGGCCTTAGCCAAAATATTTTACAAGACATTTATCAAGTTAATTGGCAAAAATCTAATAAAAAACTATGGGTCCCTTGCCTTGGGGATAAAATTGATTAATCCTTGGTTAATTATAGCCCATGGGGATTTTTTTGCACAACATCATCATAAATGCATGTCTATCCTTTATGCATCAATAAAAATTTGGCATTGAAAAATAGTACAAGAGGGAACCACAAATTCCCACTCAATGTACTCAAGATTCGTAACCCTGCCAAAAGTTGTTTTAAGTGCATGGAGCTTTTCAGAGGCTTCCTTAATGTCCAGCGTTTTGAAAAAAATATTTTGTAGGTTGATGACTAGTCATGAATCAATTTAACCTTGACCAAATCTAGACACATCAGGGTTATCAAAATTCTTCCACCTCTAAAAATGTCAAAGTATGTCCCCCAAGCTTGAAGGACGTAACCAAATTGCATTATTTGTAGTTAGCAATAGCCTCTTTAAATCCCTCCTTAGGATCTTTATTCCAATAACACCAAATCGATGTGAGCTATTGGCCAACCCCGCAAAGGAAATATTCAATTCATCCTATGACACTATTCTATCATTCTTCTCCCTAGGGTCAAGGCATTAAATTGCAGATCCATATAATGGCCCAAACACAAGCTAGGTGTTAAATATGAGAAACATTGAATAAGTATTGACTCCTACAACATGGTTTTAGTTGCACCCTAACACAAAGAGAATTTAATAAGAGGGTGATCAAAATTAGTGGTCTCCCCCAACTCTTTTACTAGACACCCACTGTCATAGTGAAAAATATAAATTATTTTTCTCATAACACATGGATTTTTCCAATGGTTTCAAGACTCAACCATTGCTAACCCAAAATTTTGATCTTATGAACCATAGTTCAAGGGAATCAACTCTATAATACTTGCTGGGGTTAGATAGGCTAATCATTTCCTTAAGGTCGTTCCATTCCGTGTGTTATCCCTATGGCATGCAGATAGTGGTTGTGCCCAATTTGTCATCTTGGGGCTCTGCATTGTTGAAATATCCACTTAAGAGTTACTCTACCGTAAGGAGATATTTATCAATCGAATTAAATAGATTATTTGTATCATAAATTCCATTCAATGCATATAGATTTTGGAGGGCCAAACACTACCTAGGAGAACCCACACTACCTAGTTGGATGGTGTGTGACTTTGGTCAATAATGTTTGAAACAAATTTTGAGGAAATGAAAGTGGTTTCTCTACCATTCCCATATTCATGTTGGGTATTTAAAATAGTTACATTAGGCCAAATAAATGTAAGTTCAAGGTTAATGAAGACCTAGTGAATTTAACTTCTTACGTCTAAACAATACATCCAAATTAGAAACTAATAAACAAACACTTATAACCATAATATTCCTAAACAAATTGGTGAGACCCCACACATTCCATGACATGTATTTCATTGTAAATTCTCAAAAATAGTTTCCATATCATATACATCCTTACCCCTAAGAACTTGATAAGGGGTCAAGGACACAAAATGGTTATTTTTGAATACATGGGTAACCCAACTATCTAGGGTATTTTTTGAGTGCATTTCCTTATAATCCAATTCAATAAAGGATTTCACATATAGCCTTGGTGGAGGAGACTA
>JZKD02S1958852.1:154930-176168 GCA_000966675.3 Picea glauca | reverse complement strand
ACATTTTTCTTATTACCAGTTTTTGTTACTTAATCCATTCACCACCATCGAAAAAATCCACTTCATTTTTTGTGTTTACAACGTTGAGTCTATTGCATGAAAAATATTTGAGGAATTGGATTTAGAAATAAGTGAGAAATCCCAAATCATATGTTTAGATATTTGGCATTGGAAGCAAGTATTTGACAGGCTAATGTACCAAAAAAGTTTACTATTAACCTTAATTCCAAGTTTAATGACATATCATTTTTTTAGGTTTTGGGGGAAAATGACCCAAAGGGAAACATAACTCTAGGGGCATATCCTAAAAAATTGTTGGAGGTTGTGGTAGATAAATTATTTGAGAGGGATAGAGATGTGTTCCAGGAAATCCCTAAACTACATTGAAAGGCCAAGGAACTCAACTCATACAAGGAATGTTCATACTATGTGGAATAGACAACTAGGGTATTATGACGCATCCAAATTCCCTACAGAAAAACCTATGTGGCATGCTTGTCTTCCTTAAAGGTGAACCAAAAGAATATTTTATAAATATTTTGGTGGTCATGCAGACCCACCCATGCGGTTTCCAAGGTTCCCTAACTCAAACTCTAATCGCAATGTATGGGGGAATTCTTACAACAAAATACTTTATTAATATGCGATGCTTCATACTATCACAAATCGTTGCATATTCAGTAATACCAATTGTAATATCAATATCACAAGAGGGGATTTCATTACCTCATGGACGACCTTCACAAAACATTTCCTCGAAACATTTAGTGGCACCATGGTTGTTGTTGTAGTGAGTTTCAAAAGAGGGGTCAAGCAGAAAAATTCCACACTATGGGGTAGTCATATACCCCTTTAGGCCTTATGACAATCATTCTAAGGCCCATGGGCCAAAAGGAAGGAGTAAAGGTTGTCACTATGATCATAAGTGTCAATAAGATGGCCAATAATGGAGGCCATACATTTGGTAGAAAATATCACAAACCTTAATTCTAGGATTTTTCTCTCTCATTTTTCCTATTATGAATTATTGTGTAGGAAATAATAATTTTACAGTGGTGGAAGGATACCCACCGCTAATACTATTGTTGTAAGGTCTAAATAATGTTAAATTCATGATTTTCCTATTAATGATTATCTATTTCATGATGTCCTTATCTTGAATATCAATAATGGGTAAATTACTCTAGTTCCTAGGGGCTCTTGTCCTTTTTGGACTAAATTAACATCCCTAAGTTATTCAATCCTTGAACATAGTTCTCCATAGATGAATAATAATAATAAGTATGTTATTTTAATCTTTTTCCTTTGATCAGTCCCTAAAGTTGTGTGGCCTCTTAAGCTCCTAGTCTCACCATGGAGTTGATTCTTTTATCCACAATAAACATTATACTCTCATCAGTCACCAATAATGTTTATCAAGAATACTAATATATAGCTTCAATATTATAGTTTTCATGGATCATCTTACACGTCCTCTACAAACCCAAAAAACAGACATGTTAAAGGCTCACACATTTTCCCTTTATGAACCAAATAAAAATGGTCGTGTTCTAGACTCTAAGGACTTAAACAATTGTCCTTTTTGGACCAATTAAACATGCACATGTTTTGGGAACTTAAACTTGTCCTTTTGAGATTAAGTCAACATGTTCATGTTCTAGGGACTTAACCTTTTTTATTTTTCAAACTAAGTGGGCATGCCTTTGGAAATATTTTTAAGATGAAGCATATTTTTAAGGATAGATAATACAGGTGATTATGTTGAGAAGTGACTGTGGGTGGACCAGGAAAGGAGTAAGCTAGGGTTTGATTGTCACAGACACAACAGAGCACAACATGGATACCAAAGGGGGTGGCAATGGAACCCCCTCATACAAGCAGATAGTGGTGGATAGGGGGAAAGGACCATGAGGCGGAGGTTTCAAGGAACCAGCGACGAGTACCTCAGGTTCAGGACCTGAGAAAAAATTAGGAAAGAAACCCGAAAAAAAAAGGATCACATGGGGGAAGAATCCAGAGAAACCTAGAATGAAGCGCAAGAACCAGAGAACCGCAATGGGGCAGAAGGGCACAACCTGTGTAAACCTAAAACAACACTGATACCCAAGGTGATACTGGAAGACCCACAAATGCAACTCTTCCGGGACCAGATGAAGATGCATGCACTAATTTGAAAGTTCATGGGTCTATGGCCCACAGAAAGAACGTTGCACAACTGGATAAAATATTATTGGAAGCCAAGCGGGGAAGTGGAACTCCACCTGGGCTCAAAAGGATTCTTCATAGCAGTATTCATGAATTTGGAGGACATGGATAAAGTCTTTGAGGGGGGGGCATACTTCCACGCCTCAACAGGACTGTACATGCGGCCATAGAAGAAAAAATTCTCCCCAGAGAAAGAAACCTTCAAGAATGTACCCGCTTGGTTGTGGATTTACTCTTTGTCACTAGACTACTGGTTATCCTCCACCTTCGAAGAAATCAGGAGAAAACTTGAAAAATATGTGAAGACATCGGAAGCAACCTTAAAAGGGAGATATACCTCTTATCCAAGGATCTGCATAGAGATGGATGTTTCGGGGGCACTCCCAGAAGCCATAATCCTAGAATTCAGGGATGAGGAATAGATACAAAGCTTGGATTATGATCATATCCCATTCAGATGTAGAATATGCCATGAACATGGACACCTATTCAGATAATTCCCTCTCATTAAAAAAAAATAAGAGGAAAACATCAAAATACAACAAGATGAGGATGGGTTTATCAAGTCGAACCACAGAAACAAAGCAAACAAGAAACCAAGTAAAACCCCTATGAGAATCAATCTGGAAGTCAGGACTAGAACGGAAGGGCATGAAAAAACCTACAAAGGGGGAGAAGGAGGAAAGGAAAAGGAAAAATCTAAAGAAGCTAAGGACCAAGCCACAAATGAGAACACAAACAATCCAAGAAATAAGATGGAGCAGGGGGGTAGCACAACTCCTATGGACGGAGAAACTAGATATGCCAACACACCCATGCGGGAGGTAGATGAAGATGTGGAAATGACACCAAGCGAGGTAGGCACGAAAGATCCCGACCTCATAGATATTGTGGAAAGAGAAGTAATAGATCTCCCGAACATACTGGAGAAATGGAAAAGGCAGGGCATGGACAATGTACCAATGGAGCAACTAGACCATATCCAATACCTATTCCTCCTAAGGGAGGAAGAAAAATCCAGAGGGCTCAAGCATACGCACGGGGAGATAGGACACCTAGGAATCAAATCAGGTGAGGGACAACCACAGCTCTCACCCAAGAAAACGCGAAGGAAGAAAGGTAGGAAATCAAACAATGTATCCCTACAGGAACTAGGAGCTCTGCTAATAAATTCAGGTAAGATAAAGAAGCTCTTTCCCAACTACCCCCCACATGTTTAAATGAAGATTATAACATGGAATATTAGAGGCCTAAACATCCCACGAAAACAAATAATCCTTAAAAACAAACTGAGGAAGGAACAACCAGACCTCTGTTTCATCAAAGAGACAAAATGTATTGTAGATAGAATGGAAACAATCAACAAAAAATAATGGAGCAAGTACAAGAAGTTGGTTGTCGAAGGACAGCAGATGGCAGGCAGTATTCTCACTCTGTGGAACCCAAAAGTGATTAATCTACTAGCAGTCGAAGCCACCAAATACACACTTTCGGTTAGCATGCAAATCATAGGTAACACAGAGGTGATTCTATGCACTAATGTATATGGTCCCCAGATGTTGGAAGAGAAGAGAAGAATTATCCTAGACCTAGAAAACCTACAAGCCCATTCCAACAACCTCCACTGGATCCTGGTCGGGGACTTTAACATCATCACGACACTTGCATAGAAAAAAGGAGGTACCAGGAGACTAGATAGAGATGCGGAAGACCTTTTAGCTTTCATTGACACAGTGGAGATGGTGGACATCAAAACCAGTAATGGTCAGTTCACATGGAACAACAAATGGATAAATCAACATTAGATAGAGACAAGGCTAGAAAGATTCCTGGTGTCGGACTCCATCATCCTATAGGGTTTAAATTTATACTACAGCATCCTTCCCTGGGGGAGTTCAGACCACTGGCCATTCCAACTGGAAGAAAACTTCCAAACCACACCGAAAAATAGACCTTTCAGGTCCAAGAAATTTTGGATTCAACATCCCACCTTCAAGGATAACATCAACCAATGGTAGTGGGAGCCACAACCTGAACAAGGGACAAGGATGTTCAAACTTTATAAGAAAATCAGGTACATCAAACATAAACTCAAGGAGTGGAACAAGGAAATCTTTCGAAACATAAACCAAGAGAAAAGAATTATTGAAGACAGAATGAGGAACCTCCAGGAAATATGCATAGATGTGGGTTATACACAGGATCGAAAAAAGGAAGAGATCCAACTGACCCAGGAATGGGAAGCAAGATGCCAGCAGGAAGAGACTCTATGGTGCCAAAAGTACAGAATCAGGTGGCTAAAGGAAGGAGAATGGAATACAAGGTTTTTTCATCGAACCACCATTGCTAGACGAACCCACAAAAAAATCCTAAAAATTCGGGATCAGGATGGGATCGAGAGAGAGTCCCACAAGGAGATAGAAAATATACTGGTAAACCACTTTTATGGGATAGCCCAGGAACCCAACCAAGATCGAATGGAGGTCATGCAAAGGATAACTCATCACATCCCCAGGCTAGTAATCGAGGAACAAAATATCAACCTAAACAAACCCATCGCCAAGGAGAAAATTGACCAAGTGGTCCGGGAGATGCCCAATGGAAAGGCCCCAGGTCGAGATGGATTCATAGTGGAATTATTCAAAGCCTACTGGGAAGTGGTCAAACATGACGTCTATGGGGTGGTGAAAGACTCCAGACGCTCGGCCTCCATTTTGAAAGCACTAAATGCCACAATGCTTACTCTAATCCCCAAAGAAAATGAATCCAGGACCCCAGACCGCTATAGACCCATAGCATTTTGCAATGTAGTTTACAAGATAATCTCCAAATTCATAGCCAACAGACTGAAACTTCTCCTACCCTCATTGATTTCCCAAGAACAGGTGGGTTTTGTAGAAGGGAGACAAATTTTGGACAACATCATCCATGCCTATGAACTGATACACACGCTGAAAACCCAGAGGAGAGGGGGGGTGATAATCCAACTTGACCTAGAAAAGGCTTATTACAAAATTAACTGGCACTATATGGTCAAGATTCTGGAAGCTTTTGGCTTTGCGCAACACTGGATCAACTGGATTGTCAACCTAGTGTCAACGAATAGTTACTCAATTTTAATCAATGGAGCCCCAGACAAACCGTTCTGGCCTTCAAGAAGCATCAGACAAGAAGACCCACTATCACCTTTCTTGTTCATTCTAATGATGGGAGGACTCAGTAGAAGCATAAAAATCGCAACTGCAGCACGAGAAATAATAGGCATAAAACCTTTCGAAAATTGCCCTACCTCCACGCACTGACAGTTCATTGATGACACCTTACTCCATGGCACACCCACAGTCAAGGAAGCGAAAGCATATAAAATAAAATTAGAAGAGTTTGGGGAAGCCTTTGGAGAGGAGATCAATCACTCCAAATCCATGATATATTTCTTCAATACCAACCCAGCAATTCAAAGGAACCTGGCAAATATTTTGGGGTTTGAACGTAAAACCCTCCCAACGAAATACTTGGGAATTCCCCTGACAGATAGAGCATGCAAAATGGAAACATGGGAAGGAGTGATAAACAAGCTACAGAATAGGGTGAAAAACTAGACTTACAGATCCCTCAACCTTATAGGGAGACATGTCCTCACCAAAGCAGTTTTGCAAGCAATACCGACCTATATGATGTCAATGTTTTCCACTCCCAAAAGAATACTCCAAAAAATAAGAGCCATCCAAAGGAAATTTCTATGGCATGGAGTGGAAAGAAAGAAAAAATGGGCCCTTGTGGCATGGGAGAAGGTTTGCAAACCAAAATTCAAAGGAGGCCTGGGGTTACAAGACCCACAAGTAACCAATGAAGCCTACGGGGTGAAACTCTGGTGGAGATGGGTCAAAGAAAATTCAACACTATGGGCAACCCTCTGGAAGGCCAAGTATGCCCCGGACATCAACGAATAGGACCGAATTCATTTTATGAGCACAAGAGAAGGATCCACCATATAGAATCTAGCCTGGAAGTACAAAACCTGGATCCAGAAACACAGTTTTTGGGAAGTGAGGAATGGAAAAACAACTAGATTCTGGGAGGACACGTGGCAACAGGAACCCAGAATGGAAAATCTGGACAAGGAGGAACTCCAATAGGAGATGATCACGCAAGGAAAAATCAAAATCCATCACTACTGGAAACAAGAAAATGACCACAACAGATGGAGGATCTGGGACAAACTCAATCCACAAAATAGAGATCGGATCGCAACAATAACGAAAGACGTGGAGGAGGAATTGGGGAAAAGTAAAATTGTAGTCTCAGAAAAAAAGGACCAACTAAGATGGGGCAGGAAAAATGGAGGGGAATTCAACTTAAAAGAATCCTAGAATTACATTGTAGACTAGGACCAAGAAGACTCGGCGCAACAGTGGGGAAAGATTTGGGGCAGCCCCCAGTGACCAAAAATAAAAATGTTCAATTGGCTAGTACTTCACAACAAAATTCTAACCTGGGAAAACCTAAGGAAAAGAGGTTTCATAGGCTCGTCACGATTCCACCTCTATCAATCTAAATAAGAAACAATGAATCACCTCCTCAACGAATGTAATTACACAACAGAGATATGGGATTGGGCAGCAGGCATCTTCCGCCAGTCCAATAGTACCCGAGGTAACATCAGTGCAACCATCAGTAACTAGAATGAGAGTTACAGTGAAAATGAAATGGTAAACCTCTGTTGGAACCTCATGCCAGGGATGATCAAATGGGAAATATGGAAAGAAACGAATTGGTGCATCTTCAGGAATGAAAGCCTCCCGGAAGGGAAACTCAATGAACCAATAATCTCACAAATCCGAGAAACGGTATAGAGCTGCAATTGCTAGACTAAAAGAGTGCAACTCACAGGCCAGGACTCCTTAATCCTAGAAAATTTTCACCTAAAAGACAGGCGCAACAACACACAGGTAGGGCGGCCACCGCAACTCCAATTAGGAGAGCACAACTGGACACCTCCTTCGGCAGGGTTCCTCAAGTTAAATTTGTGACGGGGCGGCAAAAGGAAACCCAGGAATGATAGGAATAGGAGGGGTGATCAGAGATAGTGGGGGTAACATAATCCAGTTGTACGTTGGGAACTTGGGAAACCCATCCAACAAGACAAGAGAATTGGGATCCATGGAGATCGGTCTCGAAATTCTAAGTCAAGAAAGGATGACCAACACTGTCATGGAAGGTGACTCCACCCTGGTCATAAACACGGTGAAGAGACTCCAAAACAGCACCAGAGTGGGCAAGGTTCAGAAACAATGGCGCTTGGCACACTCCCTACAAAAACTCCAAGAGCATCTACAAACGATTAACACCATGGAGTTGCGTTGGGTACGTAGGTCAGCAAATGGCCTAGCGAACATAATTGAAAACGAGGGTGTTACAAAGGAAGGACCGGAACTAGATACTACCTGGAGAAACATTCTGCAAGGACAATTTATAGATGATTGCACCCAACTAGCAACAAAATATCGGGACATCAGCTTAAGCAAGGGAGGTCACATCGAGGAGGGTAGCGAAAGGCCTAGCAAATGGCTCGAAGTACCCAGACAGGATATGACTACCCAACACTCGACTACCAATCACAATGTTGGATCAAAGTATACAACAGGCGAGGGTACGGCAACAAGATCTTGTCAACAGTAAGATTTGCGGGGAAATCCCGAGGGAAAGTATTGACGGCAAACAGCAGGCAGCTAATGGCGTAAGGCAAGAGGGATTGACACGGACCAGTATCAATCCACCACACAAGGGACTAGGTACAAGGAGTTGCCCAGTAGGATATCAAGCGAGCACGAGCAAGGGAAAGTACAAGAATAACGGTCGAGTCATCATGATAATACGTACCATGACGGGGAAAAAGGAAGGGAATTTTCACCTCTACGAGCAGACCATGATTGGAAGGATGATCCCACAGTAGGGAAAGTTTAATAAGAGAACAAACAGTAGGAAGAGAGGCTACCAAAAGACACAAGGGCATGGAAAGGAGGAACCCCCGGGTAGACAGGAACAAGTTGAGAGCATAACAAAGGAGTAGCCATAGGCCAGACGAGATGGTGCGAATGAAGAAAACAAACAGCAAAAGAAACCCCCAGGGGAAGGGAACTCCGAACAATCCTCGGCGAGTTTCAAGGATGGTGCAGGTGGAAAAATATGAGGAGGGAACCTTTCATACTCTAGTTTCACCGAAAGGAAAGACAACCATTACCCAGATGGAGAAGGAAATCAACGAAAAGCACAAGGGAAAAACATGGGATTCCCTAGCTCAAGAAGTGGACTGGGTAACTAACCCAAGAGCCACGCTGCCCAGGGAAACCCTATACCACAAAATGGTGGAGATGGCATGGAAAACAAAGATGTTGATTGGTAAAGTGAGCTTGAAGAGGGAGGATGCCATATGGGAGAACAACAAGGAACACACGAAATAGTTGAACGAAATCTTGAGGCACCTCAGCGGTCTGGAAGCCATTACCAAACTGCTAACTGAGGTCGAGATGGACCAAAAATCCAAGATGGAGTGGTTGGATTCTCAATTCCACCTCTACCTGCGTTACTTACATCACATGGACATTACGCCAGCTGACGGGAAAGGAGCGCCAACACATATCAGAAAGACTCTCACAGTCCCCAAAAAGGAGGAGAACAAGGGCTAGGTGAATGAAGGAAAGAAACATATCATCATCCTAGACTAGTGTATGGTTAGTCTATTGTCAAGTCAGTCGGGTCAATCCTGTGTCAATCCCAACTTATGTTACTATTATTTTGTTTATCCTTTTCATGTATTTTTTTCTTATACTGTCAAAAACTGGATATGGTAGGTCTGGGTTGGCTTCCCATGGTGCTGGTCCAGTCCTACGCCCTGTCTATTTCAAAAAATGCAACTCAGGAACCTCTGGCCTAGCTTCCTTTTTGGCAGACCATGGAGTTCCCCCTTTTTGTATCATAACCCCCCTTTAGTAATATAGGTTCCTAAACTCACTTAAAAAAAAAAAAGTGGGCATGCCTTTGTCATAAGGACTTGAAGCACTTATCAGTTTTAGACCAAGTGAGAGTGTTTATATCCTAGGGACTTAAATACTTGTTCTCATGCCCACGTTCTAGGATTTTAATACAATTTTCCTAGAGGACTACAATACATCTCCATCTCTCTTTGGATACAATCATATGCCCACATTTATTTATAGGTCAAAGCTCATGCCCATTTTACAACACATGTCTATATCCAAGGACTTTATACTGAAATAGCATATTTCAATTATATGACAAAGTATTCCCATCATCATTTACAACAAATAATAAAATAAGATCCAGTTAATGATTGCATCAAATAATATAAGAAAAACCTCAATATAAAGAAGTAAAAGGGGTTTTCATCATGCCAACATTTTCCCTTGATGGAAACTTCTTCACTTGCATCATGGTTCTTAAATTGACAAACATGTGCTCGGTAGGTAATTTGTGGATGTCAACAACTTGACCATGTATGTTATAATATTTCAAAACAATTTGAACCTCTAGTACATTTCATGAACAAAATTATCTTGCACCTCACTATGTGTGATTCTTTGATGAAAAAACATTTTTGTGAATTCAATGGAATGGAACATCGATTATCATAAAGTAGAATTTGCCTTAATTTTGAGGGAAATGTGATTCTTTAAACATCCTCTTTAACCACATAATTGTTTGTGTAGCTTGTATAATCAATGACAATAATAATTGATTGTTTCTTGCTACTCTAAGAAATACTTGAACCAAGATGAAACATGTAGATTAAATTTCTTATCATCATAGTGACAAACTCATTCAAAGTTGGTGAAACCAAAAAAATTAAAATCACAAATTGAAACATATTTAATGTTAAAATTATCATGTATCAAAATAATTTTTATGCAACATTCCAAATTCAACGGGGCTAGACATAAATCTAAAGACCATATGAACTACAAATGGAATATCAAATCCACTAATCATGAGGTTCAACGTGGCTAGACATGAATCTAAAGACCATATGAACTAAAAATGGAATATCAAATCCACTAATCATGAGATATAAGGCTACCAACCAATATCCTTTACAAAGTATTATCCACTTTTTCACTACAACAATAGGCATTCAATTTTACACTAGTTTGAAAATGTGTGTTAATACTTTTATTATTTTGCATATTAAACTAATTATTCTTAATTAGATCCAATGCATATTTCCCGTTGGTGCTTGAGTGAAAAAGATAGCAAGGGCTTGGGTGAATCTCTTTACTCTGTAAAATTTGGGTATCTATTTTAGCTATAAGTGACTTATCTTCCCATCAGTATTATGGAAGAAAGTTTGGAGTAGTGACGTCGTGCCAAGGGCCAACATCTTTTGTTGGATCCTGGCTCATGGGAAAATTCTTACAACAAAGAATTTGAAGAAAAAAGGAGTGGTGGGTCCTCTAAAAAAGGAGTGGCATGTGTACCAATGGTAAAGAATTTGCTCAACATGTGTTTTTTGAGTTTTCTCAATAAGTTTGGTTGAATGCCTTTAATGGGTTAAAAAATCGAACTTGATGGCCACATTCTTGCATTGGGGTAAGCTATATCGTGGGTCATTCAAACACAAGAAAATAGCTCTTCCAAAATTCCTATGTTTGGAAGATTTGACTGGTCGGGAAGAGGAAACTCTTCAATAATGTATGGTGTAAGCCAATGCAAATAGCCTCCAAGGCCAAAGTTCTTATCTCTGGATATCTACAACATGGAATAAAGGTACAAAATCAAGTGTTGGATTGTCTTGAGAAATTTTGTTTATTGCAATTTAATTTGGGTCTAAATGGCACCTTCCCTTCTTAAATTTCTAGACTTGGACCTTCTCCTCATTGGTTGATCAGGAAAGAGCCTTCTGAATTTATAGCCTGGAAGTTATATCAACATTCCTTCTCTATTTTCTTCAATGTAGCTTCAAATAATAACCCATGGGCGGCAAATGCAAAGGGGAGTCTTCATGATCCTGGAGGAAACAAGTTTTTTTATTATGCTTGGGAGCTTGGGAACATCTCGAATAACTTACCTAAGGTTTTTTCCCTTTGGTGTGGTCTCTCCATCACCAAGGATGAAGGTTTCATGTCTTTTTTATTTGTTAGGGACTCAATGTTGATTATCAAAGCAATTATTTCTCTAACCGGTCCAAGGGGATCAAATTAAAATCTATTGTCTCTCGTATCAATATTGTCTCAATTAGATCAGGTCTCTTTTTACCACATCAAGAGGGAATTAAATGGGGAGGAGGATCACTAGACAAATATTGCCTCTTCCTTAATCCCAAGAGCTCTAATTAAAAATGGGGATTTAAGATGTTTCTTAATCCCATAGATCAATAGCTAGATGTGATTAGGGAAGGATGATGTGAGGTGGCTTGCTTCACATTCCCATATGGCTTGGCATACCTCATTTGTGGAAATTCAATGCAAAGAGATAAATTTCTTCATGAAATATGAGACAATGTCGGTTATATGCTCCACCTTGTGATGCAGTGCCCCCACCTCAGCAAGGTCTGTTGACCTCTCGGTCTTTGGATCTTCTCAATATTCGAGCTGGAGCAGCTCTTCGATTCCTCGCTGGAATCTTCAAGAAATGTCCACAGGTCCTTTTCACGAAACTTTGTCATGCGAACAAGCACTAGGCGCAAGCTTATCTCATGCAACCACTACCTGTGACCACAAGCCTAACCCAAAATGTGTTTCATGATTTCACGTGTTAGGTCTTTGCATGTGAATCACCCTGATTCTCCCAACCTTCGAAACCCTGACAGGAGTTTAGCGTGTACTATCTCCTCCCCTATATTCCTTCAATGTGACTATGGGCTGTGACCACACGCTTGAATGAAAGGTACCTCACGATTTCACGTTTCATGACTCTGGGGGTCTCCCTACCTTCATTCTCCTGATAACTGAAATCGCGATGGAACTAGATCAATGGCACAGATTCTTCCTTTGATCAACGGTTGTGATCAAGTTGTGATTTTGCATTTCGTGACTTTTGGGGTCTCCTTACCTCCTTTCTCCCAATAGTCAAAACCACGATGGTGCTAGATCAACGGTCCAAATATTCTCTTCGATCAACGACTATGATCATGTCGATATTTTGCATTTTGCGACTTTGGGGGTCTCCCTACCTCCGTTCTCCCGATAGTCGAAACAACGATGGTGCTAGATCAACGGTCCATATCTTCTCTTCGATCAACGACTGTGATCATGTCAAGATTTCACGTTTCGCGACTTTGACTCTTATGGAGTCCCTTCGACACTTAGTCGAATTCCAAATCTGTGCACTCCTTGCAACAGATTCCTATATAAGACTTGGTTCTTGTGGATGATTGTGCATGCCTTGTAGCAGTCGCTTTGCACTCCTTGCAAAGGGAAAGTCTTGTGCTATCTCTTCTGAGCTTTGGAATCGAAATAGATTTCGTCATGCACTCCTTGCATTCTGTGTGCACACCTTGCACCCACTCAACAGAAGAGAAACAATTGAAACTCATACTAACATTCACAGTTTCATCCATTTATAATGAAATTCATTCATTTATGAAAACACAATAACATAGAATCACAAACAGTAACAACATCATGCATTTGGATCAATTTTCCTCTGTTGTATTCGTTCAGAAAATAAAAATGGCTACATCTATTCTCAAACAGAAAATAAAAATGGCTACATCTATTCTCAAACAGAAAATAAAACTCATAAAATTCCTACTAACTCGCAGCAGCCTTATTTGGGCATACAAAACCTCTATTTATCTCAGATGTTCCTTAGGGTTCCCCCCGACTACTCGTCTACTCAGAAAATGAAAAAAACTCTAACTGCTACCTAAGTTCAGTTACATTCAAGACTCAAGGTGAAACTCCTAGATCACGCGTGATCATCCACTCCCAAGCGTTTGATCTCCTTATGTTTTTCCAATCAGCTCCAAAAGATTCACAGTAACTCCTAGCGTTTGAGATTCTAAAATGATTCCCTGGCATCGAGTTGTCTTGCCACGCATGCTTGCTGACAATGCTCCTACATCATACTCCCCCTGGACAAAAATTTGTAGACTCATGTCCATGAGCTCCTGCACCGACTTTCCACGCTTCTGGATATCAACTTCATTTTCCCAACTGACATCCTCTATTGGGCGTCCCTTCCATTTGACCAGATATTCAAAACAAGTCTTCCTCCTGGTCTTTTTTCCAATTCTCTGATCAACGATCTTCTCCATTTGTGTTTTTTCTTCTATAAGCATTTGTTTCTCCCACTGAATCTTATCTTGATCTTTTGATACCTCTGTTTCATCTTTTCTGTAAGGATACAGGTCTAAAACGTTGAATATGGGTGATATGCCCACATCATCTGGAAGCTCAATATCATAGGCATTTGCATCAAACTTCCTTGAGATCTTACATGGTCCTATCTTCTTCATTTTTAACTTTTTATATGTCCCCCTACGGAATATTTATTTCCTGAGATGTGCCAGAACCTAATCTCCCACCTCAAATTGAAGTTCTCTGTGATGTTGATCAACTTTTCACTTATACTCTTGGCTAGATTTTTGTAATTGTCCTATGATCTGGCTATGGAGCTTCTGCATTTCAGCAGCAAAATCTTCTGCTCCAACGCTTCTGATCTCACTCTGTCCCAAGTCTCTCAACTCGGATACTCCCCTGGGTTGAATTCCATACAATCTCTGGAATGGGATTTTTCCATTACTTCTATTTGGTGAATCATTGTATGCAAATTCTTCTTGTGGAAAAATCTGATCCCACTAGTTATGATGCTCAGTGACCAGACTCCTCAACAAGTTTCCCAAACTTATGTTTACCACCTCAGTCTATCCATCCATCTGAGGATGATAAACTGAGCTGAAGGACAGATCCATCCCCAACTTCTTCCACAGTGTTCTCCAAAAATTATCAACAAATTGTGTGTCTCTGTCCAAGACGATATTTCTGGGTAAGCAGTGAAGTCTCACAACTTCCTTGAAAAACAGATTAGCAACATGTGTTGCACCACTAGTCTTATGGCATGGGATAAAGTGTGTCATGTTTGAAAATCTATCCACTACCACAATATGGAATCACATCCTCTTTGTTTTCTTGGCAGTCCTAACACAAAATCCATGCTTATTGCATCCCAAGGCCTCTCTGGTATTGGCAATGGTTGATACAATCCAGTGTCATGTCGTTTACCTTTTGCATGTTGGTAGATTCTACATTTGTTCAAAAATTTCATCACTTATGTTCTCATACCTAGCCAATAGTATGAACTACTGAATTGTGTGAATGTTTTATCATGGAAGAAATGTCCAGTCAATCCTCCACTATCCTTCTCCTTCAAAAGGTTGTCCCTCATTGAACTTTTTGGTATGCATAATTGATTTCCCTTGAACAACAATCCCTCTTGAATCGTATACTCTACCCACTGGCTCATATCTCTTAGCATAGGATCCATGCATGCTTCTTATGCCTCCTTGAAATATGGATCACCACTGTACATTTCCTTAAGGTGTTCAAACCCCAAGGTCTTCACTTGAAATTCCTGCAGAATCAAACATCTCCTTCTCAATGCATCAACAACTTTGTTGGCATTCCCACCAATATGTTTTATGAAAAAAGTAAAATTCTTCATAAACTCAATCCACTTTGCATGCTTCTGATTCAATTTTTTCTGTATGGTTATGAATTGTAAGGCTTGCTTATCACTGTACAAGAAAAATTCATGTGGGACAAGGTAATGTCTCCACTTCTTCAGGGCTTGAATTATGGAATGAAATTCCTTATCATATGTGGAGTATTTTCTCTTAGTCTCATTCAGCTTCTCACTGAAATAGGCAACCGGTCTATTATCCTGGCTCAAAACTACTCCGATTACAACTCCACTTGCATCGCATCTCACCTGAAATGTCCTTTCAAATTTTGGCAAGACTAGAATTGGTCGTTTTGTTATCTTCTCCTTCAGTATATTGAAGCTCCTCTCGGCCTCCGTTGTCCATTTAAAATAGTTGTTCTTCTTCTTCACTGTATTCATCATTGGTGCACAAATTCCACTGAAATCTCTCATGAACTTCCTATAAAAACTTGTTAATCCATGGAAGATTATTACCTTAAACATGATTCTTGGTGATGTCCATTCTTTGATTGATTTCACCTTCTATGGATCCATATTCAGTTCATTTGAAGAGATCACAAAACCCAAGTAAATTAGTTTTGTCTTCATAAAAGAGGACTTCTTCATATTTATCAGCAGCTTCTCCTGTTGTAGTCTCATCATCACTAGTGTTAGGTGCCTCAAATGATCCTCTTTAGTCTTACTAAAGATTAGTATATCATCCATATATACAGCCACAAACTTGCCAATGAAATCTTTCAGTATTTCATTGATCAACCTCATAAAAGTACTTGGGGCATTTGTTTAGCCAAATGGCATAACAAGCCATTCATACAAACCTTCATTTGTCTTAAAGGTTGTCTTCCACTCATCACCTTCTCTCATTCTTATCTGGTGATATCCATTTTTCAAATCTATCTTAGAAAATAAGTTTGCTCCACTTAGACAGTCCATTAAATCATCCATTCTTGGCAAAGGAAATCTATACCCGATGGTGATCTTGTTAATGGATCTTGATTCTATACACATTCTTCATCCTCCATCTTTCTTTGGACTCAACACAGTTGGCACTACGCATGGACTCAAGCTCTCTCTGACCAACCCTTTGTCTACAATTCCTGGACTTGGTTCTTTACGTCCTCATTCTCTCGAGGTGTCAGTCTGTATGTTTCTTTGTTTGGAATACTTGCTCCTGGTATCAGATCAATATGATGGTTGATACTTTTGATGGGTGGAAATAAGTTAGGAAGCTCATCCACCACTATGTCAGCAAAATTATCCAACAATTCTCGAATTTCTTCAGGAAAATCATCCATTGTACTACTTGTAAGGAAAAATCTAGGTTTCCTCACCATAACAAACTGCATATCCTATCCTTTCTTAACTTCTATCAAGAGTTACTTCCCACTCATGAGAAGTATGCATGTGATGGATTCATCTTTCTCTTTCTTCTCTTCTATTGGCAGCAACATGTGTGTCCTACCATTCTTCTCCAAGGTGTATGTATTCTTCCTCCCATCATGAATGACATTTATGTCAAACTTCCATGGTCTTCCCAAAAAAATATGGCATACATACATGGGAATTACATCACATATAATTTCATCTCTATATCCTCCTATTTTAAATTAAACCAAGAATTGTTTAGTAACCATTACCTGGTGTCCTTTCTGCAACCATGAGACTTTGTATGGCTTCAAATGTGTAGTTGTCTCCAGCACCAATTTCTCCACCATATCTGTGGATACTAAGTTGTCAATACTCCCATTGTCAATTATCACCTTGCAGACTATTTCCTTAGTCTAGGAAGCTGTCCTGAAGAGATTGTTCCTCTGCACTGGTTTTTCAACTTCTACCTCTGGTTTTAAGAGAACTTTTCTCAACATCAGAGATGTTCCATCCTCTGCTCCTTCTGCTTCAACATTTCTTCTCTATTCTTATGAAATGTGAGCTTCACCTTCTCCTTATTTCTTTCTCTTGGGACATTCCCAAGACTTGTGTTCTGCCTTTCCACAGGTGTAACATCTCACTTCTCCTCCTCTACCTCTTCCTCTTCCTCTGGAAGAACTTATTCCACCACCTTGTCTTCCTCGAGAACTTCCTACTCTTTCTGAGTGACTATGTGGTTTCTCAGTCTCATCTTTGGATTTTTGTGCCTTGTATTGGGAAACCCCCTTGCCTTTGTTCGGAACTGGGCTTCTACCTCTATCTCAATAATTTTGTTTTCTGGCCAACTTCGCCTCCACCTTCAATGCAAACTGATAAGCATCCTCCACTATCCTTACTGACATCATGCTGATCCCATCCTGGATTTCATACCTCAGGCCATTTATATACCTGGAAACTTTTTCTTTATATTTCTCCCTTTGTCCAATTCTAATGTTCAGCTTGTAGATATCCTATGTGTACTCTTTAACTGTCATACCCTTCTGTCTCAGGTTATGCAATTTCCTAAACAGATTGATCTGGTAATATTTGGGCACGAATTTTTCCTTTAGCTTGGCTACCATTCTATCCCAATTATTTATCTTATGTTTTCCCTTGCTTCTCCTCTCATTCTACAATTCATCCCACCACATTGCTACATGTCCCTTGAGTCTGGTGATATCATGTCTCACCCTCTTCTCCTCATCGACATCTTCATAGTCAAAATATTTATCCATGGATCTTATCCAATCCAGCATCTCTTCAACATCCAAATTGCCTTCGTACATTGGGACCTCTATTTTGGCTCTAGCTCCCAATCTGACAACTGCTCTCAGCAAGCATTCTTCGACAACATTCTCTCCTGCAGCTTCTTTGACTTCTACTTATTCTCTCTCTGCATCGCTGATGTCTCCATCATTAGGTTCTTTTCATTGTGTTGCCTCCATCGCCTCTAGCCTTGCACGAAGTTCTCGCATCTCCCTTTCTACAGCCTGATTGGCTAAAGGTTGTTCCACTCGTCTCCTCGATGGCATTGTGTCGACTGTCTCTCACACGTAGAGTGTAGCTTCGAGTTCTATCGTCTCCTTTATCTCCTTATCCTAACATATATAGACCAAAATCCGCTTTGATACCACTTGATGCAGTGCCCCCACCTCAGCAAGGTCTGCTGACCTCCCGGTCTCTGGATCTTCTCAATCTTCGAGCTGGAGAAACTCTTCGATTCCTTGCTGGAATCTTCAAGAAATGTCCACATGTCCTTTTCACGAAACTTCATCATGCAAACAAGAACCAGGCGCAATATTCTCTCATGCGACCACTGGTTGTGACCATGAGCCTAACCCAAAAGGCATTTCGTGATTTCGCGTGTCAGGTCTTTGCATGTGAATCACCCTGATTCTCCCAACCTCTGAAACCCCGACAAGAGTTTAGTGTGTACTAGCTCCTCCCCTGTCTTCCTTAAATGTGACTACGGGCAGTGACCACGCGCTTGAATGAAAGCTACCTCACGATTTTGTGTTTCACGACTCTGGGGGTCTCCCTACCTTCATTCTCCCGATAGTTGAAATCATGATGGAACTATATCAACAACCCAGATTATTCTTTTGATCAACGGCTGTGATCAAGTCATTATTTTTCATTTCACAACTATGGGGGCCTCCTTACCTTCGTTCTCCCAATAGCCGAAACCGCGATGGCACTAGATCAATGGTCCAAATCTTCTCTTTGATCAATCACTGTGATCATGTCGGGATTTCACATTTCGCGACTTTGGGGGTCTCCCTACCTCCGTTCTCCTGATAGCCAAAACCGTGATGGCGCTAAATCAATGATCCATATCTTCTCTTTGATCAACGATTGTGGTCATGTCGGGATTTCGCATATCGCGGCTTTTCCTCTTATGGAGTCCCTTCGACACTTAGTCAAATTCCAAATATGTGCACTCCTTGCATCAAATTCCTACGCAAGACTTGGTTCTTGTGGATGATTGTGCATGCCTTGTAGCAGTCGCTTTGCACTCCTTCCAAAGGGAAAGTCTTGTGCTATCTCTTTTGAGCTTCGTAATTGAAACAGATCCCATCATGCACTCCTCGTGTTCTGTGTGCACACCTTGCACTCACTCAATGGAAGAGAAACAATTGAAACATTCACAGTTTCATCCATTCATAACAAAATTCATTCATTTATGAAAACACAATAACAGAGAATTGCAAATAGTAACAACATCATGCATTTGGATCAATTTTCCTCTGTTATATTTGTTCAGAAAATAAAAATGGCTACAACTATTCTCAAACAGCAAATAAAACTCAAAAACTTAGAAAATTCATACTAATTCACAACAGCCTTATTTGGGCATACAAAACCTCTATTTATCTATAAGGGTCCTTAGGGTTCCCCCCGACTACTCGTCTACTCGGAAAACGAGAAAAACTCTAACTGCTACCTAATTTCAGTTACATTCAAGACTCGGGATGAAACTCTTATATCACTCATGATCATCTGCTCCCAAGCATTTTATCTCCTTCCATTTTTCCAAACAGCTCCAAAAAATTCGAAGTAAATCCCATTTTTCCAATCATCTCCAAAATATTCGAAGTAACTCCCAGCGTTTGAGATTCTGAAATGATTCCCAGATGTTGAGTTGTCCTACCACGCATGCTTGTTGACAATGCTCCCACATCACCTTAGGTCATATCTTTGGTAATTGGGCTTGGGTTTTTCTAGGTTTGGGACCTGGTAGTGATTTCATTGTTCTATCAGTGGGACTTTGTGATTTTTGGAGTGGATGTGACGAGTCTTTTGGTGGGTGGAGTCCAGTTCATAGCTGTCTAAGGATTGTGGTTCTAGGTTGCACTTGGATTCCAATGTTGTTAACTTCATCTCACCTTTGCACTCTATCCAAGAAGGTCCTAATCCCTCAACTTTTCTCCTTGGGTTTCTTTGTAATTGGTGCTTATGAAATTTCATTATTGAGCAACAAGAATGGGTTATTCTTGGAGTTTATTTTCTTTTTGTGGCTTGAAAATTGTCATTTCAGTTTGGGAACTACTACTCTAAATTCTTGGTCATTTGACTTATTATTCCCATATGATTCATTTTTCGACTATGTGTGTGGAAGGTGTGCTCAGGCCAGCCATGGATAATGATGATATAAAGGAGGTTAGGCGAGTTCTTCACATGCATGAAGACATCAATCGAGCCAACAACAGTGCACCAATGATAATCTCCTCCAAAATCACCAATCTTGAACAGACCAATGCCACACATAATGTTAATATTATGTTATTTCTTCTACTTTAGAAACAACAAATTAATTCACTAGAGACATAGTGAAATAATCTTCACTCCTTGGTTCTCTCTTAGTGTATGGGTTGTCTTTCTTTTGCCTCCAATAATCACAGCGCTGAGAATTTTCTTCACGTAGGGATATTGAAAGATGAAACTATCCATGAGATTCGAGATCCTATGGAGATTAAAGGTCCAAGCTCCCCTCATTCTAGTGAGGGGCAAGAAGAACAAGTCAATGTCCATTTCTGACTTAGTTTGAATGTTTTTTCAATTTATTTGTGTTTTGTCTCAATATGTTAAACATGCCACTATTATAAATATTTGAAACTCATGTTTGGAGGTGTTTTTGTCTATAATTGTTACTCTATAAATATGTCTATTTTTTTTTAAGTTCTATGAACTATGTAGAATGTAATTGTTGCTAGCCTCGGTGCAACTGTCTTTTTTAATGAATATAAATATATGTTTTGATTAAAAAAATATATCCAATGCATATTTAAAGTGGAAGATAAATATTATATTTTTGCCTACTAATAAGCTTACAAATAAGCTTACAATCCAAAGAAATAACGAACCAACAACTTCATTCCAATGATATAAAAATATATTTTTAGTTTTAGCTTGATATTATCAATCATATTATCGTTATTGTTAATGATAAATAAATTATTCACATATAAAACACCAATTAATTGTAATGCAATCATCACAATATTCCATATATAGAATAGAATCAATATAACATCTAGAAAATCCTATAATCCCATAGTGAAATAATTATTAATGGGCTTGTCGGATTCCATTTTAATTCCAAATAGAGATATCATTAGATTGCAAACAAGACTCTCAATTCCTCCTCTTATTAAAAAAAAATGGTTATTGGATGCATACTTTTTTAACCAAATCTTCATTAAATAAATATACTTTTAACCCCCATTTTGATGGATTTCCCAATGATTATTCACAACAATAGCAAAAACAACTATAATTGTTGACATTTTTCACCCTCAAAAAATGCTTCAAAATAATAAATATTTTCTTTTTTAGAATAGCCTTTTGCTACAATTTACATCTATAACATTATTTCATTATATTTGTCTTTTTTTTTTATTCATTTTTTAAGATTATTGGTTTTCACCATTCTTTTTTTTTTTTTTTT
>JZKD02S1958852.1:69462-153313 GCA_000966675.3 Picea glauca | reverse complement strand
CTGAAACCTGTCCCAATGTGTTCAGAGCATATCAATTAGCCAAAAATGATTATTCAATCATGGAAAACAAACATAGGCTCACCAAACCATGTCCTCCATCAAAGAGGGCTTGAAACTCCCTAGAGCTTCCTAAAACTTCAATGGTGAAAAAATTGTTGAAGAAGTCTTCAAATGGCTGTGAAAACGGCACTAATGGATCCATCACATCCAAAAACCCCTGGCTGGGCTTTTACGGCACCTCAATCGGCCAACAGATGAAGAAGTTAGGCCTCCTCCATTTTCCTCCTTTAAGCTTTGCTGGAACTGGCTCTACAGAACGCACCCCTGTGTGCATGAACCTGGAACACGCTCCCAATGCGCGTTATAACCTGGCACCGGGTGCAACCGTGCCAACGGTGCAAATCGTAGGATGGTTAGGGCGCCTCCAGCCCCCAACCGCCTAGCTCTCGGGCATATGGCGCATGTGACCGTGATCTGGGCAAAAGGGTGGTTAATGGTTATAAAACCCATTTGAAAACCAATTTTTAAACACGCGCGCTCCGGGTATAAACCAATGGTTAATAATAAAACCCACGCAAATGTATAACCGCGTGCACTAACACCCATGCCATATTTAATACACGGTTATATTTAATATACATTGCAATGCAATGTAGCGTATTGCAAAATACGCGCCATATATAATACAACTGTAATAAAACTTTGGTTTATAACATATGGTGTATATGTATGGGTCGTGCATTTTAAATCCGCGCAAATGCATATAAATCGTGGTCGTATGTTAAACCAATGTAACCATGGGCCGGGGCTTAAGCCGTACGCTGAAAAGTCCAAAATGCATGACACGTGTCACGCCCTGGAGCCGCCACGTCTCCTGTACGGACATGCCACGTATGTTGTACGGTCTGCCATGTGTCCTGTACGGACTGTACGAACAACTACAGTCAGCATCAAATTTTTCCCTATTTGGCTCGACGAACAGATCGTGATATCTTCTCCATACGGACTCTGTTTGCGAAAGTAAATATACCACCAGAATCAGGAAGACGAGACGGGCGCAATGGCACCATTTTCGTCACAATCCGAGCACTTTGAAATTTGAGCAAATTTTTCCCCCCTGGTCCAGATTTTGATCAGTTAGATTATGAATCTGAAGAAGATATTGAAGTTGAACAAAATGTTGAGGAAGGAGACCGAGCAACACGTTTGATATCCTTCTTGAGTAACAGAGGTAGTGTGAGGGTTGAATTTTTGTGCTATGATGGTAGTTTGAAGGTTGAAACTCTTATAGATTAGATATAAGATATTGAAAGACACTTCGAGTATGAGAATGTTCAAGATCCAAATGGTGTTTGTTTTTCCATTACGAAGTTCAAAGGATATGTTGCACTTTGGTGGGATATGTTGCAGGAAGACAGAATAGATCACAGATTAGAGAAGATTAAAACTTGGAAGAAGATGATCAGTAAGATCAAAGAGAATTTTTTACATGCTGACTACCAACAAAACTTGTGTAAACAAGTACAAAATCACAGGAATAAAGAGACATATGTGCGTGAATATACGAAAGAATTATTCAAGATGTCACTCAGGTCAGGGGTGAAAGAATAGAAGTATCAGAGAGTGGAAAGATACGTAAATGGATTGAAGTACTAGATTCAGGATGAGATGAGTACATATTTCTTTCGAAATGTAGATGAACCCTACCAGTTTGCTTTTAAAGTGGAAGAAAAGATTGATACAAGACTACGACAGAAGTTCCGGGGAAAAGGAACTAGAGGCAGAGGCAAAGCAAGTTGTTGGTGTATTTAATTGTCTAATTAAATCATCCAATGCATTCAATTGTCAACCTCGGGTAAGTCTTTCATTACAAGGTTATTGTGAAATGTATATGCAGACAAATATTTCTTCTAACACTATCTAATGAATGAAATTCCACTAACCCTAACTCACACACTTCCAGCACAATCACTGTGAACTAATCAGATTCTTATACCAACTAAAACTTCAATCAAGAAAGATTCTTAAAAAGAATCCAAAAGAGTCAATCCACCTTCTACTGAAACTGAACCAATAATTAAGGAATTTTGTACTTGCTAATTATCCAATCCTTACTGCTAAAACCAAATGGAATCTTAATAAAAATCACAAAGCACATTGATGGGAAGCAAGGAACACATATGTCAATAAATCCAATCATTTCTTGTAACTGGACAATCCTCTTGCAATTAACTAGAGACACATTCTTGTTGAAATCAACAGTGTTCTTCTATAGCTAACAAAGGAAGTGCACCCTCGCTTTGATGGAATCAAACCTTGCTGCAATTAATCAGGGCATACTCCTACGGAATTAGAATTCAAACAATTGTTGAATATAATTAGAAACCCAGGCATGTAGAATTGGAATAAATAACTTGTTGAAATTAATTAAAAACACTCCCATGTGGAATTGGAATGAAACACTTCCTACAATGAATCAGAAACACCCTCTTACTGAATTGAATTGAGAACACACCAGCAATAAATCAGATTGTAACATCTATGCTTAAAACAATTCAATTGCATCAATTATTTTCACCATGATTTAAACTAAGGAAAAGTAATGACAAGACAATCTATCTTATGCTTATATATTAATGATACAAGAGAAGCAACCCTACTAAAGAGGAGGGCCCTTCCTCCTTAGAAGGGGTGTAAAAACTACATAAAATCCAACTTAAGTACTCATAAATTGATACCATAAACTTTCCAGATTTCTATTATTCAATCAAAAAGGTGTAGATACAATTGTTGTTACTCATTTGTGAGCCGACTATTCTCTGTTTTCCCAAAACCAGCCTAACCTGGGAGAAAAGATGCTCTACCCTTTTAAATTTTTTCTCCCACTTCTAATCTTGGAAAAATTACAATTATGAAAATCCTTGAGAATCTTTCGATTCTCAAGTTGTTCGATGTCATCTTAATTAGGAAAATACAAGGAAATATGAAATATTGTCTATAATTGATTACAACTTGCATAATGACTTTTATCACATATCTGGCTGAATTTTCTTATTTATTTGGGCTGAAGACCCATGTTTGTAACATACAATAGTCATGACTTAAGATAAGACACATCATCAAGGTGAATCAATATTTGTCATGAGGTCCCATGGATCAATGGTCTAGTCAGCATCGTGCGATGATCCTCTGGTGGTAACAACATTCTAAAGTAGCGGTGTTTGCGCATCAAATCTCAGAGTAGCAGCACCTGTGAAACATCATCTCAGAGTAGCAGCACCTCGGAGTAGAAGAACCTCGAAGTAGCAGTTCCTTGGAGTAGAAGAACCTCAGAGTAGCATCACCTTGGAGTAGCAGCGCCTTGGAGTAGCAGCACTTGATTATTCTGCAAGATTCTTTAGCAATTAATCAATAGTTACCCAACACATAAATCATCCTTCCCTAAATGTAGGAAAATATTAAAGAATCAATGCATCAAATGGACTTAACATACCAGCGTCAAAAAGGTAACTCTTGGACCATGATAGCTATGGGAAAGGTGTGAATAAGAAAGAAAAGGTATGATATAAGTAACAAAATGATGGCAAAAAGGGTGCCATTCCCAAGACGCAACACAAGTTCTACTAAAGAAAATGAGAAGGAGGATGAGGCGACCAATAGAAAACATGCAAGAGGAGGAAGAAACGTTGGAAGAGGTAGAGTTTTTGGTCGTATTAAGTATGTAATTACATGTTATAATTGTGGAGTAGATGGTCACAAAGCATTGGAATGTCCAGAGAGGTAGAACGCAGCAAGAAGAAATGAAGCGAGGATGCAAGTCACCCAAGTAGATGAGGTAACAGATTCTCATGGGAATGTGGAAGTACTCCAGAAAGAAAAAGGAGAAAACATAATGTTGAGAAGAGTACTACTCAAGCTTGAAACAAAGGAAGCAAAAGAACCTGAATAGAAAAAGAGAGTGTTCAAAACTAAATGTAAAATTCATGATAAGTGTTGTCATTTGGTCATAGATGGTGGGAGTATAGAAAATTTTGTATCCACTGAAGTAATGGGGAAATTGAAGTTGAAAATAATTCCACATCCCAATCCATATCAAGTTTCATGGTTGCAAAATGGACAATAGGTAACTATGACTGAACAATGTTTATTGAGTTTCTAGATTGAAAGTTTTGGCGAACAATTTTTCTGCGACGTGATAGAGATGGATGCATGTCATGTATTGCTTGAGAGACCATGGATGTTTGACACAAATGTATTCCATGATGGCAGATATAATTCATATGAATTTTTCAAGGATGGTCAGCATTATAAGTTGGTACCAATGTTAGAAAAGAATATGGACAGAAATAACAACAAGATTATGAATGACAGTAACAACGAACTTATGAATGACAATAACAGCAAGAATATGCATGGTAGAAATAGTTGAATCATGTTATGTTCTGATAAGGAGTTTCTAAGAGATCATAAACAAAGTGGTTGTCATTTGCTATAATGCCAAAAAGGATTTAGGAGATGGAGAAAACGGATTTTGTGTCATCCTAGATTTAACAATTGATGAAAGAACTTAAGGAAATTGTAGCAAATGATTTACCAGCAGGATTACCTCCATTGAGAAGCGTATAACACTAGATCGACATGATGTCGTGGTTGAGTTTTCCAAATAAATATCCTTACTGAATGACTCCAGTAGAGAGTGAATATGTAAATAGACAAGTACAAGAGTTACTTGACATAGGGTTAATTCGAGAAAGTTTGAGTCCTTGTGCAATACCAATAGTTTCGACACCGAAAAAGAATGGTGAGTGGAGGATGTGTACAAATTCATGGGCTATTAATAAAATTACCATTAAGTATAGGTTTCCTTTACCAATAATGGATGATCTCATGGATTGTTTGAGTGGCACTGAGTACTTCACGAAGATTGATTTCAAGAGTGATTATCATCAAATTTGGATAAGAGAAGGTGATGAATGGAAAACAATGTTCAAGAGAAAATATGGGTTGTTTGAGTTATTTATTATTCCCTTCGGTTTAGCTAATGCAACCAGCACATTCATGAGGATGATGAACGAAGTTCTGGAACCGTTTTGGGAAAATTTGTTGTTTTATATTTAGATGACATTATGATTTTCAATAGGAGAATAGAAGAACATTTGGAGCATGTGAAGAAGGTGTTACAACAATTGAAAGAGGAGGCATTGCTGATAAATCTGAAGAAGTGTACGTTTTTACAAAAGGTGCTTGTATACTATGGTTTTTTGGTTTCTAAAGAAGGTTTAAATATGGATCCCAAGAAGGTAAAAAGAATTTTGGATTGGCAAACACCTTAATGCACTTTTGACGTGTGGATTTTCCATGGATTGGCGAGTTTCTATAGGAAGTTCATTCAAAATTTTAGTCAAATGTGTGCACCTCTTACTGAATGCATGAATAAAGGCACATTTCACGGTAAAGCAGCAACAACGAAGTCATTTGAAGATTTGAAGAAAAGGGTGACAAAATAGCCAGTATTGGCACTTCCATATTTCAATAAGGTATTTCAAGTAGACTATGATGCAAGTAGGATAGTAATTGGAGCAATTCTGAGCCCAATAAGGTAGATCAATAGCATTTTTCAGTGAAAAGTTGAATGAAGAAAGGAAGAAATACTATGTTTATGATCAAGAATTTTATGCTATCATCCAGGCCTTGAAAAAGTGGCGACATTACTTGCTTCCAAAGGAGTTTGGTTTTTTACTAACCACAAGGCATTGCAGTACATTAATAGACAAGGTAAATTGAATCATAAACATTCTAAATGGGTAAAAGTTTTACAAAGTTGTAGATTTGTTTTGAAACACGGATCGGGGAAATCAAACAAGGTTGTTGATGCATTGAGTCGTAGGACGGTATTTCTAAACACCATGTCAGTTGCAGTGGTAAGTTTGGAATGTGTGAAAGGGTTGTATGAAAAGGATGAAAATTTTGCAAAGGCTTGGAAGGCATGCAAAGAACCATGGAGTATGGATCGAACACCATTCTTAGAGTACCACATTCAAGAAGGATTTGTGTTTAAGAACCAACAGTTATGTATTCCATAGAGTTCATTACAGTTAACCTCATTAGAGAGTTACACAGTGGTAGTTTAGGAGGACATTGTGGCATGGACAAAACCACATCATTGGTGAAAGAATGGTACTTTTGGCCAAGCATCAAAAAATATGTCAGAAAACGTTTTGAGCGTTGTAGACTTTGTCAATTATCTAAGGGTAGAAGTCATAATATGGGAATTTACACTCCATTGTCGATACCTGAAATACCATGGGAAGATGTAAGCATGGAATTTATTTTGGGACTACCTATGACACTAAGGCAGTATGATTCTATGATGGTACTAGTAGATTGGTTTTCAAAAATGGAACATTTTGTAGTATGTAAGAAGAAAATTGATGCTAGTGAAGTGGTTGCCTTGTTTTTCAGAGAAGTGGTATGGTTACATGTCCTACCAAGGAGTATTACTTTAGACAGAGACACGAGATTTGTTGGTCACTTTTGGAGGACACTTTGGAAAAGGTTGGGTTCTAAGTTTCTATACAATTAGGCCTATCATCCCCAAACATATGGGCATACTGAGGTGGTGAACCAAATCTTAGTAAACTTATTCGGAAGTTTGAGTGGCAAAAATACTAATCAGTGGGATTTAGTTTTGGCACAAGTTGAATTCGCTTACAACGATTCAGTGAAAAAATATACAAGGAAGATTCCATTTCAAAATTCTTATGGTAGGCACCAAAAGGGGTGGTATATTTTCTTGATTTACAATATCTAGGAGATAAAAGGAGTGTTGATGCAAGTGATTTTGCATACATTATGCAGGAATTGCATGAGAAGGTGAAGTAGAAACTACATGCAAGTAATAATAAGTATAAACATAGGACAAACCTAAAGTGAAGATAGAAAATATTTAAATAAGGTGATTTAGTCATGGCTCACTTAAGAAAGGAACGATTTCATAGAGGTACCTATAACAATCTTAAGTATCAAAAAATAGGACTGTGCGGAATCTTGAAGAAAAATTATGATAATGCTTATCAGTTGGAACTTTCGGACAAGTTCGATATATCTCCAACATTAAATTTTGTTGAACTGTATGAGTTCCATAAAGGAGAAAATGGTGATGATGAAATTACTTTGGACGGATGGGAACAAAAACCAGTCAAGTGAGCTAAGGAAGTGGAAGAAATGTTAGCCACAAGGATTGGTAGAAAAACTCACAACAAGGAATATCTAGAATATTTAGTCAAATGGAGAAACAAAGGATATAAGGATGGACCGTGGGTTTCTGAAGAATAACTAATGCACATGTGAAAATCTTCATCCTCTGGAACAACAACTACATGAGCTGGGAGATCATGTTTTTCTTACCAAGGGTTTCTGTGTTGATGATTGTAGCTATGTGAGACATTCTCTAGCTTACAAACTTGTGAGATGTGGATCATTGCAGGCATGTGAGATATTATCCAACTTACAAACCTGAGAGAAAACCCTTGAAGAGGGTGTGTGGTTCATATCTGAGACAGAGCTGGAACATAGAGATGACCTCCTCCATTTAGAGAGTTGAGAAGAACTCCATATGATTTTCCTCTAGGAAAGGCGATATGTTGAGTTGGGCGTGCATGTGGTTGAGCACAAGCTGAACGTGTGAAACCCCAAAGTGTTGGGTGCATCATCATGAGAACATAAATGAATATGATGTGTTAGCCTCCTCTAAGTAGCAGAGTTGAAGAGAAACTCTAGATGAATCTCCTGTGTGATGCAGTGGAAAAGAAGATATGTTGAGTGGATGTGTTTGTGGACGAGCACAGGTGAACGTGTGAAGATCTGGTTCTTGTGTGTAATGCAGTGAGCCAAATATATGGACATCCCTATGGATGTGCCCCTAGTAGATGAGAATTAGTGGGGGTATCAGATCCTTTGCTATATTTTTCAAGAGTTGGACCTGCCTGTAACCCTAATTGTAATGTAAAGGGTACAGGTCAACCCCGCCTTAATGTGACTGGTAATTAATGTAAAAGATAATTAATTTGGTTAATATTAATTATGTTATAAGCTAGTGAATTCAGCCTTGTTGTTCCAATAAACACTTTTTTTGATAGGTTCAAGTTAGTATAAGTAAAGGTAAAATCCCCATTGAGGAAACATATCTTTCAAGCAAGTTTAGAAATTTCAGCAAGTACACCTTCTTGGGAAAAGTGCACATGAACTCTCTTGGGCACTAGTATTCTAGGGTTTGAGCACCCTCTTGTGTGATAGGTTTTATATTGGTGGTGAAGGTATTTCACTTGAGGATTATATCAAAGGATTTGGCTGGGTTTTCTTCCCTTGTTGAGAAGGGTTTCCCAGGATACTTCTTGTGTTCTTCTGCATGGTGCTTCTTCTTGTGATCTTGATTGCTACAACATTTATGGTTATAGTTAAATGATAAAAATGGAATGAAATTCATGCTTAACCTTGACTATTTAAAAAACAGCATGGTATCAAAGCTTAGGTCTTGAAATAACCCATTGCACAAGCAGCCACCAAGTCTCAACTCACATTTTGCAGAACCGTACAACCCTTCTAGTGTTTCCAGAAAATTTTGTACAACCCTCCCTTTAGTGGTGATTCAGCGCTTAATACTTGGATGTTGGGGATACTTTTGGCATAGAAGAGTACGGCCTCCCCCAATGCATCTGTAGAAGCTATCAAAGTGAAATTCCAAGAAATTTTTATTTTTGGCCATAGGGTTTCTAGGGTGCCGAAATTTCCTGCAGAATATTAATTCTAGATTTCTAAAGAAACGTTTCTCTTGAATCAGCAAGCAACTCTGTGAAACTATAAAGTTCATTGTTGGCAGTCATAAGTCCAACATAATCCAAGGTTTCTAATTCAACCTAATCATTAGGTTTTCAAAATCCAGTTGACGAGAGTTTGAAGAAACCAATCAAATGAAGAACATATCCTTAGTATAAGATAGGCTTGATGGAGAAAGCAACTTCATATCCTGGAAATCAAGGCTTCAAGTCACCCTTGAAGAAGATGACCTCTTGGATGTGGTAACTAAAACCCTACCAACCACAGCTATAGATATAGAGAAGAATATAAGAAAGGAAGAAGATATCAAAGCAATAAAATTAATCATCTACTCAGTAAGAGATCACCTCTTACCTCGTATTGCCAACCTGAAGATAGCCTATGATGTGTATGAATCTTTAAAAGTAATGTTTGAAAGCAAAAACACCCTCAGAGCTCTTACCTTGAAGAGCCAACTTCAAAGTAATAAGATGATGAAAGGTGACACAGTTTCCATCTTCTTTATGAAGTTATCAAAGATTAAAGATTAGCTAGAGACCATCGGAGAAATCATGTTTGATAGAGAACTTGTCTTAACCACTCTCAACAACCTCCCAAAATCATGGGATCCCTTCCTTTAGAGTATCAGTGGAAGAGAAGCTCTACCAACCTTTGATCGTCTATGGATAGATTGTACTCAAGAAGAACTTAGAATTAGAAATAGAGAAGTGGAAGATTCTTCAAAAGAAAATCATGCTCTTGCACTTCATACAATAAAGGAGGAAAATTCAAAAGAAATTTCATGCAAACATTTAAAGGTGAAAAGTCTTCACCAAATCTAGGTTATCAAAGAAGAGATGTTTCAGAAATTCAATGCTTCAGATGTGACAATTACGAACAATATGAAAGAAAGTGTCCAACTAGGAAGAAGGGAAGACAATATGCTTCCACCGTTGACATTGATCCAGACCCACCTCAAAAGAATGAAGAGAATAGAGAGGAGAATTACTTCCTCTAAAACTAAAGCATGACTACAAACCCGGTAAATCAATTGATTTCAAATTTTATAGTTGATTGTATTTTTGAATAAATCTCTAGTATGGGAGCCTTCAAATACTTGGACCATTATCCCTGGTACGGGTGTCCAGACCATATTTAATTGATTATTATGTGAGAACAAGTAGATAAGTTGTCCTTAAAAGGAGATACCCATTCAAAAATCCTAGAGAATCACAAATGGAGATTGACAGTAAGATAATACCTTCTCCCCTTTCAGCAGCTTAGAGGGAGACAGAATTTTTTTTAGGTTGATCCAGTTGCTCCAGTTGATATGTTCAGAGATATTGCAGTAGGTCATAAAATCCCTACTGAGACTCACTCTGCAAGAGGCAAAGAAACTTGCAAGCCTCTCAATGCACATCCCAATAAAGTAAAATAGATTTTTCAAGATATCAGTCATGAGCCACCTTATTGATGTTGAGCCTCCTTGTATTAGAGAAGAAACAGGAGAAAAGGTATGGCAAGATGACATAACAGAAGAATACCAGTATATCTTAAAGAGTGATGCATAATATATTATTCAGGGACTAGAAGGGAATTCCATGGTAACCTTCAAGTGGATCTATAAGATCAAACATGCAGCTGATGGAAGTGTCTAGAAATACAAAATGAGATCTATAGCCAGAGGTTTCTCACAAACAGAGGGAGTTGTCTATGATGAGACACTTGATCCAGTAAAATCGTTACACTTCCATCCATACTACCATCCATGAGATGGAAACTATATTAGATAGATAAATTCTTGATGAGTTTGGAGTTCAACAAGAGTGTTGCTGATCCAAAACTATATCATTACAATGTTGATGACGAAGGCTTGATTTTGATTACTTATTCAACAAGTCTTATTGTTGGTAATCCTTGACTTCTGAATTCGAGATGAAGAATCTAAGTATGATGCACTACTCCTTGGGACAAGAAGTGTGATAGAGAACCAATGATATTTTCCTGAGTCAAGGAAAATATACAGTAAAGATACTAAAGAAGTTCAAGTATGACAGAATGCAAAATCCACTATGATAAATTTAAAAGGAAAAGATTGATGATGATTCAGACAATATTGATCCACATTGGATCACTGATGTATCTGGTTAACACCAGACTTGATTCATGCCATGCAATGAATGTGCTTAGTCATTTCATGAGTCAACCGAGACAGACTCACTAGACAACTGCAAACATGAGGCATAGTTGGATATGGCCTAAGATATACCTCCAGAATGAACTTGAGTTTGCAGGATATGTCTATTCAGATTGAGAAGAAAGTACAGTGGACCAGAAGAGAACATTTGGTTGATGTTCTACCATGAATTTTTTCATGGTTTCCTAATGCAGCAGGAAACGAAAATATATGTGGCCTTGAATACCACAGAAGTAGAGTATGTACCATTGAGTGTGAAAAGAAATATGGCTTCACAAGATTTTGACAGAATTACTTGATCATGAGATGTATTCTATGATAATAAACAAGAGTTGTTTATAAAGATCCTTGATAACCTAGTGTTTCCTAATGGATGGAAACACGATGAGATGAAATATCCTTATATCATAGATATGATGCAGAGAAAAATCGTACACATGCAGTACCTTCCTACACATGAGCAGATTGAAAACATCTTCACCAAACTAATTTGGTAAAGAATGCCTCCCTAGTTGAGAGGGAGTATTGATGACTCCAGCCAATACAAAATTCAGAGTACATCTATGTGAGACTTGGAATGATGAAGAATGCCTCCCTAGCTGAGAGGGAGTGTTGATGATTGCAACTATGTGAGACATTCTCCAGCTTACAAACCTGTGAGATGTGGATCATTGCATCCATGTGAGATATTATTCAACTTAAAAACCTGAGAGAAAACCCATGAAGAGGGTGTGTGGTTCCTATCTGATATAGAGTTGGAACGTAGAGATGACTTCCTCCATTCAGAGAGTTGAGAAGAACTCCAGATGATTATCTTGTCAAAAAGGTGATATTTTGAGTTGGATGTGCCTGTGGTTGAGCACAAGGTGAACGTGTGAAAACTTAATGTGTTGGGTGCATTGTCATGAGAACATAAATGAAGATGATGTCTTAGCCTTCTCTGAGATATGTGATGCAGTGGAAAAGAAGATATGTTGAGTGGACGTGCATGTGGACGAGCACAGGTGAATGCATGAAGATATGGTTCTTATGTGTAATGCAGTGGGCAAGAGATATGGACATCCCTATGGATGTGCCCCTAGTGGATGAGCACTAGTGGGTGTATCATATCCTTTGTTATATTTTTCAAGAGTCAGACCTGCCTGTAACCCTAATTGTAATGTAAAGGGTATAGGTCAGCCCCACCTTAATGTGACTGGTAATTAATGTAAAAGATAATTAATCTGGTTAATATTAATTATATTATAAGCTAGTGAAGTCGTCCATGTTGTGACAATAGAAACTTATGTTGACAGGTTCAGGTTAGTATAAGTAAAGGTAAAATCCCCATTGAGGAAACATATCTTTCAAGCAAGTTTGGAAACTTCATCAAGTACACCTTCTTGGGAAAAGTGCACACCTCTCTTGGGTGTTATTATTCTAGGGTTTGAGCACCCTCTTGTGTGATGGGTTTTATCTTGGTGGTGAAGGTCTTTCTCTTGAGGATTATAGCAAAAGATTTGGTTGGGTTTTCTTCCCTTGTTGAGAAGGGTTTCCCATGATACTTCTTATGTTCTTGTGCATGGTGCTTCTTCTTGTGATCCTGATTGTTGCAACATTTATGGTTATGGTTAAATGCTAAAAATGGAATGAACTTCATGCTTAACCTTGAATATTTAAAAATCAACATTCTGATGCAGGAGCATCTTTGGTTATGGGAAATATTCATCACCCAAAAACATTTAAATTATGTACAAATTAATTTAGGAGGAATAAGGATGGTTGCAAATCTACTCGACATCTCGTGTTGTAACTCCTTGTTCTAATTGACAGTGTTGGAACTCGTTGCAACTCCACGCTACAGAATTTGTGTTATAACTCACTACAACTCCTATGCTACAGAATTTGTGTTATAACTCACTGCAACTCCTATACTACAAATCCACACTACATGATTGGTGCTACAACTCACTGCAACTCCATGCGACAGGATTTGTGATAGAATTTTTATGCTACTACTCAACGTTCTGATTCCAAATTCAGTCCGCGCAACTCATGAAGATTAAGTTCCAAGTGGAAATTATTGGTGAAGGAAGAGGAAACAAAATTGAATTGGAAAACGGTTAGGTAGCGAACAGTCATGACTATTCATCTTCCCGATGGAAGGGGAAACAAATCAACCAACAGAAACAACATAAAAAGAGGAGGAAGAAATATGTCGGTGTTCAATAGAGTTAGAAGGAAGGTTTCTCTCAGGTCAATTAGGAGTGTTTGAGACATCCACCAAGAATGAGATCGAGAAAACACAGTGTAATATGCAGAAGAACAACATAGTAAATGTTGTCCCTTGACCAAGTTTTGAGGAACACTTGGTCATAATTGACCGTTTTTGGACTTTGACACCCTGTCAAATATGGAGCGCCAGGCAAAGCAGAGATCATGGAACCTCAGTCCACTTTTGGGCCTCTTTTAGGGTTTTGGGTTAATGTAATGGGAAAGGGATGTCGGCCCGTGGGTTTACCCACGTTTAGACCCACTTTTGTAAAATATAAATAGATACTTAGGCAATGTAAGGATGGTTGATGGCTTAGTGATAGTAGTTGGATTTGTGTGATAGGATGTGGATTATAGATGTTCTGTGCATGATTGTAAGAGGCTTGCAGAGTTAAGTGAAGTTGTTGTAAGAGATTGCAGAAGGCTTTGTGCTGAGGTGTAAGGAAGAAGGATCTAGTGAGTAGCATAGATCTTTTGTCCTATGCGAAGAAGGGTCTAAGGCTCTATGCTGTAATTGATGATTGAAGATACTAATAAAGAAGAATATCTTGTGGACGTAGCCCCAGGGTGGGGGTAAACCACGTACATATGTGTGTGATTCTTTGTGCTTCAGCTTGATGTGTTTATCTCTTTCTTTGCTAAGTGCCTTGATATATTTAGATACATCTACTTATGATTTGTGCTTCTTAGATGTGTATGAATGTTAGACTTGATATGTAAGAGGATGCTTAGTGTCGATCTACTGGATCTGATCTATTTTACTGTTGTTAAGTGTTGAAATACCTTTGAACACTGCGATGATCTGTGCCATCTATGAAGTATAATAAGGGTCAAATATTGATGAATGATATATGTTAAGTGCCCTGTAAGGATAGAATCACATATCTGTGTCCCAGCTAAGGTTGCAGACACCTAAGTCTTGTAACCACTTATGCCTATACCTCGGGTGAGACTTCATCTGCTTCACAGGTGTTGTCGAAAGGGCTAGTATTTAGGGCTTTGTTGGTGCACTCTTAAGCATTGAACCATGGGTTTTCCCCTGTGCTAACAAATGGTTTCGTTGTCAGGACCTGAAACTGTGATTTTTGGGAACTAAGGAAGAAGAAACTTTCTGCAAAAGAAAGCTCTGTGTGTAGATTTGTTGCCCTAGTGTGTAGCTTTTTACTCAACCTGTGAAGCTTTGTGCCAGGAATAAGGTCAGATATGAGGAAAGGAAGATCAGATATGAAGAAAATAAGTGAGATCTGAACACTCTGTGCTCTAAGAAAAGTAAAAGTGGGAATTTCTGAAAGAAAGAGGTCAGATATGCAGAAAAGAGGTAAGATCTGTAAGCCCTGTGCTCTAATAAAAGCAAGAATAGTTAAAATTTCTTAGATCTGGAAGCTTTGTGCTATGTAGAAGTAAGATAAGTGAAATTTGTGTTTCTAGAGCATGGATCTAGGTATGTTTGATAGATTTGGTCCTAGCTTAAAACCTAGGACATTAATAGAAGAAATAAAGTTTGATATGAGTAGATCTGATAAGCATAATGATAGATATGTTATACCTATGCATAGAAAGAATGTTTGGACTAACAAATAGATGCAGGATCCTAGAAGGAATTTTTTTGCAGGCTAACTACCATGATTCTAGTGCGCAGTACAGAAGAAGTTGGGGATCATTTAAGAGAAAGAGAGGATTGACACTATGTTACGATTGCAGAAAACCAGGCCATCTAGCTAAGGATTGTCTAGGTGGAAAACCCAATTGTTTATGTTGCAAAGTTTTGGACCATGAAGTATTGGATTTCTCTAGAATGATTGCTAAGCTTGAAAGAATGAATCTACATGAAGAACACCCTAGGACAGCCCCAGAAATAGAAGAACCCCAGAAAGAATCAAAGAAAGTATTAATACAGATGAAAGAAACCCGGAAAGAACATAAAGATGTCCTCCTACTAGAGATTTTCAAAGAAAAAGAACAAATCGAGGCAAAAATAGGGGACTTCAACATTGACTGTATTCTTGATGAAGAAACACAAGTAAACATTATGCCAGAAAGAACCTGGGAAGTTATAGGTAAGCCTGCCATGATTCCTTCACTAGGAGGAATAGGACTATTCAAAGGAAAATTGGTGATGTTATGTGGAAAACTCGCTTAGATACCTATGACAATCAATGGGACTTCGACAGAAGAAGATTTTCAGATTATCAAATTTATTGAGGACGACACCTTGTTCACTATGTTACTTGGAAAACCTTGGATTGAGAGAGATCAAGCCAGAAAAAAGGAAGAAGAAAATGTATTACAACAGTAGAGACAAGAGATAAAATATTTCATGACCAGAAGGATCGCACAGTTGATTGAGGAACAGGAGAATAAACCAAAGTTATTTGACACTAGAAGCTCAGATGTCAAATAATTAGGGGACTCACAGAAGATTGGAGTATCTGTACCATATACAGATGAAGTAGTTCTCCTGAGTCTTGTGAAAGAACCTCAGCAACGCGAAGTGATTATGCCCAAGGAAAATAAGAACCAGATCGAGAAACGAACTACCGAGACAAAGCTCACGGGGAAGAAGGCTAAAAATCTAAGTAAAAAGAGAGCTCAGATCGACAGGCTATAGAAGGTTCCAGAGGGAACCCCTCTGAAAGAAAATTTGCATAATTTGAGCTTCGTCAGGATAACAAAACAATGACATGGGTCACTTTGTCATGGAGAAGAAATATAGTCGTTGGAGGCCGATATAACCGTTCGAATTTCGCCTCGAACAGATCAAAAAGCGTTGATGGCTCATCACCAGACCATTAGACCACACCATAACGGATATAACTAGAGTTAAGGAAGCCCCATATCCATTGCAAACAATCTATTACAGAGTTACTTACTTAATCCATCATGCCATGCACGGAAGACACTTTTGCTAATCATGAATTTGAATCTGCAAACTACCTAAATTATGAATCGTGATTACTCCACCCTTACTCTCTACCTTACTACAATATCTACGTTACTTTGAGAACCCGAGATATTGATCCTGAGCGTATATGTTCGACGAATTTAGCACAGCTAGAGAATCTGTAAGAGAGGTACTCGCTAGCCTCAGAGCCAAAAGAGTCATGTCGGAGCGGATATTGTCTATAGGTTTATAGGCATCATCGACAAGAGGAGTTCAAGCCTCCCCGTCGACTGCTCGAGTAGGAACATCCTAAGCCGGCACAGAAAGAAGAACCAAACATAAGGACGATATGGCCAATGCAAAGTTGGTCCCATCCATCCTACTTGCTTACATACCACCTCTGAGTAGTGCGATCAACAGATATAGTGTGCCTAGAGACTTTGAGTACACTCTAGTCATGGCGTACCTACCGAAAGGAGTACGCGTAGTTCACGTAGATCACGACAAGATCGCAGCCTTGAAGTTTAGTGACTTCAACCTAGGGGATCATAAAGTTTACAGCACACTTGCCCCGTACAAGTACCTAACCAGAACCAAGGGCAATAATTTGAAGATCATCCCTCAACAATGGACGATGAACCTCGCGTAGTCTACTCTGCTCAACATTATTAAGATACCGCACTTCAACAGACACCAGGAGGTGAATTCTTGTGTGAAGCTACTGCTAGAAAGTTACCATGGAGGATACTTATGGTTGAACCATCACATAATAGTTGATCCAGTGTTGATCAACCAGATCACCGGGCTTAGCATGCAGGGCCCTGATCCCCACGATTACTATCTTGGGAAGACCACGGATCACACTCTTGCTCAGAAGATCAAAGAAGCCTATGGCAATGTCGAAAAAGGTGAGCGAGGCTACAAGGTAGCTTCTATTGAAAGTGGCACAATGCGCCTCACCTGTCAATTGATCGCAGGGAAGTTGGTACGCAAGAATCGACTCACGCAAGTATCTGGCTTTGTACTCGACCTCGCAAGAAAGTGCACAGAGGGACTACAGATGAACTGGGTGAAGTACCTAGTAAGTCAACTAGAGATTGATTGCAGAGAAGCCCAGGATCAGGGGCATGAATTTCATTTTAGATGGCTCTTGATACTTATAGATTTCGTTGCATGGGAGCTACCGGAAGGTGCAACCTTCCCCGACATTGACCCCTTTAAACCACTGGATGTGAAGTTCAGTACCTTGTGGTACTCGAATGACATGAACAAGCAGTGGCAATGCAATTCCATATTTCATACCTACTACACCCAGTTGAAGATCTCCATCCAGTCTGAGCCTCGCATGACCCAGAATACTTTACACAAGTTTCGACATTTGATAAAGTTTAGTGCAAACTGCCATTTTATATATCTGACAGCATGCGCTGATGAGAACAAGGAACAACTTCAGTCTTATTACAAGCTGACAGAAGAAGACCTGGAGGAAATCACCAAGCAATGGTCGGTGGACCTTCTTATTCCAGTAGACCCCGTAGAAGTGTCTGACATTGATAGCCCAGAAGCTACACAGAATACACCTGGACCCAGTAAGACAAAGAAAACAAAGCAGACAAAGAAGGATGAGGATATCTAGGATGTAGAAAGTAGATATATAAGAACCGCATCTGTTACACTAGAGCAAGGAGGTAATGGTGAAGACTTAGAGAAAGTCGAACAGAGGCCAGGCAATGAAGTAGAAATCATAAAGAAAAGGAAGGGTTCACCTCCAGAACCTTCCTCCTGAAAGAAATCAAAATCACCCGTGACTAAGTTGAAGACCACGCTCACTCCAGATGACTTTAGTTTTCTCATCATAGCTATGAACGAAGCCATAGAAGAGATAACAGAAAAACAAAAATATAAGAAATAGACAATGTACAATAGAATCGAGATTGAACTCCAAGAAGTACATCAAGCTCTCTAGTCCAGCCGCGCAGTCTCCTCTGCACCCCTACCAGAAGGAACAACAGAAGAAGGAAATGAACCATTTCAACTCCACAAGATTGATAACACGGTCAAAGTACGCCTTCGAAAGGCACAGTAAGAATTAGTGCAGGCCACCCAGGCCTTAAAGCAAGCATAGGAGGAAATCCTCAAGCAACGCCGAGCTACACAACAAGAGAAGGACTCTCTTCAAGTGAAATTTGAAGAAGACAGAGCAAAGATTCAAAAAGAGAAAGAGCAGTTGCTCGTGAAGCATATTGGGATTGAAGAAGAAGTCAACAGAGCATTTTTCTCTGTGACCAGCTTAGAATAGAAGGCAGAGGACACCATCGAATTCCAAGTGATGACACTTGCTAAAGTTATTCAACAACTTCAACAAAGATTCATGGACTTAGAGATTCATACCATACCACAGACCCCATAAGAAGTACACAACCAGTCAGAAATAACTGCACGGGGAACTGTAGAAAGGATTAAAGCACTCTCTGAGGAATGCAAACAGTTAAGTAGCAGAAGTGTGCAGATCTACGAGAACCTAACCGAGAACCCAGAATTGCATCAATTGGAGTCACAGCTCTAAGAGGTGAAGTACGAAGCTAAAAAGATACAGGTGCAGCTGAAGACCCTATCGCCCGTAGAGAGAATGAAGAGGCTTCAAGAGAAACGCATAGCCCAACAACAGATTCACATGCTTAAGAGTAAAGTAATGGAAGTCTCTCAACGACTGCAACCAGTGCAAGAAAAGGCATGCCAATTGTTCACTGAAGTTGAAATCCAAGGAGTAGAAATTGAACAGCTTGTGATTACAACATAACAGCACCTAGAAGGGTCGGTGAATGAGGCACTCATCCAAGATTTCGTCGAGCAAGAGGCAGTAGCAATGCGGCAAGTCGAAGCATCTCAAGGAATTCGAAGCAGAATTGGTCAGACCTGAGTGACTCGGGACAAGTCACATGTGAGTGTTGGGGGCATGTTGGCCCTTGACCAAGTATTGAGGAACACTTGGTCATAATCGACCATTTTTTGGACTTCAACACCCTGTCAAATATGGAGCTCCAAATGAAGCAGAGATCATGAAACCTCGGTTCACTTTTGGGCCTCTTTTAGAGTTTTGTGTTAATGTAATAGGAAAGGGATGTCGGCCCATGGGTTTACCCATGTTTAGGTCCACTTTTGTAATGTATAAATAGATACTTAGGCAATGTAAGGATGGGCAATGGCTTAGTGCTAGTAGTTGGATCTGTGTGATCAGATGTGGATTATAGATGCTCTGTGCATGATTGTAAGAGGCTTATAGAGCTAAGTGCAAGTTGTTGTAAGAGATTGCAAAAGGCTTTGTGCTAAGGTGTAAGGAAGAAGGATCTAACGAGTTGTGCAAATCTTCTGTCCTATACGAAGAAGGGTCTAAGGCTCTATATTGTATCTGATGGTTAAAGATACTAATAAAGAAGAATATCTTGTGGACATAGCCCCAGGGTGGGGGTGAACCACGTACATATGTGTGTGATGCTTTGTGCTTCGTCTTGATGTGCTTATCTCTTTCTTTGGTAAGTGCCTTGATATATTTAGATAGATATACTTATGCTTTATGCTTCTTAGATGTGTATGAATGTTAGATCTGATATGTAAGAGGATTCTTAGTGTCGATCTACTGGATCTGATCTATTTTATTATTCTTAAGTGATAAAATACCTTTGAACACTGCGATGCTATGTGCTATCTGTGAAGTATAATAAGGGTCAAATATTGATGAATGATCTATGCTAAGTGCCCTGTAAGGATAGAGTCACATATATGTGTTCCGGCTAAGGTTGCAGACACCTAAGTCTTGCAACCACCCCTACCTCTACCTCGGGTGAGACTTCATATGCTTCGCAGGTGTTGCCAAAAGGGCTAGTAGTTAGGGCTTTGTTGGTGCACTCTTGAGCGTTGAACCCTGGGTCTACCCCTGTGCCAACAGTAAATCAGTTCTAGTCTTGTGAGAAAAGATGTATTTATCGATTACATTTTAATGAGGGGCATTCTAAAATCAATAATAAAAGTAAGGATTCACAACTTGTTTGTGTTCTTGTGGTTGTAATTAAATTCTTATATTTTAGTCTTAACAATAGTAAATGAATTATCTATTGTGTGTTCGAATATGAGTTTCGTTTTTCATTATAAAAGTAGAGTGTAGTCCTGTAGGTGTTAGAATTGCTTCAGGTCTATGTGTTGCATCACTTTTTATTTTTCTTTTCTTTTTTTTAGGTGTGGTTCACGGCACTGGATATCGGTACTCGCTACATGCACGAAAAACCTCCCTGAAATATGTTGATTTTTTTTATATGAGATTATATGAGATATTTGATATATTATTATAATGATGAGTGTTCCATATATAGAGAACATATGGTGACCATCCATTAAAGGATGTGTCCCTTGTATAATCAATAACTATTTATTATTATTATTATTATTATTATTATTATTATTATTATTATTATTATTACTTATTATATATATTATTTAACAATCAATCATTATATTATTAATTATTAATCTAGGATAATTTCTTCTCGATTTTGTCCAAACATCAACACTCACTCTCAATGAGAGATGAATTTTGCATCATTCCAATATTATCTCTAAAGTATTCAAACTTATCCCTAGACTCATGACACATGTCTATCAATCCATCTCTCCCACCTAAATCGAGGGGAAAATCCCCCTGCGGCTCTCCCTCTAAGCCATTTAACTCTCTTTAAGATCAGGTTCACTCTGGGTCCACATGTGATAGCATCTATCATCTTGAGTCTTTATCATTCCTAGTCAAATCAGCATGACTAAGGAGAAATACTACACCTGGGCCATTCACTGCAGGTGCACCCTTGTGAGTGAGTGTCAACCTGATGCTATCTGACACATGAAAAGCACCTCAAGCACCTAGAGTTCATATCACTCCTTGTCATGATCAAGGAAGGACTATGTCTGGTCCCATTTACCACAAGTACACCGTTGTGATAATTGTATCCTATCTCCCTTGGTCTACATCCCAATCTAGGAGAAGGTTCTCATGATGCTTACTCGAGGAATTGTAGAAAAAGGTTTGTCACACATGGAACTCCCATGTGTACTTCTAGGCTACTCCCTCTAGAAACACTAGGATCAACTCCCCATAGTGTGTGATGTACAGTTCAAATCCCTTGACGTGTCCTCATGTGCTCTCCACAAGGGACGTGTTCTCATGTGCTCTCCACAAGGGACGTTGGGCTATAATCCCAAACCCACTTATCCCTCTCATATAAGTTTCCTCACATATCAACTCAACTCAGCCATAGTGGAGTACGATCTAGAATTATAGAGGTTACTCCCTCTAGAAACACTAGGGTCAAATCCCCATAGTGTGTGATGTCAAGGTCAACTCCCTTGACATGTCCTCATGTACTCTCCACAAGGGATGTTGGGATATAATCCCAAACCCACTTATTCCTCTCAAATAAGTGTCCTCACAGATCAACTCCACTTAGCCACTGAGGAGTACGATCTGGAGAATGTCTCAAGAAGATGCAAACATCAACACTCCCTCTCAGCGAGGGAAGCATTCTCTACCACACCAAGTCTGTCACAGAAGTACTTGAACTTCGTCCTGGTAAGGGGTTTGGTAAGAAAATCAGTAACCTACTCATCTGTATGAAGGTACTGCACCAGCACTACCTTCCTTTGCACCATGTCTCGGATGTAATGGTACTTGATCTCAATGTGTTTCAATTTGTCATGAAACATTGGATTCTCTGAGAGCTTCACACAACTCTGGTTGTCACAATTAATAACAGTGGAATCTAGCACATGTCCAAATAAATCTGCAAGGAGCTTGTGAAGCCACACTGCTTCGTGTACTTCCACACTCAATGCAATGTACTATGCTTCTACGGTGCCCAAATACACAGAATTTTGCTTCCTGCTACACCAAGAAGCTATAGTAGATCCCAAAGTGAAGCAACACCTAGAGGTGTTCTTCCTGTCCATTGAGCTCCCTGCCTAATCAGAGTCAGTATATCCCTACAATACCATGTCAATACTGGAAGTATATCTCAGAACATGTCCAATTGTTCTTCGTAGGTATCTCAACACATGCTTCGCAGCAATCTAGTGTGTTTGTATCGACTGGTTCATAAACTGGATAAGTGCACTCACTGCATGACAAATATCTAGTCTGGTGTTAACCAGATACATCAATGATCCAATCAATTGTATGTATAGGTTCGGACCAATCTCATCGGAATCAGAAGAAGACACACTTAGATTCTTCATATTTATCACCATTCATGTAGCCATGGTGTTACACTTCAACATCCCAAACTTCTTCAATATATCAACTATCTACTTCCCCTTAATAAAAAATATATCATCATTTCTCTGTCACACCTCTATTCCCAAGAATTAGTGCATCATACCAAGGTCCTTCATCTAAAACTCAGAGGCCAATGCATACTTGCATTCAACAATAATGCTCTCTATACCAGTGAGGAATAAATCATCAACGTAGAGGACCAAAATCAAGGACTCGCCATTAACAGTCTTGTAGTGCAGATTGGGATCATCAACATTTTTTCTAAAGCCCAAACTCATCAGTTGTCCATCAATCCTTGCATACTAATCTCGAGGTGCTTGCTTGAGCCCATACATGGCCTTCTTCAACCTACACACATGAGACTCCTTATCATGTATCTCAATACCATCTGGTTGCTCGATGCATACTTCTTCCTCAATCTCTAAATTGAGAAATATTGTCAACACATCCATCTGATGTAGTCTCCAACCCATGGATGTTGCAAGGGAAATAATCATCCTAATAGAAGTGTATCGAGAAACGGGAGAAAATATCTCTTCATAATCTATTCCCTCCACCTAAGATAATCCTCTAGCAACAAATCTCGCTTTGTGCTTCTCGATGCTCCCATCAGTTGTGTGTTTTATCTTATAGATCCACTTGGAAATCACTACAGACTTCCCCTTAGGTCTCGAAACAATATCCCACACATAATTTTTCACGATGGATTGATACTCCTCCATCATGGCATCTCTCCATACTTGCTCACTAGATGCCTCCTCGCAATAGGAAGGCTCGAAATCAATGATGTAGCTCATAGTTGTGGTATAGCACAAATACCTCTGAGGTCTTTTTCTCTCTCAGAAGGTACCACAAGGAGATACATGCCCTTTTTTTCTTCTACAGATTCTGATGATCCCATGTAGGTCTCCTCTGGACTACTGCAATATCTTTGGGAACATCAAGTGGAGCTATAGGATCAACGGGATCAATTGGATCAATAGGCCCAATTGTCTCCCTATGAACTACTAGAGGATGAGGGGGATAAGGCACAATATCTCCATGTCTATCACTATCAATATCCATGTGAGATCCTCTAGATATCCTGAAGGATACCTCCTCCTCAAAGGTAAAATCTCTGCTCACCTCAATCTGTCTCTGACCAGGGATGTAGATCCGATATGCCTTCGAAGACTCATTGTACCCCAAAAATGTAACTTTTTTCCTGAAGGGTCTAGATTGGTCCTTTTCTCCTTGGGTAAATGAATGTATACAGGACACCCAAATATCATGAAGTGTCTAACCTCGAGATTTCACTTAGTTGAAGGCCTCCTTGGGAGTCATGTTCCTCAAAGTCTTATGAGGACTTCTACTATGAACATACACTGCAGTCGTGGATGCCTCTACCAACAGAAAAATGTTGATCATGCTAAGTCATGTTAGACCATTCTTGACATATCAAGGTTCCCTCGTGAAACCAATGTCTAAGACATATCTAGGTTCTCCCATGGAACCAATGTCTCACAAGACATATCAAGGTTTCCTTGTGAAACCAATGTCTTGGTTCCTTCATTTGACTATCTGAGGCACATTAGGATGAAGTCTACATTCCCCCCTACTATTCCACACAGAACCCTTCGGGGAGAATGTCTCATGATGTTCCCTCAAACATCAACACTCCCTCTCAACTAGGAAGGTGTTTTTCCATGATGTTTTCAAATAGTAGTCCATTGACTACTCTGCAATCAACTAGTAGCACACAACTACTACCATGCCATTGGTAGCTCAAATCATTTATCTTAGTCTCCATGACCATGTTGTGATCAAACAATAGTGAAAAATTATTTCCAAGTTGTCTGATAGTCTCCATGGAAATCAGCTAGTAGCACACAACTACTACAATGCAATCCAACAAAACATGAATGTCCCAATCCATAGTAGTAACAACTATTGTTCGGTGATACACAATCACCACTAGTAGTACACAACCACTTCTAGTACCACACAGTTATCATCTAGTGACACACAATCACTGCTAGTGGTACACAACCATCGTATTAGCACATAGCTACTTTCCAAAGACACATAGGATCATGGTAACCACCAGATCAACACATTGACACAAGCTTCATGTGGTCTTGACTACAGAGGTTTTGTCATTGCTTATCATATCCATCTTAATCACTCCTCACCAAATACTCGTGTTGATCTAAAACACCAACAACACCCATTCCATGGATTGGCATTTACACTTAATTTTAAATAGCAGTGTAGTGTTTTCCTCCATTGGTCTCCATATGGAAACCTTAATGACCCACTCACATGGTGAAGATAGCAATTTTCCCGAGAGGAATCTCGGGGATCATCACTTAGAATCCTGCAAATGTGGAGCATGTACTCAAAACAAATTTCGATAATTATCCGAACGGGAAACTTTTCATATTCCTTTTCCATGATCCCTTGGGTAGAGGAATCTTCAACGTGGACAGGGAGCTATGGAAGATTCAGAGGAAGGTTTTCATCTATGAATTCAACACCAAGTCACTCCAGAATTTTGTGGTCGATACAGTGTAGTGGGAGATTCAGAATTGTCTCATGGTTTTGCTTCGAAATGCAAGTGAATGAGGGTAGCTTGTAGATCTGCAGGATATTCTATATATATTTTTGTTTGACAACATTTGTAAAGTTGCATTTCGGATCGATCTCAGTTTCCTCCACCCTTATCTTCCTACGTCACAATTTGTAGAAGCCTTTGACTGTGCGACTGAGATTTCGTGGAGCTCAGGATAGAGATATGGTTGAACATGGATGGAATATTTGAGGTGGAAAAACACATTCAAGTTTCCTTTATTCAACGTAGGACCCTAAATTTTTTTGGGTAAAGAGATAGACTTCATACAGATGAAGTCCATCGTTTCCACGTCCAAATTTGTTAGCAAAATAACTCTCGTTGTCTCATTGGAAAACATCCACAGCCCTTCTCTAAAGTCTCCATTAATCACAGCAATGTCTTGGAGTTTATCAGGAGTAGAAAATTGTTTTCCTAGGCCCTCCCATGAGGGAGTCAAGCCCAGTCATGCTCTAATACCATGTTGATTTTTCTATATGAGATGATATGAGATATTCGATATATTATTATAATGATGATTGTTCCATATATAGAGAACTTATGGTGACCATCCATGAAAGGATGTGTCCCTTGGATAATCAATAACTATTTATTATTATTATTATTACTTATTATATATATTATTTAATAATCAATCATTATATTATTAATTATTAATCTAGGAGAATGTATTCCCGATGTTGTCCAAACATCAACAAAATCCACAAGAGACAATGGGCTGGTCGAGTATTTTTGGAATATTGGGGGCTCAACAAAAAAAGCAGGATATAGATCCATTAAGAGAACAACATGTCACTCTAATTATTTGAACCTAGGTGCAGAGGGTAACAATCATTCCTCCCAATCACCCAGGCTAATCCAATGAAATTTTCACCATTCTTGTTATTAAGACAAATTTAACATTATTTTTTGGTTTTTATAAAATCATTCAAATCAATGTTATAATGCCTTATTTTAAGTTATAAAATATGTTTAACTTTAGCATTAGAAATATTAATAAATTTATTATGTTGTAAGTTTTTGTACTTAATCTTTATGAAAGGAACTAATCTCCAAAGTTTAATTTTGACTAAAGTATTAATTTCGTTATCCATAGAATTATCCCATTCTACTTGCATGTTGCATATTCATGTTTGAGGATCATTAGTTTCCATTATTATTGCATTTCCATGTGTGAAGATCATTATTGTGCATAATTCTTGCATATTCATGTTTGAAGATCATAAAATTCCGCAATTTTTGCATATTCATGTTTGAAGATTATTAGATTCCATAATTTTTGCATATTCATATATTTGAAAATGTTGCATATTCATGTTTGAAGATTATTATATTCCATAATTTTTGCATATTCATATATTTGAAAATGTTTCATATTTATATGTTTGAAAATTTTGCATATCCATGTTTGAAGATCATTAAATTCCACAATTTTTACATATTCATATGTTTTAAAATTTGCATATTATTTGTTGGTATTTTCTAGAATCATTCAAATCAATGTTATATTTGTCTCATTTATCATGTTATATATGGAATTTAGCTCTATCATAAAAAAACTTTATCAAATTTATTAGATTATAATACTATGTTATTAAAATGCATGTTAGTAGGTGAGAATGAAGCAATGGGGACATTACAAGAAGACACTCAAGTATTTCCTTAATCAATTTGTACATCTAACTAAACAATAATCTTATTGTTAGTGGGATCATATAACCTATAAGATTTTATTTCTTCATTATATCCTACAAATATATATTTAAGAGTTTTCTTGTTTAATTTCCCTATTTTCACTAGGGATATGACAATATGCATCACAATCAAATATTCTAAAGTTTTTTATTGTAAGCTTGGTAAAACTCCTAGTCTGGATAGTTCAATCAATTGAACTCTCTACCTAAGGCATGTTGATAATAGGGAGGTCATAGGAGTTCCTTGGATTTACCAACCATGTTAAGCCATCCTCCATCCAAATATTACGGCGAAGGTGGAGGTGGGATCCCACAAGGTTTTCCTTGAAAAAACAAATCCAAGGGGTTAGCTCAATCTAATGGACCATCTACCTAAGGCATGTTGTCGACAAGAAATTTGTAGGTCAATTTCAAGGCCATTCAAGTCCCTCAAGATTACAAATCATTATTTTCACTAGAAATTGAGCCACCCTCTATCTAAATATTCAAGGTAACAATGGAGGATCCCACAAGATTTTCCTAGAAAAAATAAAGTTTGGTAAAACTCTAAACATATTCGAGTGTTATATTTGTAAAACAACGTTGAAAGATTTAACCTATAAGAACAAATGTTTTTTTTTTACAGAAACGGTTATAGATTATATTAATGGGGTGGACTAGCCATAGATCCAATTACAAATGGCCTCGAATTTCTTCGGGCCTGTCTTTTTTAACCATTCTACTTCTATAGCTAGAGACTTGTGAACTGAACTAGTTCCTGTACGTCTTCTAATAGAACTGGATTAAATTTAAATGCCGAAACTCTAGTCTATGTTTCAGCTTAAGTCTTAGCACTGTTTCAGCATATGTCTCAGCACTGTTTTAGCATTTGTTACAGCGGTGTTTTAGCATATGTTCCAGCACTATTTCAGCATATGTTCTAGCACTGTGTTTCAGCATAAGTTACAGCATTGTTTCAGCATATGTTCCAGTACTGTTTCAGCATATGTTCCAACACTGTGTTTCAGCATATGTCCATCACTATGTTTCATCATATGTTACAGCACTGTGTTTCAGCATATGTTCCAGCCCTGTTTCAGCATATGATCTAGCACTATGTTTCAGCATAAGTTACAGCACTATTTCAGCATATGTTCCAGCACTGTTTCAGCATATGTTCCGGCACTATTTCAACATATGTTCCAGCACTGGATTTGGTCTTGTCCCTTTCTTTGCAATTTGCATGCTTCCATTTAGGTTGAGGCTGGTCAAGGTAGATCCACCGCGGTGAGTCAGGATGCTCATCATGTGTCTGTCCTGATGCCCCTATCCTTATTCTAGCGCGTCCCTGCACCAGACTTCTCTCACCTGCCTCATACCTTCGTGCCTGCACTTTGGATTCCTTCCTGGCAATTTTCAGACTTCTGCATTTTCTGATAGGAGAACTCCGGTCGATTCCTTCTCCCCAGCCTCTAAGGGATAGGTTCATAAATTTCAGCTCCATGTACGCTGATGACTCCCTTGCCCAGGGAGGTGCCTATGTTCTCTTTGTGGTATGCCAACTGATTAAGATGCATGAGGACGTGGTAGAACTTCACCTCTTCGAAATCTTTCATCTGGACCAGAACCTTCCTATAATAATGATCCAAGCCCATGTTTTTGGGATCCTTCCTCTGATTGAGAGCATGGATAAAGATTCTAGAGTCCCCTATGACATCCAAATTCGAAATTGATAACCTTCTGGCCTGAGCTAGCCTCTTCTAGATTGCTAAAATTTCAGTTGTATTATTGGTGTTCAGACCCAGCCCCCAGGAAAAGTTGAGCACAATTTTCTCTGAGATGTCGAGTAGGACCCCTCCACTTCCCGCGGGACCAGGATTCCCTTTCGAGGCCCCATCCACCTGTAGGATATGCTTCTCCAAAGAATATCTCCACTTTAAGAACTCTTGTTCCTCTAGCCTAATTTCCCAAGGGGAATAGTGTTTGGTAAATTGCTTGGTTCTGTCCAGGAGGGAGGGATCAAGCTCATGGAACCAGACATACTCATGTTTGTTAGGGGTTACTTCGTTGGTGATATTAGTCTTTGAGGCTATCAGATCACCCAGAATCACTTTCACTTTGAGTGCAGTTTGGGTCAGTGTCCCTGCTAAATCCTTGAAGATCCTGTTGTTTCGCTCCAGCCACAGTTTCCGGCAGACTACTTTCGGCACCCACATCCAGCAATGCTTTAGCAGGTTCAAATTGGTAAAGGAGAAGGGAGCCAGATCGACCTAGGAGGTAAACAAAGAGGTAACTGAAGAAGGCAGGGGTACATTCAACTGGCCAAAAATGAGATTCCAAAGTTCCAGAGAAAAGGGACAGAGGAGAAAGAGGTGGACAGAGGTTTCAGCATGACAAGCACAGAGAGGGCATCGAGAGGGCCCTTCCCAACCTCTTTTTGAGAGGTTTTCCCAAGAAAGGATACTGTTGTGCAGAAGGGACCGGCATAAGAGATCTATTTTGGGAAGGGAGGGAAGAAGCCAGAGATTTCTCCACACCGAGGGATCGAGAGCTACCCAAGGGATAGCTTGCAGGGCTACATAACCAGCTGCAGCTGAGTAGCTTCCAGATGTAGAGCCCCAGCCTCTTTTGTCCTTCTTCCTGGCCAAGGAGGGGGAGCACCCTTGAAGAGCATCCAGGAGGGTTCAAGCTTCAGTTTCTAAGTGCTGCGGATAGTCCCCCAAATCCCACTTAATCCAAGAGTCGTCCTGGTTCCAAGATGAAAGGTCCTATAGGGTGACTTTTCAAATGGAATGGAGCCAACTCTTGATGTTTTCCATCCCTTCCGAAAAACTTAAAGGGGTCTGTCCTATAAGAACAAATGTTGCTTCTACAATATAACATGTATCTATCGATTTCCATTACACCATTCCACTAAGGTGTATAAAAAACAATATAATTCTACTCAATCACGTGCTCTTTAAAAAAGAAACACCTTATTTTCATGTTCTATTTCATTATTAGTTCTCAATGCCTTCATTATGTACATATTGTGATTCTCAACTAGTGCCTTGAATTATTGGAACTTAAAAACATTGTTTCTGACACAATCAAGTGTAATACCCCTAGGATGAACCCCAATTGTAAATGTACATATAGTTTATAGGCTAGTGATTCAATATGTTTTGGGCCATGGTGCCATTATATATATATATATGTGTGTGTGTGTGTGTGTGTGTGTTTTGAGGCTAGAGTTCCTGTGTGATTTAGGCCAGGAATCCAATGAGTTGAAAGTCATGTGACCCTAGAAAATTAAATATGTAATAACACTCGATAATATTAATAAAATACATCATTATTGCAGACCAAGTCAGATGAAAAGTGTATGGGGGATAAGACTCCACGAGAGGCTAAGGGGGCTAAGGGATTAAGAAAAAGGGGTTAAGCCAAGGGTGCTTAAGCAAGGAATAAAATAAGATCATTCCTCAGTCAAAAGTCATTATGATATGATTTTATCCTAATTTCCTAAGTGGGGGAACGAATCACCAATTGGAGCAAAAGGTGGTTCTTTGTGTGCCAAGTGTCAAGTTAGGCACATGCATACTTAATGTGGAGAATTGAGTGTAATTATCATTCTTTTCCAATCATTCATTCCTTCCATCTTTTGTACCTTGGCATAGAGATAATAAGCTAGAGAGATGTTGTTCCCCTGTAAATCCTTGGAGTTTTGGGTTGAAGAAGTAGGTTGGCTTGCATGTGGAGCATTCACTCTGGGTGAGAGGATTTCTAGGAATAGGTTTCCTTGTGTGTTAGGCTAGTGGGTGTTGAAACTCTCATAGCATTTGTGTGTTGCAAGTTCCACATAGCTATGAGACCTCATGATCGATCTGTTGTTGAAGCCCTAGAAGAGAAGTGGGATAGTCAAAGGACTATTGAGAAAAGAATGGGTCCACTTCTTGGGCTGGGACAAGTTGTGGGGAATGAGAGGTTGTGAACTAGGAACTATTGTTGGAGTTGGCACATGGGCATGTCCTTTATTGTGTTGTATGTTAGACCTTAGTTTGTCTTAGTTATCCTTTCCCCTGGTGGATTCATAACCCCATCTCAAGGGTGACCTGTTGTTGAGAGTGCATGAATAACATATTCTACGGTTGGGAGTAATGTTTGAGGTCTACATCCAGTCGGTGATTTTTAATACAAGATAAGTGTTCATTTATTTGTAATATTTTGTTGAATAATGTGTGTGTTTATGCCTACTTTTGTTATGTTTTTTTTGTACATAATTATACATGGATTATATGTTGTAGGACTGCATTAGTGTGTTCATATGCAGGGCATAATAATTAATAAATGGTATCAGAGATAATTTTCAAGGTTCGTTGGTAATGGGGAACGTTACATTATGGTATCAGAGAGACATTTTGTGTGGTGTCTTGTTTTAGGCCTATTGGGATAGCTTACAGGTTGTTTACCCTTTCCTTTGTTTCCTTTACTCAATTTCACTTATGAGGGTTTCTCAACAGGTGCATCAATAGTTTTTGTCTCGGTATCATATTTCACTTCCTACAATTGTTTTATCATCTACTTGGCCATTCTTCTTTTATACTTTGTCAAAACTTGTAATCTCATGTTTTGAAGCAGGAGATTCGGGCTCCATCTTGATTTCTTCCTCTTTTTGTGATTCAATCTTTCTTTTACCTGATATGGTTCATCTTGCTACAGGGGAGACCTCCTTCAATTTTACAAAGCTTCCTGAAGTATTTCCTTTCCTTGTTTAAGATTTAGGTTTCTTTTGTTTTGGATCTAATTCATCAAACCCTAAAGAGGCTAGTAATTGTTTCCAGGATACTTGAACCTCTCTCAAAGGATATAGGACTAGCATCTTGATCAAACCTTGGTGAAATAAAATTTTATGGGAAGTTCTAGGATTACTCTACACCTTCTTGTCCATTTTGGTCAAGCTCTTCAGTAAATAAAAGGGCAAGCTCATCTCTACATCTCCATTCAAATCCATAAAAAATTTCATATGATCATGATAAGCATAATAATAGTCACCAGTTATATACCTTTGGACCATCATCAAAATGTCTTGACATTCTTCCTTTATCCATTTACTCGATATTCCTTGACTCTAGTCAATATCATGGTGTTTTGGTACCAAAAATTGCTTGTACGGGTCTATAGATAATTCACCTTTATTCCACCATCTTTTACCCTGCACAGGTAAGTGACATGCTACCCCTATCTAGTGTTTTGTAACATAGATTAATACATTCCCCACCTGAGTTTTAAAACCATCAAAGTTTTGAGAGAACAACATTGAAACCTCCTCATGGTAACCCTAGAAATTACAGCATAATTCGAACCACCCTCCATCAACAAATTTGTGCAAAATCTCAGGATATGCCTCCAGCAATTCACCCCCTCTTGGATCCAAATGGCTAACCTTACCACCTTTATTGGGCACCATCATGTTCACTGCAATTTCTATCACACTCGCAAATGCTAGGGTTTTAAGATTCGGGCTTGAGAATTCTTGCACATACAATTGATATGGAAAAGCTTCCTCAGCTTCAAAATTTTGTTAACACAATACAATTATTAACTTTGGATTCTCAATATCGTCACCCAACACCCAAGTTTAATAGATTTACTAGAAGGTACAAACTCATGTTCATTAAATTGTCACCCTAATTCAAAACATTATTTATCAAGAGTTATCAATGTCGCACGATCCTCTACATGGTCCTCTAATGGCTAACACGATCTTTGGGACTCAAAACACGTTAAAAAATAATGATGAGTTTAGGTGCTACAAGAATGGCAGCATTCTCGTAGCTATGACTCTATCTCTCCTTTACACTTTGGAAAAATTAAAAATTAAGTAGATGCAAATATCAAATCGATATTACTAGAAGTACATAAAAATAAACTCAAGCAAATCAAAAACACCCAAAAAAATCATAAAGATAAGTGTATAGGTAACTTGATACAAACAGGTGTATGGTGAAGCAGGCTTTTTGAATTTGAGAAGATAGGAATGAGTTTTTTAATAGAATAGGATAAAAAATCAAGGGTAAGAGGTTATAGTATGTCTAAGGACTAACACTGGATCCTTCTGGGGCTAATGTTTTATGATAAAAAATTAAGAACTATGCATACCAATGCCTTCCTTTCTTACTTTATCAGTTTTGAATATCCACCCTTTTTTTGTTTCTAACTGCTCTGATCCTTGTTTTATTTCAGATCACAAATCTTTCATTTTGAAATATCAAAAAAAAGAACTCATTGTAAACTAGTGTCTCCATTTGGCTTGGAGTATTTAATTGATCTATTTAACACAACAAAATAAAACAATATGTACAGACGAATCAGTCCTGGGTCTTCATGTGAAATCATGCTTCAGAAAACGTACATTTACTGGACCCCCAAATATCTCATTGTCATCCAAATCTTGTAAGACAAAGGTGTATTATTCAGAATTTTGGCTATTTTAAAAGGACCAAACCACATATTTTCTAACTTACCATGTTTTAATTTCTCTTCCCTCCTCGAATCCCATCTCAAAAAAAGCTCTCATGTTTTAAAATCTTATTTTTTATTACTTTTATCAAACACTGCCTTGACCTTGCTCTGATGAGATTCAGACTTCTCATTTAGCATTTCTCTTTTTTTTTGAACTTCAATGATTTTAAAGATCCTTCTTTGAATGTTATTTGGTTCTTCCAAATCTTCTTGCAGGAATTTAAGTACAGGTAAACCAAGTTGGGTTAGAAATATGGAATTTGTCCCACGGACCAGCTAGAAAGGAGAGGTTTCAATTGAATTTTTAGTGTTGATATTTTCATCCCATAAGGAAAACTTCAGCATGGAATCCCATGATTTTTTGTTTTCTGCCAAAATCTTCTTAATGATCCTTACAAGACTTTTGTTTAAGGATTTATCTAATCCATTACCATGTGGGTAATAATGTGTAGAATTGGCTAGCTTAATGTTATACTTTCTACAAAATTCAACCATAGAAGAAGACTTGAATGCCTGAGCATTGTCTGTAATCAATTTCCTAGGGCATCCAAACCTTGAGAAAATATTTCCTTCTAAAAATATCATGATGACCTTATCTATTTCATTCCTTGTAGGGACATCCTCAATCCATTTTGTAAAATAATCAGTGGATGTGAGTATCAACTTGTGTTTCCCAGAAGAAGGTGGATGAATTTCTCCAATGAAATCGAGGCCCTACTATTGCAAAGGGCCATTTGCAATTATAGGTTTCAAAGGCAAAGAAAGAAACTTTTGTTTTCCTACAAACATCTAGCATAGTTCACATGGTATGACCTAGGAAAATACATCATAAAATATCATAGGCCAGTAGTATCATGTCCTCAAGACTTTTAAATTTGTGGCTTTCAAATGGTGATGCCCTTCACAAACTCCCTTGTGTAAATTAGTCAGCACCTGCTTTGCATCCTCTTCATCAACACATCTCAATAAAACTCCATTAGGGTCTTTCCAAAATAGGATATGATTACTTATGTAGTATTTCATAGCTTTGAGTTTCAAGGACCTCACCTTAGACTTATCAAAATCAAGAGGAGGTTGAAATTTTTTCAAAAAGTGAATAATATCTTTGTACCAAGACGAAGAAATATAATTTTACATTACATGTAAGCTCTTTCCTTCAGTTTGTGGAACTCAACCATCTGATTGACTAAAAATGTAATGCAGCCCAATAGCTTTAGAATTTGATTCAGCAAGCAATTTGGCAAGACACTGTCCTTTGATTAGCTTTGTAGTTTTTATGACCAAATCATATTCCAAGAATTTGATTATCCATCTTCCCCTTTTTCCTTCATTATCTGGTTGTACAAGTATCTCTTTCACAGCACTGTTAGGGACATAATCAATTATATTAGAATGTAAAACATAAACCATGAAGGATTTCAATGCCTTAACTAAGACATAATCTTGTTTTTCCATTATTTCATACTTCACTTATGCATCCCTAAGAGTCTTGTTGATAAAATAAATAGGTTTCCCATACCCTTCATCATTCATCTGCAACAAAACAACAGCAATGGTATCTTTGTATGCAAATGAAAAAACCAGAAATTCTTTAGAGTAATCTGGACTAATAAGGACAGGAGCTTCAATTAGAGCTTTCTTTATTCTCTCAAAGGAAGATTTTTCTTCTGGTGTCCACTTAATTTCTGCATCTCTTTTCATCATATTGGTAATGAGCTTGATGATTTCATAAAAATTAGGTATAAACCTCATTAAAAAATGTATTCTACCTATGAAGGACTATATATCCTTTTGGTTTCTTGGAATGTCAATCTTCTGAATGGCCTCCACCCTCTCAGGATCTATCTTGATTCATCCTACAAACACAATATGACCTAGGAGCTTTCCTTCATGCATGGAAAAGGGAGATTTCTTTGGGTTTAAAGATATGCCATACCTTCTGCACTTTTTAAATGTTTGTTTGAGGTGATGCAAGTGTTCATCGTTAGATTTTAAGAAAATAGTAATATCATCTAGATAGATGACCATGAAAAATGAAATGTCCATGGCCCTCTGAAAATTTTCCCCTGCATTCATCAAACCAAAGGGAATCTTGTCATACATGAAAGTGCCCCAAGGAGTAGTGAAGGCAATCTTCTTCTTGTATTCTTCAAAAAATGATATCTGATTATATCTAGAGTATCCATCCAGCATGGAAATTCTTTGAGCACCCACTACTTTATGCAAAATATGATCCATCTTGGGTAATTTATAATTGTCCTTTACTGAACACAAGTTCATATTTCTAAAATCCACACACAGCCTTATTTCACCATTATTTTTCCTGACAGGTGCAATATTGGCCACCCACTTTGAATATATAAGAGGTACTACAATCTTTGCATCAAGAAGTTTCTTCACTTATTTTTCAATAATAGGCAGCAGCATAGGGTTGAACTGTCTCATTTTCTGCTAAAAAGTTAAGAGACTAATTTCAGAGGAATTTTATGTTGAATAATTTTTGTGTGAAAAATATTAAGGTCTTCATATGACCAAGCAAAAATATCAACAAATTCCTTCATAATATTTACATACCTTCTCCTTTTCTCTTCTGACAATGCTTTGGAGAGTTTTGGAATCTTCGGATTAGTATCAGTCCTAATATTGCAGTCAACAAAAACTGTTTCTTAGCTTTGAATTGAATATTTCTTGGAGACATCATTGTTGTCAAAGAGCATTTAATTTAGTACTATACCCTTGGGAATGTGATTTGTCTTCAATTCTACAATCTTATGTCCTGCAATTTTATCCTGAAGAGGGACATCAATTTGAATTTTTGCATCATCATCCTCATTTTCTTGATCAATAGAGATTGCAGAAAATTCATCAACAGTTTCTAAAAATCTTTTCAATTCTTGGATATCATTGAAAACCTATCAATATTTAATGTTATCTGGGATGGAAGGCCTATGCCTTACTTCAATTTCATATCTCAGATCTAAAAAATATAGGAGTCTTGAAATTACTGGCTACCAAAGATAAAGAATCTGCTTGTTGTTTCAAACTTCTCTGGACAAAAGTTATATCAAAAGCTAGAAAGAAGTTTTAAACAAGTTCCCATACCTCATTTCTATACTGCCTCAACCTTTGGTGCTTTGTTTGATACCTATTCCTTATTTGATGAATAATTAATTATCAATCTCCAAAAACAGTTATTTTGTCAATTCCCATATCCTTTGCAGCTCTTAATCCCAACAGTGGAGCCTCATATTCTGCAATATTCGTGGTGGTCTTGAATTCTAATTTGTATGACAAAGGTATAACTTCCTTGGCAGGAGAAATAAACACAACCCCAACACCAGGTCCTTATTTTGAACTAGAACCATCAAAGAAAATCTTCCAAACTGCATGTTCCACATCCTTTACTTGGTTATCCATGGATCTGATTTCTAATGTGATCCAGGTGGATATTGGTGGCACCCACCTATTCCAACGGCCTCATTTTGAAAATTGTTAGTTTAGCATGTTCTTCTATAATTTTTTGTAATTGTGGGTTCTACACTTCCAGGGATATTTGAATCCCTACACAACATTCAGTTGGAGATTGGCTGCCCACCCAATCCAACTGGCATACTTTGGAATTTTTCATGTCAGTACATCTTTATGTACTTCTGGGGCCATTTTGGGGCCCTAAACAGTGTTTTTTAGGCTTTCCACAGTCAAATTGTAGACATAGTGACATTTTTATGGCATAATGTGTATTTCTCGAAAATACATTTCCAACGGGCTGTCACGCACCTAAAACGGAGGTCGTATGCAAAAGTTATGGCCTCATGAAGTTGAGGTCCAACTTACCCATCAGGGACCACATAACTTTTGGCGTTTCATCTCCTAGGGTTAGTTTTTTGCATGTCTAGGGTTTTGGCATTGATGAGTAATGTTAAAAATGCCTCTGGAGCCTCATTTTAATCATTATGCTCAGACAAATGTGCATAGCAGCCACATCTCTTCTCAGAGATAGCTACCACCATTTGAGCAAGTTGTTTTCAGTTCTACAATTTTACAGTTTCAGCCTCTTTTATTTATTCAATGGAAGTTATTGTTCATTGGATATTTGTTGTTGTTATATGTACCTCTGTTTTATCATATTCAGTCTATATTCCTTTCGTTCCACTCATAAATCCAGATCAGTGGTATCAGAGAGGTCTTCTCTTCATTTATTTTTCTCCGTACACGTCCCCTACAAGATCTAGGTACATGAAGTTGGGACTCGAACCAGTCGATCCTTTTCAAGATTAGCCACACTGAGCCTACCAACAAACCATGGGGGACAAGAAGAAAGATGATGGATCAGGAGATCATTTTAAAATGTTTCTTAAGGAATCCATTGCACGAAAAAAGAATGAAGCGATGGACAACTTTGCATAGATCCTTTGGCAGCTTCCCATAGGAGACGCATCTTCATCAAGAGACCATGCAACCCCCTTCAAGATACAAGTAAATTTTGATATTCCACTATTTGAAGGACTGATATATGAGGATGTTGTAGATAAATGGTTGAATCTGCTCGAAGGGTATTTTTCAGTCCACAATTTTTCTGATAGGGAAAATATCACTTTTTCACTCCTCAAGGTCGTCCCCCGTGTTAAGGACTGGTGGGATACTTACTCTGAGCAAAGGGCCATAGAGGAATATGAAATATTTTTGGTCTACCCCACAAGGTATTCCTTCAAGGATGCAATTAAAGAAAAGTACTACCATTTTGGAAGCTATGAGGACCAATACACAAGATGGACCACACTGCGTCAGGAAAGGGACTAGATAGTACCATATTTCACCAATATTTTCCATACCTTGCACACCAAATTGGGTATTAAAGACTCTAAACGAAATCTGGTGCTCAAATACCGTAGTTTTCAACATAGATACATTCAAACATAAATGGATTTTCTGGACATCGCATCATTAGGTACGGCTTATAGATATGCTATCAATATCGAGTAGAAATTTAAGCAGAAGAGGCGAGAGTTTGGATCTGCAAACTCCTCACAAACGAAGTAGGGAAAAGGTAGCCCAAACCCACAAAACAAGGGACAGAGCAAATATGGACGCTCTCAAGACAACCAGTCCAAGCCGCAACCCAATAAGGGTAATGATAAGTCAAAGAAGGACATGGTAAAATGGCGTGAATACCATAAAATCCCTTGGCACAACACCAAAGAATGTCGATCCAAGTAGTCATTGGTGGTCGAGATGAAAGATTTCAAGTCAGGGGCAGATTCTGACTCTGAATCAAATGTAGAAAGTGGGAAGCGGATCATCGATGTCAAACCCAGTGCCATTGTTACTACCACCAAAGTCCAACAAAGCAAACTAGAAGAACCGGAGAAAGGGTAACGCCTCTTTCACTCACAAATGTGGGTAAAGGGGACTCTGTTGCATTTCATTGTTGATAGCAGCAGACAAAAGAACCTGATTTCAGCAGAGGTTGTCACGCAATTGGACCTTCTGATAACACTTCACCCGTAGCCCTACACCATCGGTTGGCTTCACCAAGGATGAGATCTTTGCGCCAGCCAATAATGTCGTCTTCCCTACAACATCAAGCCCTTCAAAGACGAGGTATTGTGTGATATTTCTCCCCTTTAAGTTTGTGATGTTCTTTTAGGCCAGCCATATTTGTGGAAGCGACATGTTGTGTATGAGTCTAGACCTCACATTGTTATTATTAATTTGTGTAGACAATTGTACAGGATATGAGAGGTAGCTTCGCCTACCACTATTTCTTTAATCTCTTCTAAGCAATGTAGTAAGGTCATTTCAGAGACCGGGAAGTTTGTCTTCTTTTTTATCCATGCTCCAAGTAAGCAGAAGGTCATCACCACATCCATGACCTATACACGGAGCCTCTCTTTTCAACAAAAGTAAGTGGATGGGATCGTGGAAGAGTACAGTGACATCTTCTCCTCACCCACCGAGGTACCGATGCACTGCAAAGTCAAGCATCCAATTGATCTAACCCCTGGTGCATTGTTGCCTAATGGACTAGTCTTTCGTCGCTCGTTTATGGAAAATGATGAAATCAAGCGCCAGATCCAAGATTTGCTCAAAAGGGGAAAATCCAACACATATCCTCCCCTTGCAGAAGCCCGATTGTGCTAGTTCAGAAGAAAGATGTGACCTACCAGCTCTACATTGATTACAGAGCATTAAAGAAAATCGCAGTCCAAAACCGGTACACAATTCCCCAAATTGATGACCTTCTAGACCAAAACCAGGGGGGGAATTTCTTCAGCAAGATTGACCTAAATTCTGGCTACCACCAGGTTCCCATCAAACCGACTGATGTATGGAACATAGCGTTCAAATCTAAAGAAGGTCTCTTCGAATGGCTTGCCATTCCCTTTGGAATAACAAATGCACCAACAACTTTCATGATATTGATGGATGATGTATTGAGACCCTTCACCAACTCTTTTGTGGTGGTATATTTGAATGACATCCTCATCTTCAGCAAAACTTGGGAGGAGCACATGCATCATATTTAGCAGTTTCTGGGACTCTATGGCAGCACAAGCTATATGCCAACTTGGAAAAATGATCCTTTGGCATGAACAGGGTCCAATACTTGGGCTACATTCTTTATGAGCATGGGGTACATGTGGATCCATCTAAGATCTAAGTCATTCGTGACTTGCCAGCCCCAACCACACTAACCGAGCTTCGTAGCTTCTTGGGACTTTCCAACTTCTATCAAAGATTGGTGTTTGGATTCTCCCATATTTCATGGGCCTTCAACCAAGTAACCAAGGGAAATGGAAAGGAAAAGTTCACATGGGAGAAGGAACAACAACAAGAATTTGATGATCTGAATCATCGCTTGTGCCCATCTCCAATACTCTCCTTACCTAATCTACAAAAATTGCTCGATATTGAGACTAATGCCTATGAATATTTTGTAGGCATATTTCTTGCTCAGCATGGTCATCTAGTAGCATACCATAGTGAGACACTCTCAGATACTATCCGAAAATACCCCACCTATGACAAAAGAAATGTATTCCATTGTGCAAGTTTGTTGTCAATGGAAACATTATATTCTTGGAAAGGAGACAATCATCCAAACTGATCACAAGCCTCTGCAGTTCATACATACATAAGGGAATATGTAGAATGAGCGCCATCAAAATTTCTCCACATACCTACAGCAGTTCCATCTCAACATCAAGTATAAAACAGGGAGCAAAAATCGTTTCGTTGACTGCCTCAGTCGCCCTCTCATTTATGCACTCACCATAGTGCTCCATTCCTATGGGAATGATCCATATTGATATCGGTGGCCTCCCACCTATTCCAACTGGATCATTTTGGCATTTTTCCAGTTCGACAGTTTTTTCCTAGTTTTTGGGTCCCTAACTTTCGGGGTCATTTTCAGGTCCTAAACATTGTTTTTAAGGCTCAATGCATTCAAAATTTGTAGGGCTCGCCAAAGGAAAAATGTGTAGTCCTCAGATAGACATTTCCAACAGGATATCGTGTGCCTAAAATGGAGATCGTATGCAAAAGTTACGACCCCGGGAAGTTGATGTACTAACTTACCCAAATGGGGCCCACATGACTTTTGGCGCTTCATAATGTAGGGTTAGGTTTTTGGATGTCTAGGGTTTTTTACATTCTTGTTTGTTGTAAAAAGGCCTTGAGAGCCTCATTGTAATCATCTTCTTGCGAATGAGTGAATCCATCACATCTCTTCTCAAAGATAAGCCGCCACCATTCTAGCAAGCTTGTTTTCCGCTGCATTTTACAGTTTCAGCTTATTTCCTTATTGAATAGAAACCAGTTGACTGTATATATGTTATTATATGTTAAGAATATTTTGATAATAATATTTATTCATTTTATTCTTCTCATCAAATATGGATCAGTGGTATCATAGTGGTCTGCTCCTTTTCATTCTTAATGCATGTCCCCAACAAGGTCAAGGTACAAAGAATTGGGTCTCGAGCTTGTTTCTATGGACAAAAAAATCTCTCACACACCCAAGCGACCTCTCATTGTGGGAGAAAATAAAGAGGATGAGACAGGATATCCCTTCAAAAATTTTCTCAAGGAATCCCTCATTCAACAGAGGAACAAGATGATGGATAGTTTTGCGCAAATCCTTCGGTGGCTACCAATAGGCGATGAATCTTCCTCAAACGGAGGCGTCGCCCCCTTCAAGGTACAAATAAACTTCGATATTCCTATATTTGAAGGTCAGATAGATGCAGATGTTGTCGACAAATGGTTGAATCTTCTAGTAGGGTATTTCTCTGTCCATAACTTCTCAAATAGAGAAAATATTACTTTTGCGCTCCTCGAAGTCGTTCCCCGTGTCAAATATTGGTGGGAAACTTTTTGTGAGAACAAGGAAATAGAGGAACCCTCATTATTTACATTCACGGTCAGTGGGAATCCTTCAGGGATGCTATTAAGGAAAAATAATACCATGTTGGAAGTTATGATGACATTTACACAAAATGGACCACACTACAAAAGGAAAGATACCAAGCAATTCCCGAGTTCAAAAATATCTTCCATACCTTGCGCACCAATATGGGTATCAAGGATTCTAAGCAACATCTGGTGCTCAAGTATCGTGGAGTTATGCATAGATACATCCAGGCCAAAATGGAGTTTATGGACATCTCATCCTTGGGCATGGCCTACCGATATGTCGTCAAAATCGAGCAGAAGCTCAAACAAAAGACATGATAATTTGGGCCAGGGAACCCCTCATAGAAAAAGATAGAAAAGGGTGGCCCAAACCCACATAACAAAGGATAGATAAAATACGGACCACCTAAGGAAAAATATTCCAGGCCATAAGAAAAGAAGGACACCAGATAGACAAACAAAGATATTGGGAAGTGGTGTGACTTCCATAAGAGCCCCTAGCATAAAAATTTTGATTACCTCCCAAAGCATTCGTTGGCGGCTGAGGTGAAATCCCTTGAATCATATGTGGGTTCTGACTTTGAGTCAGAATCAGAAAAGTGGAGACGGATCATTGATGTAGAACCCAGTGCTATCATTGCTACCACCAAGCTCCAACCTAGTGAACCAGACAATCCAAAGGAAGGAGAGCACCTTTTTTCATTCATAGATGTGGGTGAAGGGTACCCCACTACACTTCATCATTGATAGTGGTATCTAGAAGAAACTCATCTTAGCATAGGTTGTCAAGTGACTCGACCTGCCAACAAAACCACACCCACAAACCTATACCATAGGATGGCTCTGCCAAGGAAGTGACATTTGTGTCAGCTAACAATGTCACTTGTCATATGACATCAATCACTTCAAAGACAAGGTATTGTGTGATGTTTCCCCTCTCAAAGTTTGTAATGTTATTTTGGGCCAACCATATTTATGGAAATTCCATGTTGTATATGAGTCTAGGCCTTGCAGTGTTATTATTACTTTGAACAAAAAATTGTACAGGATACCCGAGTCAGTCCCACCTAGTGTTATTTCCTTGATCTCTGCCAAGCAATGCAGGAAGGTCATCTCTCAGATAGTGAAGTTTGTCTTCTTCATGATTCTCTCTCAGAATGAGTGAAAGATCGTAGCCACATCCAAGGTCTCTGCGGTCGACCTCTCCACACAGCAGAAGTAAGTGGATAAGGTCGTGGAAGAATACTCATATATATTCTCCTCACTGACTGGGGTACCTCTTCACTGTCGGGTCAAGAACCCCATCGATCTGACCCTTAGTGCATCGCTACCCAATGGGCCAGTCTACCACTGCTCTCTGTTAGAGAATGAGGAGATCAAGTGGCAAATACAAGAACTGCTCCACATGGGGCACATCCATCCCAGCTCATCACCTTACGGGAGCTCGATCATGCTGGTACAGAAGAAATATGGAACTTGGCAACTCTGCATTGATTATCGGGCCCTAAACAAGATCACAGTAACAAACTAGTACCTGATTCCTTGAATCGATGACCTCCTTGATTAGCTCACAAGGGCCAAATACTTCGGTAAGATTGATCTGAATTATGGCTACCACCAGGTCTCGATAGAATAGATAGATGTATGGAAGACCACCTTCAAGTCAACGGAAGGGATTTTTGAATGGTTGGTCATGCCCTTTGGTTTGAAAAATGCTCCAGCCACTTTCATGAGGATGATGGACGATATCATGCAACCATTCACCAATACTTTTGAAGTGGTGTATCTCGATGAAATTCTCATTTATAGAAAAACTTGGGAAGAACACTTGCAGCATATTCAACAGGTTATACACACCCTGCGGCAGCACAAGCTATATGCCAACTTGGAAAAATGATCCTTTGGCATGGACAGGGTGCATTACCTGGGATACATCATTGATCAACATGGAATACATGTGGATCTAGCCAAGATCCAAGTCCTCTATGACTAACCATCCCCAACCACACTCACTAAGATTTGGAGCTTCTTAGGCCTTGCCAATTTCTACTATAGTTTTTTTTTTGGATTCTCCCATATTACATGGCCCCTCATCCAACTAACCAGGGGTGGTGGTAAGGAAAACATTGTGTGGGGCCAGTCCCAACAACAAGCGTTCAATTATTTGAAGCAGCACTTGTGCTCAGCCCTAGTACTTTCACTATCGGACCTGCAACTTCCCTTTGAGATCGAGACAGATTCTTCATACTATGTTGTGGGCATCGTTCTCACTCAACACGGCCACCCCATGGCCGTTCATAGTGATACAATATCAGATGTTGTCCGTAATTACCCTACTTATGACAAAGAAATGTACTCCATTGTGCAAGCATTCTACCAAGGGAGACATTACATTCTTGGGAAGGACACAATCATCCACATTGATCATAAGCCACTACAGGTCATGCAGACACAAGTAAAATTGCAGAATGACTGGCATCAGAAGTGGTCCACATACTTGCAGTAATTCCACCTCAACATCAAGTATAAAATAGGAAAAACCAGTTGTGTCGTTGATTGCCTCAGCAAAAAAAGAGGCGCGGCACTCACCACGGTGCTAGACTCTTGCATCCATGAGACCTCTAGATGGACCCAACTCTATGAGACAGACCTGGGCTTCGCCACCACCTACAAAATGTTGGGCGCAAACACAATTGTCACTAATTTCCATCTTCAAGATGGGTTATTGTGTCGTCTGGGTGATATCTGTGGTCCATCAAGCGAGTGAGCAAAGCTGATCTGGGAATCCCACTAGAGTCAGGTGGCAGGACACTTCAGCATCAAAAAGACCTTGGCAATGTTGCAGAAACATTTTTACTGGCCAAAAATTCGACAGGAGGTCAGCAAGTATATCAGGTACTGCACTGCCTATGTTATTTCCAAACCAACCACTAAGAAACATGGCTTGTACACCCCTCCACCTACTTCTCCTAGGCCATGGGAATCCATCTCAATGGACTACATGTCAGGCCTCCCGTCCACCAAGCAGGGAAATGACTGTGTTTTTGTGGTTGTTGATCGTTTTTCCAAGATGGTGATTATGGCCACCTGTAAGAAGAGAATTACAGCAAAGGCCAATGCCAAGCTCTTCTTTGAATGAGTCTAGGTACATTTTGGAATCCAACAAACCAATGTATCATATCTAGATAGTCGATTTCTCATCACATTCTGGTCGAACCTCTGGTCATTGTTGGATACCAAGCTCACCAAATCCATGGCCTTCCACCCCCAGATAGATGTCCAAACCGACATCATAAATCGAATGGTCATGGATATCCTGTGCATGTATAATTCCAAGCACCCTCGCACATGGGATGAGAGTCTTCCCTATGTCCATCATAGCTACAAATGAGCCCTGCATAGCTCAACTAGCCACATCTCCTTTCAGGTGGGATTGGGATTCCAAACATTGGGTCTCATAGATGTTGCACTACCCCTTGTGGTCACCTCATCTGACTCATTTCCTTCTCCAACTGAAGCTGACAAAGCCACTAGGTCATTGAGCGGATCCAGCACATCCGCCAATAGGTTCAGTATATCCTACAGAATTCCAATGACAAGTACAAGCAGCGCCATGATCAACATCAAGTACCACATAAGTTCCAGGCAGGTGAAAAAGTTTGGTTGCACTTGTAGAAAGAACGCCTTACAGGACCCCATCAGAAGCTTCTCCCACTCCATTATGGTTCATACACCATCACCAAGGTTGTGGGTGATAATTCTTTTGAGCTTAACATTCCTCCTTTCCTTGGCCTGCACCTAGTGTTCAATGTGGATCTCCTTCGATCTCATTTCCCACCATTATTGGACACCTCAGAGGTACCAGAATAGCTGAAACCAAAAAATCTCAACCATGACTGCATACAACATGCATCTAATGATAATATTGTGGACAAACAAGTCAAGGGTACTCGCTAGTAAAGGATCCAACTTTATGGAATTGTCAAAGCAGGGGAGCTCCTACACCAAGGCAAGTTGCTCACTTGGGGCCAAATTCAATAGAAATTTCCTCATCTAATGGGGAAACTCAACGAAATAGATACCATTTCTTCATAAGGGGGGAGTATTGATCCAAATGTATTTTGGTGGCCTCCCACCTATTCCAACTGGCTCATTCTGGCAGTTTCCAGTTCGGCATTTTTTTCCTAGTTTTTGGGTCCCTGGCTTTCGGGGTCATTTTGAGGACCTAAACATGTGTAGTCCTCGGATAGACACTTCCAACATATATAACATGTGTATTCCTTGGATATACCTTTCCAAACATATGCAACATTGTATTCCTTGGATAGACCTTTCCAACAGGCTATCATGTGCCTAAAACGGAGATCGTATGCAAAAGTTACGACCTCGGGAAGTTGATGTACTAACTTACCCCAACAGGGCCCACATGAATTTTGGCACTTCATATCATAGGGTTAGGTTTTTGGATGTCTAGGGTTTTTTACATCCTTGTTTATTGTAAAAATTCCTTGATAGTCTCATTGTAAGCATCTTCTTGCGAATGAGCACAGCCATCACATCTCTTCTTAGAGATAAGCCACCACCATTCAAGAAAGTCGGATAATAGGACATTTTTTATCCAGATGGATATTGGTGGTCACCCACCTTTTCCAACTAGCTCAAAACAGTTTTCTAACAATTTTGAAAATTTACTATTTTTAGTAGTTTTAACTTTCGGGGCCATTTTGAGGGCCTAAATGGAGGTTTTTCGGGATCGAGCTTCTCAATTATAGATGAATGCATGATTGAGCCCCCAAAATGAATCTCCTCGACGATACTTTTCCAACAGGCTATCACGTGCCTAAAACGAAGATCGTATGCAAAAGTTCCAACCTTGGGAAGTTGATGTACTAACTTACCCAAACGGGGCGCACATGACTTTTGGCGCTTCATCTCCTAGGGTTAGGTTTTTGGATGTCTAGGAATTTTGGGATTCTTATTTATTGTAAAAGGGCCTTCATATCCTTATTGTAATTTTACTCTTTCAAATGCGCACAGCCATCACATCTCTTCTCAGAGATAAGCTGCCACTATTCCAGCAAGCTTATTTCTGCTGCATTTTACAGTTTCATCTTATTTCGTTATTGAATAGAAAACCAGTTTTACTGTATCTCTATTATTTTGTGTTAAGAACCTATTAATAATATGTATTCATTTTTTTCTACTAATAAAATCCGGATCAAAGGTATCAGAGTGGTCTGCTCCTTGTCATCTTAATGCATGTCCCCAACGAGGTCGGAGTACAAAGAGTTGGGTCTCGGGCTTGTTTCTCTTGAGGACAGAAGCTCTCGCATAACCAAGCGACCTCTCATGGTAGGAGAAAATAAATATGATGGGATAGGAGATCCTTTCAAACTGTTGATTGAGGAATCCCTCACACAACAGAGGAACGAGATGATGGATAGTTTCGCGCAAATCCTTCGGTGGCTACCAACAGGCGACGCATCTTCTTGGAACGGAGGCGTTAACCCCTTCAAGGTACAAATAAACTTTGACATTCATAAATTTGAAGGTTATATAGATTCATATGTTGTAGACAAGTGGTTGAATCTATTAGAAGGGTATTTTTCTGTCCATAACTTTTCGAATAGAGAAAAGAATACTTTTACGCTCCTCAAAGTCGTTCCCCATGTCAAAGATTGGTGGGAAACTTTCTGTAATAAAATGGAAACAGAGGAAACCTCATTATTTTCAGTCACGACCACTTGGGAATCCTTCAGGAATGATACTAAGGAACAATACTACCCTGTTGGAATTTATGATGACCTGTATACCAAATGGACCAGACTGTGGCAAGAAAGAGACCAAGCAGTGCCAGATTTCACAAATATCTTCCATATTTTGTGCACCAAGCTGGGTATCAAATATTTGGAGTGGCATATGGTTCTCAAGTATCTCAGTGCTCTGCATTGATACATCCAGACCGAAATGTAATTTCTAGACATCTCATCCTTGGGCGCGGCCTACTGATATATCGTCAAAATCAAGCAGAAGCTCAAACAAAATACGTGGCAATTTGGGCCTGGGAACCGCTCACAACAAAATCCGGGAAAGGGTGTCCCCAACCCACAAAACAAAGGACAAAGAAAATATGGACAGTAAAAAGAAAATCATTCCAAGCCACAAGAAAAGAAGGACACTGGAAAGACAAAGAAAGATACTAGGAAGTGGTGCGACTTCCATAAGATCCCTTGGCATAACACTGTTGACTGTCGCTCAAAGAAGTCGTTGGTGGCCAATCTGAAAGCCTCTGAATCAGATGTGGATTCTGACTCTGATCCAGAACAAGAAAGGGGAAGATGGATCATTGATGCAGAACCTAGTGCCACCATTGCAACCACCAAGCTACATCCTGGTGAACCAAACGAGCCAGAAGAAGGAGAGCGCTTCTTCCATTCACAGATGTGGGTAAAAGGAACCCCATTGCACTTCATCATTGATATTAGTATCTAGAAGAACCTCATCTCAGCAGAGGTCGTCAAGCGGCTGGCCCTGCAAACAATTCCATACCCACAACACTACACCATTGGATGGCTTCACCAAGGAAGTGATCTATGCATCATCAAACAGTGTTGATTGTCGTACGGCATCAAGCCCTTCAAAGATGAGGTATTATGTGATGTTTCTCCTCTCAAAGTTTGTGATGTTCTTTTCGGACAACCTTATTTATGGAAACGTCATGATGTATATGAGTCTATGCCTCGTAGTGTTATTATTACTTTGAACAGGAAATTGTACAGGATACCCGAGGTAGTCCCACCTAGTGCTATTTCCTTGATCTCTACTAAGAAATACAGGAATGTAATCTCTCAGATGGGGAAGTTTGTCTTCTTCATGATTCACTCTCAGAATAAGTGAAAGACCAGAGCCACATCTAGGGTCTCTACGGATGACCTCTCCACACAGCAGAAGAAAGTAGATAAGGTCGTGGAAGAATACTCGGATATATTCTCCTCACCTACAGGGGTACCTCTGCACTACCAGGTCAAGCACCCCATCGATCTGACCCCCGATGCACGACTACCCAATGGGCCAGTATATCGCCTCTCATTGTTATAGAATGAGGATATCAAGTGAAATATCCAAGAACTGCTCCATAAGGGGCACATCCATCCTAGCTCATCACCTTACGGGAGCCCAATCATGATAGTAAAGAAGAAATATAGAACTTGACGACTCTATATTGATTACCGAGCTCTGAATAAAATCATAGTAAAAAACTGGTACCTGATTCCCTGAATCGACAACCTTCTTGATCAAATCACGGGGGCCAAATACTTCAGTAAGATTGATCTGAAGTCTGGCTACCACCAGGTCTCGATAGAACAAACAGATGTATGGAAGACCACCTTCAAGTCAAAGGAAGGCCTTTTTGAATCGTTGGCCATGCCCTTTGGTTTGAAAAATGCTCCAGCCACTTTCATGAGGATGATGGGCGATATCCTGCGACCATTCACCAATACTTTTGTAGTGGTGTATCTGGATGACATTCTAATTTACAGCAAGACTTGGGTCGAACACTTTCATCATATTCAGAAGGTTCTGCACACCCTACGGCAGCACAAGCTATACGCCAATTTGGAAAAACACTCCTTCGGCATGGACAGGGTCCATTACCTAGGCTACATCAATGATCAACATGGCATATATGTGGATCCATCCAATATCCAAGTAATATGTGACTGGGCAGCCCCAACAACAATCACTCATCTTCAAAGATTCTTGGGCCTTGCCAATTTCTACCGTAGGTTCATGTTGGGATTCTCCCATATTGCATGGGCCCTCATCCAAATAAACATGGGTGGCGATAAGGCAAAATTTGAGTGGGGTCGGTCCCAACAACAAGCGTTCGATGATTTGTGCTTGTGCTCAGCCCCAGTTCTTTCACTACCAGACCTGTAGCATCCCTTTGAGATCGATATAGATGCTTCAGACTATGTTGTGAGCATCGTTCCCACTTAGCAAGGCCACCCCGTGGCCTATCATAGTGAGACACTATCAGATATTTTCCGTAAGTACCCAACTTACAATAAGGAAATGTACTCCATTATGCAAGCCTGCTACCAGTGGAGACATTACATTCTTGGGAAGGAGACAGCCATCCACAGTGATCATAAGCCACTGCAGTTCATGTAGACACAGGGAAAATTCCATAATGACCGCCATCAAAAGTGGTCCACATACTTGCAGCAATTCCACCTCAACATCAAGTATAAGAAAAACCAATCGTGTCGTTGATTACCTCATCAAACCGCCAGTCGTGACACAAACCATGGTGCTAGACTCTTGCGTACATGAGACATCTAGATGGCCCCAACTCTATGAGATAGGCCCTAACTTCACCAGATTTCAAAAATATCTTTCGTACCTTGCGCACCAAGATGGGTATCAAATATTTGGAGTGACATATGGTTCTTAAGTATCGTGGTGCTCTACATAGATACATCTAGACTAAAATGGAATTTCTGTACATCTCATCCTTAGGCGTGGCCTACCGATATGCCATCAAAATTGAGAAAAATCTCAAACAAAAGACGCGGAAATTTTGTCTTGGGAACCCCCACAACAAAATCCAGGAAAGGGTGGCCCCAACCCACAGAAAAAAGGACAGATAAAATATGGACAGTATCAGGACAACTAGTCCAAGCCACAAGAAAACAAGGACACCGGAAAGACAAAGAAAGATACCGGGAAGTGGTACGACTTCTATAAGATCCCTTGGCATAACACTGTTGATTGTCGCTCAAAGTAGTCGATGGTGGCCGAAATGAAAGACTTTGAATCAGATGCGGATTATGAATCTGAGCCAGAACTAGAAAGGGGAATATGGATCATTCATGCGGATCCTAGTTCCTAGTGCCACCATTTCTAACCCCAAGCTCCAGCATGGTGAACAAGACAAGCCAGAAGAAGGAGAGTGCCTCTTCCATTCACGGATGTGGGTAAAAGGAACCCCGCTGCACTTCATCATTGATACCGGTAGGCAAAAGAATCTCATCTCAGCAAAGGTCATCAAGCAGTTGGCCCTGCCAACAATGTCGCACCCACAACCCTACAACATTGGAAGGCTCCGCCAAGGAAGCGATCTCCATGTCAGCCAGCAGTGTCGATTGTCGTACGGCATCAAGCCCTTCAAAGAAGAGGTATTATGTGATGTTGATCCTCTCGAAGTTTGTGATGTTATTTTCGGCCAACCTTAACAATGGAAATGTCATGATGTATATGAGTCTAGGCCTCGTAGTGTTATTATTACTTTGAACAGGAAATTTTACAGGATACCCGAGGCAGTCTCGCCTAGTGCTATTTCCTTGATCTATGCTATGCAATGCAGGAAGGTCATCTCTCAGATGGGGAAGTTTTTCTTCTTCATGATTCACTCTCAGAAAAAGAGAAAGATCATAGCCACATCCAAGGTCTATGCGGCTGACCTCTCCACATAGCAGAAGAAAGTAGATAAGGTCATGGAAGAATACTCGGATATCTTCTCCTCACCTACAGGGGTAACTCTGCACTGCCAGGTCAAGCACTCCATCGATCTGACCCCTGATGCACCACTTCCCAATGGGCCAATATATCATCGCTCTTTGTTAGAGAATGAGGAGATCAAGAGACAGATCCAAGAACTTCTCCACAAGGGGCACATCCATCCCATCTCATCACCTTTCGAAAGCCCAATCGTGCTAGTACAGAAGAAAGATGGAACCTAGCGACTTTGTATTGATTACTGGGCTCTGAATAAAATCACATTCAGAAACTGGTACCTGATTCCCCGAATCGATGACCTCCTTGATCAACTCATGGGGGCCAAATACTTCATTAATATTGATCTGAAGTCTAGCTACCACCAGGTCCCGATAGAACAGACATATGTATGGAAGACCACCTTTAAGTCAAAGGAAGGCCTTTTTGAATGGTTGGTCATGCCCTTTGGTTTGACAAATGCTCCAACCACTTTCATGATAATGATGGACGATATCCTGCATACATTCGCCAATACGTTTGTAGTGGTTTATCTGGATGACATTCTAATTTACAGCAAGACTTGGGCTGAACACTTGCAACATATTCAGTAGGTTCTAGACACCCTGCTGCAGCGCAAGTTATACGCCAACTTGGAAAAATTCTCCTTCGGCATGGACAGGGTCCATTACCTGGGCTACATCATTGATCAGCATGGTGTACATGTGGATCTAGCCAAAATCCAAGTCATCTGTGACTGGCCCGCCCCAACAACACTCACTGAGCTTCAGATATTTTTGGGACTTGCCAATTTCTACCACAAGTTCGTGTTTGGATTCTCCCATATTGCATGGGCCCTCAGCCAAATAAATAGGGGTGGAAATAAGTTAAAATTTGCGTGGGGTCAGTCCCAAAAACAAGCGTTCGATGATTTGAAGAAGAGCTTGTTCTCATCCCCAATACTTTCACTACCAGACCTGCAACATCCCTGTGATATCGAGACAGACACTTCAGACTATGTTGTTGGTGTCTTTCTCACTCATCATGGCCACCCTATGGCCTATCATAGTGATACACTATCAGATATTGTCCATAAGTACCCTACTTACAACAAGCAAATGTAATCCATTGTGCAAGTCTACCGCCAGTGAAGACATGACATTCTTGGGAAGGAGACAGTCATCCACATTGATCATAAGCCACTGCAGTTCATGCAGACATAGGGAAAATTGCAGAAACACTGTCATCAAAAGTGGTCCACATACTTGCAACAATTCCACCTCAACATCAATTATAAAATAGGAAGCACCAATTGCGTCATTGATTGCCTCAGCAAATAGCCAGTCGTGGCACTCACTATAGTTCTAGAATCTTGTGGCCATAAGACATTTGGATGGCCCCAAATCTATGAGACAGACCCTGACTTCGCCACCACCCACCAAATTTTGGGTGCAAACGATCAGCATCGGGTGCCACATAAGTTTCAGGTGGGCGACAAAGTTTGGTTGCACTTATAGAAAGAATGCCTTACAGGACCCCATCAGAAGCTTCACCCACTCTGTTATGGGTCATAAACTATCACCAAGGCCATGGGGGATAATGTTTTTGAGCTCAACATTCCTCCTTTCATGGCTTACACCCAGTGTTCAACGTGGATCTCCTTCGCCCTTATTTCCCACCATTATTGGACACCTCAGAAGTAGCAGAATAGATGACACCAACAGAGATCAACCCTAACTCCATACAACAGGAATCCAATGATCATATTGTGGACACACATATCAAGGTCACTCGAGAACAAAAGATCCATCTTTATTGAGTCGTCAAAGAAGGGCAGCTCCTGCACCAAGGCAAGTGGCTCACTCGGGGCCAAATTCAGCAGAAAATTCCACATCTGATGGGGGACCTCAACGCAATGGATACCATTTATTCTTAAGGACAGAGGATTTATCCAAATGGATATTGGTGGCCACCCACCTTTTCCAACTGGCTCAAAACAATTTTCTAACAATTTTGGCAATTTACTATTTTTAGCAATTTTAACTTCCGGGGCCATTTTAAGGGCCTAAATGAAGGTTTTTAGGGATCCATCTTCTCAATGATATCTAGAGGCATTATTGAGCCCCAAAAATGAATCTCCTCAATGATACCTTTCCAACAGGATATCACATGCCTAAAACGAAGATCGTATGCAAAAGTTCCAACCCCAGGAAGTTGATGTACTAACTTACCCAAACGGGGCCCACATGACTTTTGGCGCTTCATCTCCTAGAGTTAGGTTTTTGGATTTCTAGGGTTTTTTTCTTTCTTGTTTATTGTAAAAGGGCCTTCAGATCCGCATTGTAATTTTCTTCTTGTGAATGCGTGCAGTCGTCACATCTCTTCTCAGAGATAAGTCGCCACCATTCCAGCAAGCTTGTTTCCGTTGCATTTTACAGTTTTAACGTATTTCGTTATTGAATAGAAAACTAGTTTTACTGTATATATGTTATTTTGTGTTAAGAACCTATTAATAATATGTATTCATTTCATTCTTCTCATAAAATCCAGATCAGTCGTATCAGAGCGGTCTTCTAATTGTCGTCTTAATGCATGTCCCCAACAAAATCGGAGTACAAAGAGTTGGGTCTCGAGCTTGCTTCTCTTGAGGATAGAATCTCTCGCATGCCCAAGCAACCTCTCATGGCAGAAGAAAATAAATATGATGGGATAGAAGATCCTTTCAAACTGTTGATTGAGGAATCCCTCGCGCAACAGAGGAACGAGATGATGGATAGTTTCGCCCAAATCCTTCAGCGGCTACCAATATGCGACGCATCTTCTTCAAACGGAGGTGCTACCCCCTTCAAGGTACAAATAAACTTAGATATTCCTATATTTAAAGTTCAGATAGACATAGATGTTGTAGACAAGTGTTTCAATCTATTAGAAGGGTATTTTTTTGTCCATAACTTTTTGAATAGAGAAAATATTACTTTTGCGCTCCTCAAGGTCGTTCACCATGTCAAATATTGGTGGGAAACTTTCTGTGAGCAAAAGGAAACAGAGGAAACCTCATTATTTTCAGTCACAGCCACCTGGGAATTCTTCAGGGATGTTATTAAGGAAAAATACTATCCTGTTGGAACTTATGACGACCTGTATACCAAATGGACCACACTGCGGCAAGAAAGAGACCAAGCAATGCCAGATTTCACAAATATCTTCCATACCTTGCGCACCAAGCTGGGTATCAAAGATTCAGAGTGACATATGGTTCTCAAGTATCGCGGTTCTCTACATAGATACATTCATACCGAAATTGAATTTTTGTACATCTCATCCTTGGGCGCGGCCTACCGATATGCAATCAAAATCAAGCTGAAGCTCAAACAAAAGAAGCAGAAATTTGGACCTAAGAACCCCTCACAACAAAATCCAGGAAAGGGTGGCCCCAACCCACAGAACAAAGGACAGAGAAAAGATGAAAAGTATCAGGACAACCAGTCCAAGCCACAAGCAAAGAAGGACACCGGAAATAAAAAGAAAGATACCGAGAAGTCGTGCCACTTCCATAAGATCCCTTGGCATAACACTGTTGACTACTGCTCAAAGCAGTTGCTGGTGGTCGAAGTGAAAGCCTCTAAATCAGATGTGGATTCTGACTCTGAGCCAGAACCAGAAATGGGAAGATGGATCATTAACATGGAACCCAGTGCCGATGTTTCTACCACTAGGCTCCATTCTGGTGAACTAGACGAGCTAGAAGAAGGAGAGCGCCTCTTCCATTCACAGATGTGGGTAAAAGGCACCCTGTTGCACTTCTTCATTGATAGCGGTAGCCAGAAGAACCTCATCTCAGCAAAGGTCGTCAAGAGGCTAGCCCTACCAACAACGCCGCACCCACAACCCTACACCATTGGATGGCTCCACCAAGGAAACGATCTTTGCATCATCCAATAGTGTCGATTGTCATACAGCATCAAGCCCTTCAAAGATGAGATATTATGTTATGTTGATCCTCTCTAAGTTTGTGATGTTATTTTCAGCCAACCTTATTTATGGAAATGTCATGTTGTATATGAGTCTAGGCCTCATAGTTTTATTATTACTTTGAATAGGAAATTGTACAAGATACCCGAGGCAGTCCCAGCTAGTGCTATTTCCTTGATCTTCGCTAAGCAATGCAGGAAGGTTATCTCTCAGATAGGGAAGTTTTTATTCTTTGTGATTCACTCTCAGAATAAGAGAAATATCACAGCCACATCCAAGGTCTCTGCAGCTGACCTCTCCACAAAATAGAAGCAAGTAGATAAGGTCATGGAAGAATAATGGGATATCTTCTCCTCACCTACAAGGGTACCTCTGCACTGCCCAGTCAAGCACGCCATCGATCAGAACCCCGGTGCATCGCTTCCCAATGGGCCAGTCTATCACCGCTCTTTGTTAGAGAATGAGGAGATCAAGTGACAAATCCAATAACTTCTCCACAAGGGGCACATCCGTCATATCTCATCACCTTGTGGGAACCAAATCATGTTGGTACAAAATAAATATGGAACCTGGTGATTCTGTATACATTACCAGGCTCAGAATAAAATCACAGTCAGAAACTGGTACCCGATTCCCCGAATTTACGACCTCCTTTATCAACTCACGGGGGAAAAATACTTCAGTAATATTGATCTAAAGTCTGGCTACCACCAGGTCTCGATAGACAAGATAGATGTATGGAAGACCGCCTTCAAGTCAAGGGAAGGCCTTTTTGAATGGTTGGTCATGCCCTTTCATTTGAAAAATGTTCCAGCCACTTTCATGAGAATGATGGATGATATCTTGTGACCATTCACCAATACTTTTGTAGTGGTGTATCTGGATGAAATTCTAATTTACAGTAAGACTTGGGCTGAACACTTGCAGCATATTCATCAGGTTCTACACACCCTGCAGCAGCACAAGCTATACACCAACAAAAATTCTCCTTCGGCATGGATAGGGTCCATTACCTAGGCTACATCATTGATCAACATGGCATACATGTGAATCTAGCCAAGATCCAAGTTATCTGTGACTGGCTAGCCCCAACAACACTCACTCAGCTTCGGATCTTCTTAGGCCTTGCTAATTTCTACCATAGGTTCGTGTTGGGATTCTCCCATATTGCATGGGACCTCAACCAAATAAATAGGGGTGCCAGTAAGCCGAAATTTGCATGGGGCTGGTCCAAAAAATAAGTGTTCAATGATTTGAAGAAGTGCTTGTGCTTATCCTCAGTACTTTCACTACCATACCTACAACATCCCTTTGATATCGAGACAGATGCTTCAGACTATGTTGTGGGCATCGTTCTCACTCAGCATGGCCACCCCGTGACCTATCATAGTGAGACATTGTCAGATATTTTCCGTAAGTACCCTACTTATGACAAGGAAATGTACTCCATTGTGTAAGCCTGCCACCAGTGGATACATTACATTCTTGGGAAGGAAACAGTCATCCACACTGATCATAAGCGACTGCAGTTCATGCAGACATAGGGAAAATTGCAGAATGATCGCCATCAAAAGTGGTCCGCATATTGCAGCAATTCCACCTCAACATCAATTATAAAGCAGGAAGCACCAATTGAGTCGATGATTGCCTCAGCAGACCACAAGTCGCGACACTCACCACGGTGCTAGACCTTTTTGGCCATGAGACATCTATATGGCCCCAACTCTATGGGACAGACCCTGACTTTGCCACCACCTACCAAATGTTGGGTGCAAATGTAGTTGTCGATAATTTCCATCTTCGGGATGGGTTGTTGTGTCGTCTGGGCCATATCTATGTTCCATCAAATGAGCAAGCGAAATTGATCTGGGAATCCCACTACAGTCAAGTGGCGGGACACTTCGACATCGAAATGACAGTGGCGATGCTACAGAAACATTTCTACTAGCCGAAACTTCGACAGGAGGTCAACAAGTATATCAGGTCTTGCATTGCCTATGCTATTGCTAAGTCGAACACTAAGAAATAGGGCCTGTACACCCCTCTTCCTACTCCTGACAGGCCATGAAAATCCATCTCAATGTACTACATGTCAGGCCTCCCATCCACCAAGCAATGAAATGACTGTGTTTTTGTGGTTGTTGATCACTTTTCTAAGATGGTGATTATGGTTGCCTGCAAGAAGAGCATCACATCAGAGGCCACTACCAAGCTCTTCTTTGAACGATTCTGGGTAAATTTTGGAATCCCACAAACCATTGTCTCAGATCGGGATAGTCGATTTCTTATCACATTCTGGTCAATCCTTTGGTCACTTCTGGACACCAAGCTCACCAAATCCATGGCCTTCCATCCCCAGATAGATGGCCAAACTAAGGCTGTAAATCAAATGATTGTGCATATCCTTCGCATGTATAATTCAAAACACCCTCACACATGGGATGAGAGCCTTCCCTATGTCCAGCATAGCTACAACCGAGCACTGCATAGCTCAACCGGCCACAACCCCTTTCAAGTGGGGTTGGGATTCCAGTCATTGGGTCCCATAGATGTTACAATTCCCCTTGCGGTCACCTCGACCAACTCATCTCCTGCTCCAACTAAAGATGACAACGCCACTCGGTTCATTGAGAATATCTAGCACATCTTCCAATAGGTTCAGTATATCCTACACAAGTCCAATGACAAGTACAAACAGTTCCATGATCAACATCGGGTGCCACATAAGTTTCAAGTGGGCGACAAAGTTTGGTTGAACTTATAGAAAGAACACCTTACAGGTCCCCATCAAAAGCTTTACCCACTCTTTTAAGGGCCATACACTATCACCAAGCCCATGGGGGATAATTATTTTGAGCTCAACATTACTCCTTTCCTTGGCCTACACCCAGTGTTCAATGTGGATCTCCTTCGCCCTTATTTCCCACCATTATTGGACACCTCAGAAGTAGCAGAACAGATGACACTAAGAGATATCAACCCTGAATGAATACAACAAGAATCCAATGATCATATTGTGGACACATGGATCAAGGGCACTCGACAACAAAGGATCCATCTTTATCGAGTCGTCAAAGCAGGGCAGATCCTGCACCAAGGCAAGTGGCTCACCTGGGGCCAAATTCAGCAGAAATTTCCTCATCTGATGGGGGACCTCAACGCAATGGATACCATTGCTTCCTAAGGAGGGATAATTTATTCATATTAATATTAGTGGCCACCCACCTTTTCCAACTGGCTCAAAACAGTTTTCTAACAATTTTGGCAATTTACTATTTTTAGCAGTTTTAACTTTCGGGGCCATTTTGAGGGCCTAAATGAAGGTCTTTTGAGATAGAGTTTCTCAATTATAGTCAAAGGAATGATTGATCCTACAAAATGAATCTCCTCGATGATACCTTTCCAATGGGATATCACATGCCTAAAATGAAGATCGTATGCAAAAGTTACGACCCTGGGAAGTTGATGTACTAACTTACCCAAATGGGGCCCACATGACTTTTGGCGCTTCATCTCCTAGGGTTATGTTTTTGGATGTCTACGGTTTTTGGAATTATTTTTTATTGTAAAAATGACTTTAGAGCCTCATTGTAATTTTATTCTTGGGAATGCATGCAACAGTCACATCCCTTCTCAGAGATAAGCCGCCACCATTCCAGCAAGCTTGTTTCCTCTGCATTTTACAGTTTCAGCTTATTTTGCTATTGAATAGAAAACTAGTTTTATTGTATCTTTGTTATTTTGTGTTAAGCACCTGTTAATAATCTGTATTCATTTCATTCTACTCATAAAATCTGGATTAGTGATATCAGAGCGGTCTTCTCCTTATCGTCTTAATGCATGTTCCCAACAAGGTCGGAGTACAAAGAGTTGGGTCTCGAGCTTGTTTCTCTTGAGGACAGAAGATCTCGCACGCCCAAGCAACCTCTCAGGGTAGGAGAAAAGAAAGATGATGGGACATGAGATAGTTTCAAACTTTTTATTGAGGAATCCCTCATGCAATAGAGGAACGAGATGATGGATAGTTTCGCGCAAATCCTTCGACGGCTACCAACAAGCGATGCATCTTCTTCGAACGGAAGCGCTACCCCCTTCAAGGTACAAATAAACTTAGATATTCCTATATTTGAAGGTCAGATAGATGCAGATGTTGTAGACAAGTGGTTGAATCTATTAGAAGGGTATTTTTTTGTCCATAACTTTTCTAATAGATAAAATATTACTTTTGCTCTCCTCAAAACCGTTCCCCATGTCAAAGATTGGTGGGAAACTTTCTATGAGCAAAAGGAAACAGAGGAAAACTCATTATTTTCAGTCACAGCCACCTAGGAATCCTTTAGGGATGATATTAAGGAACAATACTTCCCTTTCGGAAGTTATGGCGTCCTGTATACCAAATGGACCACACTGTCGCAAGAAAGAGACCAAGCAGTGCCAGTTTTCACAAATATCTTCCATACATTGTGCACCAAGATGGGTATCAAAGATTCAGAGTGACATATGGTTCTCAAGTATCACGATGCTCTGTGTAGATACATCTAGACCAAAATCAAATTTCTGGACATCTCGTCCTTGGGCGCAGCCTACCAATATGCCATCAAAATCGAGCAGAAGCACAAACAAAATACGCGGCAATTTGAGCCTGGGAACCCCTCACAACAAAATCTGGGAAAGGGTGGCCCCAACCCACAGAACAAATGACAGAGAAAAGATGGACAGTATCAGGACAACTAGTCCAAGCCACAAGCAAAGAAGGACACCAGGAAGTGGTGCGACTTCCATTAGATCCAATGGCATAACACTATTGACTACCGCTCAAAGCAGTTGCTGGTGGCCGAAGTGAAAGCCTCTAAATCAGTTGTAGATTTTGACTCTGAGCTAGAACCAGAAAGGGAAAGATAGATCATTGACCCAGAACCCAGTGCCACCGTTGCTACCACCAAGCTCCAGCCTGGTGAACTAGACGAGCCAGAAGAAGGAGAGTGTCCCTTCCATACACAGATGTGGGTAAAAGGCACCCCGATGCACTTCATCGTTGATAGCGGTAGCCAGAAGAACCTCATCTCAGCAGAGGTTGTCAAGAGGATGGCCCTTCCAACAACAACAAACCCACAACCCTACACCATTGGATGGATCCGCCAAGGAAGAAATCTCTGCATCAGCCAATAGGGTCGACTATCGTACGACATCAATCCCTTCAAACACGAGGTATTATGTGATGTTATTTTTGGCCAACCTTATTTATGGAAACGTCATACTATATATGAGTCTAGGCCTCATAGTGTTATTATTAATTTGAACAGGAAAATGTACAGGATACCCGAGGCAGTCCCACCTAGTTTTATTTCCTTGATCATTGTTAATTAATGCAGGAAGGTCATCTCTCAGATGAGGAAGTTTGTCTTCTTTGTGACACGCTCTCAGAATAAGTGAAATATCACAGCCACATCTAGGGTCTCTTCAGTTGACCTCTCCACACAGTAGAAGAAAGTAGATAAGGTCGTGGAAGAATACTTAGATATCTTCTCCAAACCTATAGGGGTACCTCTGCACTGCTAGGTCAAGCACCCTATCCATCTGACCCCCGGTGCACCACTGCCCAATGGGACAGTCTATTGCCGCTCTTTGTTAGAGAATGAGGAGATCAAGTGATAGATCCAAGAACTACTCCACAAGTGGCACATCCGTCCCAGCTCATCATCTTGCAAGAGCCCAATCATTTTGGTACAGAAGAAATATGGAACCTGGCGACTATGTATTGATTACTGGGCTCTGAATAAAATCACAGTCAGAAAATGGTACCCGATTCCCCGAATCGACGACCTCCTTGATCAACTCACAGGGGCCAAATAATTCAATAAGATTGATCTAAATTCTGGATACCACCAGGTCCTGATAGAACAGACAGATGTATGGAAGACCACCTTCATGTAAAAGGAAGGCCTTTTTGAATGGTTGGTCATGCCCTTTGGTTTGAAAAATGCTCCAGCCACTTTCATGAGGATGATGGGAAATATCCTGTGACCATTCACCAATACTATTGTAGTGGTGTATATGGATGGCATTCTAATTTACACTAAGACTTGGGTCGAACACTTGCAACATATTCAGCAGGTTCTACACACCCTGAGGCAGCACAAGCTATACGCCAACTTGGAAAAATGCTCCTTTGGCATGGACAGGGTCCATTACCTGGGCTACATCATTGATCAGCATGGCATACATGTGAATTGAGCCAAGATCCAAGTCATCCATGACTGCCCAGCCCGAATAACACTCACTGAGCTTCAGAGTTTCTTAGGCCTTTCGAATTTCTATCGCAGGTTCGTGTTGGGATTCTCCCATATTGCATGGGCCCTCAGCCAAATAAACAGGAGTGGCAGTAAGGATAAATTTGTATGGGTCCAGTCCCAACAACAAGAGTTCGATGATTGTAAGTAGTGCTTGTGCTTAGCCCCAGTACTTTCACTACCAGACCTGCAACATCCCTTTGAGATCGAGATAGATGCTTCAGACTATGTTGTGGGCATCGTTCTCACTTAGCACGGCCACCCCGTGGCCTATCATAGTGAGACACTATCATATACTTTCCGTAAGTACCATAATTATGACAAGGAAATGTACTTCATTATGAAAGCATGTCACCAGTGGAGACATTACATTCTTGGGAAGGATATAGTCATCCACACTAATCATAATCCACTGTAGTTCATGCAGACACAAGGAAAATTGTATAATGACCACCATCAAAAGTGGTCCACATACTTGCAGCAATTCCACCTCAACATCAATTATAAAACAGGAATCACCAATCACGTCGTGATTGGTGCTAGAGTCTTGTGGCCATGAGACATCTGGATGGCCCCAAATCTATGAGACGGACCCTGACTTCACCACCACCTACCAAATGTTGGGTGCAAATGCAGTTGTCGATAATTTCCATCTTCAGTATGGGTTGTTGTGTCATTTGGGCCATATATGTGTTCCATCAAGTGAGTGAGAGAAGATGATCTGGGAAGCCCACTACAAGAGGGTGGCAGGACACTTCAACGTCAAAAAGATAGTGGCAATGCTACAGAAACATTTCTACTGGCTGAAACTTTGACAGGAGGTTAGCAAGTATATCAGGTCCTACACTACCTGCGCTATTTTCAAACTGACCACTAAGAAACATGGCCTATCCACCCATCTTCCTACTCTTGATAGTCCATGGGAATCCATCTCAATGGACTACATGTTGGGCCACCCATCCACCAAGCGAGGAAATGACTGTGTTTTTGTGGTTGTTGATCACTTTTCTAAGATGGCGATTCTAGTTGCCTGCAAGAAGAGCATCACAGCAGAGGCCACTACCAAGATCTTCTTTGAATGAGTCTGGGTAAATTTTGGAATCCCACAAACCATTGTCTCAAATCAGTATAGTCAATTTCTCATCACATTCTATTCGAGCCTCTGGTCACTGCTGGACACCAAGCTCACCAAATCCACAGCCTTCCACCCCCAGACAGATGGCCAAATTGAGGTTGTAAATCGAATGACATTGCATATCCTTCACATGTATAATTCAAAGAACCCTCGCACATGGGATGAGAGCCTTCCCTATGTCTAGCATAGCTACAACTGAACTCTGCATAGCTCAACTGGCCACAGCCCCTTTCAGATAGGGTTGGGATTCCAACTATTGGGTTCCATAGATGTTGCATTTCCCCTTGCGGTCACCTCGACCGACTCATCTTCTACTCCAAATAAAGCTGACAAAGCCACTCGGTTCATTGAGAAGATCCAGCACATCCACCAACAAGTTCAGGATATCCTACAAAAGTCCAATGACAAGTACAAACAGTGCCATGATAAACATCGGGTGCCACATAAGTTTCAGGCAGGAGACAAAGTTTCGTTGTACTTACAGAAAGAACGCCTTATAGGACCCCATTGGAATCTTTGCCCACTCTGCTATAGGTCTTACACTATCACCAAGGTCATGGGGGATAATGATTTTGAGCACAACATTCCTCCTTTCCTTGGCCTGCACCCAGTGTTCAACGTGGATCTCCTTTGCCCTTATTTCCCACCATTATTGGACAACTCAGAAGTAGCAGAACAGATGACAACAATAGATATCAACCCTGAATGCATACAAAAGGAATTCAATGATCATATTTTGGACACACAGATCAAGCGCACTTGACAACAAAGGATCCATCTTTATCAAGTCATCAAAGCAGGGCGACTCCTGCACCAAGGCAAGTGGCTCACCCGGGGCAAAATTCAGCAGAAATTTCCTCATCTGATGGGGGACCTCAACGTAAGGGAGACCATTTCTTCCTAAGGAGAGAGGATTGATCCATATGGGTATTGGTGGCCACCCACCTTTTCCAACTGGCTCAAAACAGGTTTCTGACAATTTTGGCAATTTACTATTGTTAGCAGTTTTAACTTCCGGGGCCATTTTAAGTGCCTAAATGAATGTTTTTCGAGATCAAGCTTCTCAATGCTAATAAAAGGAATGATTGAGCCCCAAAAATGACTCTCCTTGATGATACCTTTCTAACGGGCTATCACACACCTAAAATGAATATCGTATGCAAAAGTTACGACCCCGGGAAGTTGATGTACTAACTTACCTAAACGGGGCCCACATGACTTTTGGCGCTTCATCTCCTAGGGTTAGGTTTTTGGATGTATAGGATTTTTGGCATTCTTGTTTATTGTAAAAATACCTTCAAATCCTCATTGTAATTTTATTCTTACAAATGCACACAGTCGTCACATCTCTTCTCACACATAAGCCGCCACCATTCCAGCAAGCTTGTTTCCGTTGCATTTTACAGTTTCAGCTTATTTTGTTATTGAATAGAAAACTAGTTTTAATGTATCTCTGTTATTTTGTATTAAGCACTTGTTAATAAACTGTATTCATTTAATTATGCTCATAAAATATAGATCATTGGTATCAGAGCGGTTTTCTCCTTGTCGTCTTAATGCATGTCCCCAACGAGGTCGAAGTAAAAAGAGTTGGGTCTCGAGCTTGTTTCTCTTGAGGATAGAAGCTCTCACATGCCCAAGTGACCTCCCATGGCAGGAGAAACTAAAGATGGCGGGATAGGATATCCTTTCAAACTATTGATTGAGGAATCCCTCACACAACAGAGGAACGAGATGATGGATAGTTTTGTGCAAATCCTTCGGAGGTTACCAACAGGTGATGCATCTTCTTCGAACGAAGGTGCTACACCCTTCAAGGTACAAATAAACTTCGATATTCCTATATTTGAAGGTTAGATAGATGCATATGTTGTAGACAAGTGGTTTAATCTATTAGAAGGGTATTTTTCTTTCCATAACTTTTCAAATAGAGAAAATATTACTTTTGCTCTCGTCAAAGTCGTTCCCCGTATCAAAGATTGGTGGGAAACTTTCTGTGATAAAAAGGAAACAGAGAAAACATCATTATTTTCAGTCACGGCCACCTAGGAATCCTTCAGGGATGCTATATGATGACCTGTATACCAAATGGACCACACTGCGTAAGGAAAGAGACTAAGCAGTGCCAGATTTCACAAATATCTTCCATACCTTCCTGTTACACATGATTTTGGTCATCTTCGTGATGTATTAACAATGGTGCATTCAGGCTCCCAACAAGGACTTTTTGCCTGAGAAAAGTGGATCTTGTCTCCTTCCAAAAACATATTTTCAAATTGAGTTCGCAGGCTACATATGGCCTAGTGTGCGAGAATCCCTCATTCTCACAGGCCACCTTCATCTAGGGTGTGAACTTCTCACAGTTTTCTCCATACATAGGGTGTGAACCTGTTTTCAAGCTTGGAAAAGAGAAGAGGTCTCGAGGGTTCTATGCGGCATGTCCCTTTCCCATAAAGTCATTCTTACTTTATTGTTTAATTCTTTGATCATATGCATAAGTTGACGTTGAATACATTGTGCTATCTTCACTTTGGTTGGTTTGTGTTGTCTTGGACTTGACCTCACGAGAGCATCGGAGCGAAGCGGGAGCAACAGAGACCTAAGGAAGTGATACAAAGTTATGTCACGTGTTCCTCATTACTAGAAAATTCAATGATTGACACTTAGGGAAAGAGTCATGTCATGTTCTGTTTTGTTCTAGATCTAGGTGGATCTAGGGATATCTGTTAGTGTCTGCACCTACCGATTAGTCTGATAACAAAATTGGTGACTCAACTGGGGATACAACCCTTTTTTTAGTGGTTTTTGGTGTTTTTCCTTGACCATTTGCTCTTGCCTTACCTTTTTTCATTTCTATCAATCTCTGAGTCTTCAGGGGACCCTGACAGACTCTCTGGGTCCAGAAGTCCCTTCAAAAATTTTGTCTTTTTCCAAATTTTGCCTAGTTTCAGTCATTCTCGCACTGAACCCTTTTACTGCCTGCGAGAACTACTGGAGTTCACACCCCACTGTCCAGTCCAATGCGAACATCTCGCACTTTGCTTGTTACCAGCCTGCGAGAATGCTCCATTTTCGCATTGTACACTATTGCTTGCCTGGGAACCCATTTTGCAAAATTTTGAGATTAAGGTCTTTTGTATGCCCAGATACCCAGATTTGCATGTGTGTCTGAAGAGAAATTCTTGGGCCACTGAATGATTGTTTCTTGACTTCAGATTTTGTGAATGATTAGTCTTCGAAAATCGAAAGCACTTCTTGTTCATTTTTCTCAACTGTCATCTCCTGACCTTTTCTTAGCAAGGATATAATCTCTGATCCTAGAATATGAGTGCTTGTTTGGTTGGGAGCCGGTGATCGGTTTAAAAGTTGGGATTTACTGTCTTTCTCAAATACCCATTGCTTGGAAAATTGTTGCCCTCATGCATTTGAAAATACTAGTCTTGTCTACTTGTCATTTTTTACTTCATTGAAAGATTGATTTGGGTTTTGTATGTCACTTGTCATTAGTTATTGGTTTTCCTTAGTACCACCACTGTTGTGTGGTTCTTTTTGAAAAGTAAAAAACATTTTTCTTTTTAAAAGCATCTTTATTTTGAAAATATTGGAAATCAATTATTGAAATAGAACAAATAGAGAATTGGCATTGATTCGTGACTTGTTGATATTGCATTTCAAAGAAGATTGTATATCGTAGTTCAAGATTGTTCCAGAAAACTTCTCTTTCCCTCCTGTAAATAGGATTCATCGAACGAGAATTGATATCTTTCATTCATATCTATGCATTGTTGGGTCAGAGTCTCACACAACATCGGTTTCATCTCCGTCTCCTTTGAGTAACAACAGCCTTTAATAATATTGCGCAATTTTAAAATTTGACTAGTGACTCTTTTCTAGGACTCTATTACACCAACATTAGCTAGGATAGATATTTGGAATAGGCAGAGAGATACACTCTCCAAAGCACAAAACACACAATAGTATCTTGTGTTAAGGAGTGTCAAATTATGTTTGTGACATTTTGTCCTGGGAAGCCCTTCTCACACAAGGATCAAACCCGAGGTCGCATTGGTATTGATAGAGTTACTCACCTGGCTTTGTTGGTATCGGTGTAGATATTGCACATATTACGGGGGTCAATTGAAGGTATACCCACAATGACGAGTGGAACCCTCTCAAGTTTATTTCAGGCTAGATACACTGCCCTTGTGTGTGGATCGGACTGTCGACTATCCCCCCAAGATTTATTGTTGTTGGTGGTAACCTTAGTGGCCTATCTTCTTTGAGTCTTACACAAGGTGACTGTGAAGGGGCAAGTCTTCACGGTACCTGGAATCAACGTTGGCCAAACTCACTCGGGCTCCTTGGAGGGTATACCCACGATTATGTGTGGGAGCTTGCACTAGGGTGTAAGTTTGTTAAGAAGGTTGTCAACGTAACTTTTCCACCCTAGCCCAGCCCCTTCTTATCTCATCTTCGCAACGTTGGATTTCATCACCAACTAGTGACTTTAGAATTAGAAGGTCTTGTTTTCATGGTTTTTCTTCCTAGATTTTTTACTAGTGCATGCTATTTGTTTACCCAAGTTGACTGTAAATTTTCTTCGTAAGTTTTTATCTTGTTCACAATTGACACTCCATGTCGTTCACGTAGAATGCAGGGCTTACCCCCAGAAAATCTGGAAGGTTCTCAACCCTTGCCTACCAGCTCACCGGAGGGCTCTCCTCAACAGAGTGAATTCCAAGACGTCACCACCCCACAAGTGGAAAGAACTAACTCTCTAGAACGATTTCGAATTTCCAATTCTCGAGAGGACTTTTGACTTCACCTCGACTCCAAGAGACGTATTATGCGAGTGAATTCTTCCGGTGACTTGGTTGTTTTGTCCTCTGGATCACCGACTGGACCTTTTAGAGGACCTGAGGTCCAAGACCCTTTTTGGGCTACTGGCATTTTTAGACGGGATCTCTTTGGCTCAGGAGTAGGCGTTGAGATCACCATCTCAACTGCCTTCCCCGAAACATCTGATCCAGACATAGTAACTTTTACTACTGCTTATTATTTTCCTAGTACAGAAGCTCCATGAGCTGACCACATCTTGACTCTCCCTTTACAAATAGTCCATTACACAGATGCTACGAGTCTTCACACCAGGATTACCATGGTTAGCCAAGACCCTATTGGCACACCGCTTTCGCCCACACTCACCCCAACACTTCCACTCGGGTACTGTGCATTGAATGCCTCTATTCCCATTCCTACGCAAATCACATTTGGAACTCCTGGTGGTCCCACATCTTCTAGACACTCTCCTCCCGGTTTTATTCTGACACTTCCTCCGCCCCCTTTCAGAGGACCTTCTCCGTCCTCTATCGGTGGCACTAATCCTAGTGGCACCATTCAGTTGTTCACACCAAATTACCAGATTCCTGTTAGTAGACAATTTCACCAAGGAGGTTTGACTCAACCCCTCCTTATAGAGAAAATTCCAATTGGAACACAAATCCCAATTGGAACACAACCCCCAGTTGGCACACAACCCCCGATTGGAGGACAACCCCTACCCTATGGAAAAAACATACCTCCATCCTTGGCCCAGTATTGGAATCATTTGATACAACATAACCCTCAATCGACTGGGGGGAAACAGCCTCCAGCTACATCTGTTATACCTCCCAGTATAGGCCAACCATATCCAGGTACGTCTAATCCTATTTGGGGCTTGAACGCTCAACCCTACACCCCCATTCAAGGGTACAACCCTATGAGTTATTTTCCTCCTCAACCACCATTGAATCTGCCTGGATATTCACATTATATGCAGACTGCTTATGGTCCCACTAGTTTTCCGATGGGACTCCCTCCCTAAAGCCACCATTACCTGCATGTGAATAGATAGTTACCTTTCTTAGACACCCTGGACCTCCTGGATATGTCGAGGATTCTAAATGATCTGATCTGTCACTCTTCCCAATGGCCCGCTATACCAGCCAAGCTATCATCTGACATCCCTAAATTCGATGGCAAAGCGAGAGAGGACCCGAACAATCACGTCATGACTTTTCACCTTTGGTGCTCATCCAACTCCTTGATGGATGACTCTATTCGTTTATGCCTTTTTCAATAAACTCTCATGGGTTCTACCACGAAGTGGTACATAAAATTACCACAAGGTTTCTTCACCAAATTCAACACCCTCTCTATGGCTTTCCTCACCCACTACCAGTTACCGATCCGTTATGAAATAGGGACTGAGATTTTGAGTTCTTTCAAACAAAAAAAAGCCACTCATATCTATGATCACATTCATGAGTGGCGATGAAGACGAAGTCTCATCAAACTTGAACTTCCCGATCATTTGCTGGTAGAATGGTTCATGAAATCATTTGTGAATGACATCGGTCGTGACATGGCCATGGGTGGAGTTGTCACAGAAGAACAGGCTATTAGTCATGCTCAATACCTTGACCTCCTTTACTCACAAACGGGTACTCTTTACGACTTACTCCCTGATGCACCTTGTCCTTTTGCTTCCACCACTTCAACTACTCCTATTGCTTCTCATGTAGTTGAAGATGTGATTAGCACTTTCCATGCCCAACCACATTCCGCCTCTAGCAACAACCCCAAACCCATTTATTCTAATGTTCAAAATGCTCCATCTCCTACCCCTCCCACCGACAAGACTTCTGAGGTAAATGATGTTCAATCTACCCCCGCCAGTAAAAACAAATCCAGAAAAGGAAAGGGTAAGAATAAGGAGGACAAAAATACTTTGCAAGCAGAGAGAAACAAAACACCAACTGTTGACGATAGGGACAAACGCAAACCTCGATACCCGTGTCTTATCTGGGGTGATGATCACTACATGAAGGATTGTCCATGACGAGTCGAGGTGACTAAGTGCCTTCAAGGGGCCCCGAAACCACCCACTCCGGTCATTTTGTCACAACCCTTCCCTTCTCAACAACAAGCCCAATTGGTCATTCACGACCAACCATCCCCCTCCACTACATCTTATGTTTTAATGTGTACAGGTGATTCAAAGAAAAGTGAAATCACACTTACCACTCGAGCCAAAGATTATTCTCCCTCTAAAGAGAAGTTTGATGTTATACCTCCTTCATTGGTCCAACCATCTCCCATGACTCCACCTACCGACAGTCCTCTTCATCTTGAATGACTAAGCCTCGACAGAGTTCTTCACCCTCCTCCAAAGGGCGTCATTCCGAAACTGGATTTCAATCCTCATGCCCGTGCCGCCCAGAACTACAGCATTGTTGAAGATCTAGCCCAAGCACCATCCACGATGTCATCCCTTCAAGTCCTTCAAATTTGTCCCATACAACGGAAGGCATTGTTGAAATCTATTGGTGGAATCGACCCGACGGATACGAATTTAATAATTTTTGACTTGGAAGATCACATTCCAAGGTTACCCCCTCAACTCGCATTCCAAATACAAGTGATTGTCTCTGACAAAAAAAATTGTAGAACTTTTATTGACGAGGGTGCCTCGACGTGTGTCATGTCTATTACCTGCTGGAAAGCCATCGGCTCTCCCTCTTTGAATGAATCCCATAACACACTTAAAGCCTTCAATGGCTCCATTTTTAAGCCTTATGGTGTCCTTCCTTCATTACCAATCATGTTAGAAGGAAAAACGGTACAAGTTGAAGTGGAAGTCTTTGACGCTCCTCTCGATTACAACCTTCTTTTTGGCCATAGCTGGATTGATTCCATATGCACAATTGTGTCGACTCTTTTTCGTGTTGTACGTTTCCCACATCAAGGAAAGGTAATTATCATTGACCAATTAACCTTCTTTAACTTGGATATGTGTACTGGAAACATATTGTTCATCGCCAACCCCCCCCCCCGAATATGAAAACGTCAGTGTAGGTCTTCTCAAAGACTCTTCGTTAATGGGTACCTTCCCCTTTCCACCACCCAATGTTCATAACCCGTCTGTCACTTCAATAAACATGATATCCACCTCGATTCATGGAACCCCTGTGTCTCACAACCCATGGATAGTACCTGAACTCGGCGATCATCTTCATTATAGCGACGAAATGCCTTTGAGTCCGGCCAAATCCCCCTATAAGGCCATTCAATCGGCAACCCATTCTACCCCCTCTCTTGGTGATTTATCTCTAGATCCTTTTCGCGTCATTTTTCCCACGGACAAGATGATTATGTATGTCATGGAAGACACCCCCTGGAATGATGGACATCACCATTCCATCCTCTTCCTGGAACAACACACCATCGAGAGCTACCAACGGATCTCGACCCCGTCGACCGTTGTCGTCATTTCAATCATTCTCGAGTCCACACACGATGTGTTTTCTGAAGGGAACTTAAGAAATATCTCACCCACTCTTCCCCTCAACATATCTATCAAACCTGGAATTTTCGAAAATGTGCATATCGGAGCTTCGTGTTCCCCTGACGAAATCGTCACCTACAAGTCACTTTTCAAATAATTTTGTGACGTCTTCACCTAGAACTATGAAGAAATGTCAGGCATTGACCCCAACATAGTGATGCATGAGATCAAGACATACCCAGACGCCAAACCCGTCTGGCAACACCTTCGTCCAGTTCACCCACGTAAAGTGGCCGCTATCAAACTTGAAGTCGAGAAACTTCTCAAAGCCGGCTTTATTTACCCGGTGGCCCTCACTGACTGAGTTTCCAATCTTGTCTCGATCAACAAGAAACAAGGCACAATCTATGTGTGCGTTGATTATAGGGATATTAACAAAGCTTGTCCTAAAGACAACTTTCCTACCCACTTCATCGATCAGATTTTCGACGATTGTGCTGGAAGTGAAATCTTCTCTCTAATGGATGGTTTCTCCGGATATAATCAAATCAATATTGTTCCCGAGGATCAACACAAAACCTCTTTTATTTGTCCTTGGGGAACGTTTTCTTATCAGAAACTTCCTTTCGGTCTTAAAAATGCTGGCACAACTTTCCAGCACGCTATGTCTTATGCCTTCCATGATATCAAGCACATCGTGCAGCCATATCTTGGTGACTTACCCGCTCATTCCATGCACCGGGTCGATCATCCAATTCACCTCTGAGCCATTTTCCTCCGATGTCGGTTTTACCATATACACTTGAATCCTCACAAATGTGTTTTCTACATAGAATCCAGCCAACTTCTAGGATTTATTGTTTCGCGTCAAGGGATCAGGGTAGATCCTTCAAAGGTCGAGGTGATTCTCAATCTCCCTCCTCCTTCTATGCCTCGCCAGTTACAAAGTTTGCAAGGGAAAGAAAACTTTCTTCGTCGTTTCATCCTGAACTATGCCGAGACAACTCTTTGATGTACGTGACTACTCAAAAAGGGGTCTAAGTTTGTATGGGATACCATTGCAAACAAAGCTTTCGAAGCTCTAAAATTGTCCCTAACACGTGCTCCGCTTCTCTTCTCTTCCCCCCCTCCCCCGATTACAGTCATGATTATTTCCTCTACCTCGCAGCCTCGGATTACACAATCGCTATGATTCTTATCCAGAAGGATGATTTTCATGATGAACATGTTATCTATTACTTGATTCGAAGTCTCATGCCTACCAAAACCAAGTATTTACATGTCGAAAAACTGGCCTTGGCAGTCGTCCAAGCAGTTCAACATTTCCAGCACTATATCCTCTCTTGCAAGACTACGATAATTTCTAACTGCAACCCTATGCAACACATTCTCACACGTCAATTTCTCAGGGTAAAATACTCCAAATGGATCGTGATACTCAAGGAGTTTGACTTGGAATTTGAATGAGCTAAGTCCAAGAAGTCCTTAGTGTTTTCCGAGTTGATATGCGACTTTCCCTACCCTGAAACAGAAAATGTAGCAGTCGATTCATTACCTGATGAATCCCTTTTTCTAATCAGTTCCGATGATCTTTGGTACGGTGATATCATCATATATCTCCAAACCCATACTTTCCAGCCCAATTTGTCCAGTATTGACCGGTGTCGAATACGCTACCAAGCCCGTCAATATATTATCCTCGGTGATACTCTTTATCATCGTGGGATTGACTCAGTTTTTTGACGCTGCCTCATGTTTGACGAAGTCGAGAAAGCCTTAAATGACTGCCATTCTAGAGCCTGTGGTGGTCATATGTCTGGGTATGCTACTTCCCAGAAGATCTTGCGAGCAGGGTATTTTTGGCCTTCTTTATTTAACAATTGCATCATCGCTATCCAAAAATGCCACGCTTGCCAGACCTATAACCATAAAATATAGTCACATCCTGCTCCTCTTCACCCTGTGGTCTCCGTTGGTCCCTTTGCGAAATGGGGTATCAATTTCATGACAAGTCACCCCCACTCGATCGGGGGGCATGGATACATTATTGTAGCCATAGATTATTTTACGAAATGGGCCGAGGCAATGCCGACATTTGACAATATTGGAAAGACCGCAGCATTATTCATTTTCAATCACATCATAGCTCATTTTGGTTTTCCTCAAGCTATCGTCACTGATCATGGTAGCCACTTTAGAAACTTCATGATGTCTGAACTCACTGAAAAGTTGGGTCTTCTCCATGAAAACTCAACTCCCTATTACCCACAAGCCAACGGCCAAGTCGAACCAATTAACAAAGTTCTCATAACCATGCTTCAACGAATGATAGGGATTCACAAAACAAGTTGGCACACAATGTTGTTTTCAGCATTGTGGTCTTATCGGACGTCCATTAAGTCTGCTATCGGGTTTACACCATTCCTATTAGTCTATGGTCTAGAAGCCATCCTCCCAATTGAATGTGAGATACCCTCCTTAAAATTGGTCGTCGAACTCCTACCAAACACTTCTACCGAGGAAGAATGTCTATTGTATCTCATGCAATTAGATGAAACTCGACGCAATGCTACCCTATTCATAGAATCATAGAAGAAATGTGTCAAGGCCCAATATGACAAACATGTCAAGCCTCACATTTTCTCCGAAGGAGATCTAGTTCTCCTTTATGAATAGGATAGGGATATGCTAGGAGCTGGAAAATTCGAAGCCATGTGGTGAGGTCCTTATATCATTAGACGAGTTTTGGAGAAAGTAGCTTATGAGTTAGTAGATTACGACGGTATCCCTTTGAGTGAACCCAGAAATGGGTTGTACTTAAAGAAGTACTATGCCTAAGATCACCTGTGCATGAGTACTTGTATTTTAATGTATCATACTTCTTGTGTGTTACTGTAGTATGTTTTTTTCATTATCTGGTCTCTGCCCTTATGTTACATTGTGTTTGGTTTCCAGATGTCGGAGTCTTCGCTACCCCACATTGGCTTCGCTGATGGCGCTAGTCATAGTACTCAAAACCTTTCTTCTGTTACGTGGGCAATTTACGCCCCTAAAATGAACTTATCACTCTACGAGGTGTGTGTCTTGGCCATGCGACCAAAAATATTACAAAGTATAGCACCATTATCGAATTGTTGATTGATGTTATCTCGCTCGGTATCCGTCACTTGGTTTTACAACTCGATTCGCAGCTAGTAGTACTACAGTTAAGTAATGTCTATGCTATTCAAAGTCCTACTTTATTACGGGTATATTTACAAATTCGCCTCTTGGAACGTTATTTTGATTATATTGAGTATTAGCATATTCCTAGATGTCTAAATACATTAACTGATGCATTGGCTAACTATGTATTAGACAAACATTTGGGCCATTTATAAACCGATCACATCACATGTATCACACAACACAAGATAAGCTAGTAGAAGCCGTATATATGTATATAACGATCAAAAGTTTTTTACAAAAAAGTTTTGTCCAAGGACCAAAATTTCAAAATCTGAAGCTCGTAGCTTTTGCAAAGTAACGTCATGGGTGACGCTCATGATAACACACAATTGCCCGAGCAACCCTACGAAGCAGTCGGCCAATAGACTCTGACACACCCATAGTATGGCATTGATACCGCTGAGGGACTTCTCTGATAGTTATATCCGGAATGTCAGCAGTCAACCCCTCCAAGTTTTGATCCACTACCTCATAATCTTCAACATCCCATCGCGGCACTAGAGCCACCTCTCCTCGTCATTGAATAGAAGACGTACCTGGAGGTCGGTATGGCCCCACATCTGTGTCATTCAAAAGAGATTTTTGATCAGTTCTTGGGCAAACATAAAAAAAATTGCATATGATAAAAATCACAAAAACATTTTAAAAAGTGAAAAAATGTGTACTTCTTACCTATATCTCCCCACTGAGCATCCTCAGGTAGGGCCAAATTCAGATATCCTCGGAAATCCAACCCGGCATAGGCATAATCATCGACCATCAGCATCTGTGGCCGCAACTAGTCAAAGAAGGAATCATTGTATTTGATGATCATCCCAGCTACATGTCGAGCCATGAGGTTGCACCACCTCAATGTCCTCGGATGCTCTGGAGCCGGTAAACCCCACTCAACCTGCAACCTCATCAAGGGAACCCTCTCAAGAAATAAGGACACCAAAAGTGATCCATACCCAAATTGTTTCAGGTCACCTTTCCTGCATTTTGTCAACTGCCTCTTTATGCTATGAAGGACTGTGTTTGACTAGTTAAAGACCCGAGGCTCAGTACACTCTATGGCGTACTAAAAATAGCTCTGGAGAGCCATGTGTGGAGTAGTGCTCCCAGCCATACGAGCAATGGTGAACAGGATAGTGAGAAGGGTCAAATCTTGGACCCCCCAAATGGCCACCTTTCCTTTGCTTCTTTCCGCCTTTGGAACACAGTACTAACGGCAATACTCACTCATAGGTAGCCCACCACCTCAGCTACCGGTCAAGCTAGCATGGTACCCACACTGTGACAGTCCTATTAGGAAATAAACGTCCTCGATTTCCAAGGACAATGTGTGGACCCCCATGTGGAATACTTGTTGGTCCACGTCCCACATATGAATGAGGTACTCCAACAGCTTGACTTGGGCCCTCATACCGAGGATCCAAAATAATTTTAGAAGACCACAGTCTTGTAAAGTGGCAACGGTGCCCGAGTCATTCCTGGTAATAGCATCATCTTCTTCATGCTCTCTTTTGCGCCACTCTAGAACCATCATAACGGTCAAATGTCTGCACAAGAACCATAAGAAGAGGGTCAGCAACTCTTTTCAAGCCTTGGCATATTTTTCATTAAGCAAAAATCAAAACAAGTTTTCATTTTGCAGTTCTCGCAGGTGCCCCTTTAGCACAGTGTGAGGTTCTCGCAGGTGCCTTTGGGGCCACCTACAAAAATCATGCATTCTCACAGGTCCCATATGGCTAGCCTGCGAGAATGCCTGGGTGCAAATTTTTGCCCTAAAACAAACTCAAAACTTGAAATTTGCCAATGAAAACAAAAAATTGAACCATGAAAAGGTAGAAGACAGGGAGCTTACCTCACTGACAGACACAGTTCACCAAACGGTTGCTCATACCTTCTGCAATCAAGCACTAGATTTCAAGGGCAAAAGAACGGTTTTGGGCTAAAATCTTGGCAAAGTTACAATGACTATGGTAAAAGAACTTATACCCGCTTATATTTACTTTTTACCATTTTTGTTGATTTTTATAATTGTTTACTCATAAAACCTAATGCCTAATAGCCCTATGAGTGCGACTTTTTGCAGATATGACAACTTCAAAGTCCACACAAAATAGTATGGATCTTTTCTCTTTTCCATCGCATGTTTAATTATTTTTTATGGTTTTTTGACAAAACCTCGAGCTTGGTCTTTGTTCGTTCTCATGCTCGAAAATACATGAGAATGTAATCGAGCACACTTTTATCACTTTTTCGGGCTCATAAAGGTTATACAAAAAAGGAACCCCCTGGAGTCCTCTTTAATCTCTTTTCAGACTCTCTAAACATGAAAAGATTGTCGAGTGATCTTGTTATTTTCACGCTCGTTAAAGTATTTGAAGAAAGTGTCTGTTGGGTGATAATTTATCTCTTTTTCGGTCTCATTAGACTACTTTATGAAAAAGGAACTGAGATATTTCTCTTTTGAGTGTTTTTCCAGACTCTATAATCATGAAAAAACTTTGAGTTTTCTATCTTTGGACTCGTTAAACAAACATCGAAAGACCCGTAATGGGACCGAACCACTCCTTTCTAGGGTTCGTTAAACATACTCCGAGGGACTTGTCCGAAGGATGAGCTTACATCAACAAGCATATGTTATCCTCCTCAAGCTTGCATAAAAATAAAGAGGTACTCGCCAGAAATGGTTGGGGAAAATTTGGGAAAGGGATGTGTTTTTGTATTCATATTGGCAGTAAATGTCACTCTTAAACATGACACCTCCTATTCGTTATTTCAAGCCAGTTTGGGAAATTTGTATGTCTCTCATTCGACTTGCCACAAGGTCATATCCTGAGTCATCTCTGAGTTAGTGTTGCCAAATCATTTTTCATGTCGTTCATATGTTCAAGAGAAGTTCATTTGAAACCTCTATTGAGTCAGCCATCTGCAGTTGTCCATTCTTACCGAGTCGGCCTTCCCTGTGTCCATGTCCATCTATATTCATACTCTGTTTCACCTTCAAAATCTGTTACTCATTTCATGTCAATTATGGGGGATACATCAAGGCCCTCCTATGACGAGTTTTGTTTCGTCAACTCCAGCTCATTATCCGGAAATAAGACTTAGAAGTTATTTGGTACCTTGGGACTTGCATGCCTCAATGGCAGGTTCCCTCACTTTCGAAAGTGGGTTTTCATCATTGACCCCTAATTGGGAGATTCCATTGAATGTTCGACCTCAGCTCATTTATTCACATTCATTGGATTGTACTTGTGTACCTTGGGATTCATTGACATTAATGGTGATTTCCCTTGCACTTGTTAATGGTTGCATCATTGACCGGTAATCAAGTGGTTTCTACCATGTTCGACTTCGGCACATGTAATCACATGGTTAGATTCGTACTTTCAAGTGATGGGATTAAAGACACTGGATTTCATCTTTTTGACCCAGACTACGATGGAGTATGTATGATTTACATCGACACATAGATCCACTTTGTATGTCTTATGGCTATGTCGTCTTAATTTGAATATTCTTGCATAGATCCACGGTGTATTCTTGGTGGCTATGCGATATTTTGATGGCATGGATCCACAGTGTATGATTGGTGGCCATGACCCATGTTCATGATGTCATCCATTTGTGATCTGAGTATGGGGATGCCTACCTCAGAGCTGGTATTATATTCTATAGATGCTTGGTTGTTTGCAGGTTTCTGATTAGGTGCACTCCTGGTTTTCGACACACACACACAGTTTACAAAGTATTTCAGTTGTCACTGATTCCGGCCTCATACTTTGGGGGGCATTCTATTACACATGATTTTGGTCATCTTGGTGATGTATTAACAATGGTGCATTCAGGCTCCCAACAAGGACTTTTTGCCTGAGAAAAGTGGATCTTGTCTCCTTCCAAAAACATATTTTCAAAGTGAGTTTGCAGGCTGCATATGGCCTAGGGTGCGATAATCCCTCATTCTCCTAGGCCACCTTCATCTAGGGTGCAAACTTCTCATAGTTTGCTCCATACATAGGGTTCGAACCTGTTTTCAAGCTTGGAAAAGAGAAGAGGTCTCGAGGGTTCTAGAAGGGAATCTTCTAGAAAATGAATTGGCATTCATATGGTTGTCATTTTTCTGACTTCTCAGATTTGATGGGATCATCCTCATCCATGTAACCATCTCTCCTTCTCCTATATATTTAAAGGTTTCTCATGGAAAAGGTTAAGCAAGATTAATTGAAGAATTGGTGAAGGAATTGTGTGAAGATCCCTGCTTAAACAGAAACTTGGAGACTCTAGTTGGTCTATCAAGAGGAATTGGATCTTCTTCATGCAAGTATAGAGCAAGTGTGTGTGTTGGAACCAAGGGTCACTGAAAGGAAGCTTGCGACATCAAGGTGATCAGGTTGAATCTTCTACTTTCAATTAATATGATACAGCGGCATGTCCCTTTTCCATAAATTCATTCTTACTTTATTATGTAATTCCTTGATCATATGCATAAGTTAACGTTGAATACATTGTGCTATCTTCACTTTGGTTGGTTTGTGTTGTCTTGGAATTGACCTCACAAGAGCACCGGAACGAAGCAGGAGCAAATGAGACCTAAGGAAGCGATACAAAGGTATGTCACTTGTTCCTCCTTACTAGAAAATTCAATGATTGCAACTTAGGGAAAGAGTCATGTCATGTCCTATTTTGTTCTAGATCCAGGTGGATCTAGGGAGATCCGTTAGTGTCCGCACCTACCGATTAGTCTGATAACACTTACGCACCAAGTTGGGTATCAAATATTCAAAGTAACATATGGTTCTCAATTATCACGGTGCTCTGCATAGATACATCCATACCAAAATGGAATTTCTAGACATCTCATCCTTAGGCAAGGCCTACCGATATGTCATCAAAATCGAGCAGAAGCTCAAACAAAAGATGCGGCAATTTGCGCCTGGGAACCCCTCACAACAAAATCCAGGAAAGGACGGCCCCAACCCACAAAAAAAAGGACAGAGAAACGATGGACAGTATGAGGACAACCAGTCCAAGCCATAAGAAAAGAAGGACACCAGAAAGACAAAGAAATATACCAGGAAGAGGTGTGAATTCCATAAGATCCCTTGGCATAACACTGCTAACTGTTTCTCAAAGCAGACGCAAGTGGCCGAAGTGAAAGCATTTTAATCATATGCAGATTCTAACTCTGAGCAAGAAACAGAAAGGGGAAGATGGATCATTGACGCAGAATCCAGTGCCACCGTTTCTACCACCAAGATCCAGCCTGGTGAACCGAACGCACCATAATAAGGAGAGTGCCTCTTCCATTCACATATGTGGGTAAAAGGCACTCTGATGCACTTCATCATTTATAGTAGTAGCTAGAAGAATATCATCTCAGTAGAGGTCCTCAAGCAGTTGGCACTACCAACAACGCCGCATAAACAACTCTACACCATTGGATGGCTCCACCAAGGAAGCGATCTTTGCATCAGCCAACAATGTCGAATGTCATACAGCATCAATCCCTTCAAAGACGAGGTATTATGTGATGTTTCTCCTATAGAATATTGTGATGTTCTTTTTGGCCAACCTTATTTATGGAAACGTCATGTTGTATATGAGTCTAGGCCTCGTAGTTTTATTATTATTTTGAACATGAAATTGTACAGGATACCCGAGGCGATCCCACCTAGTGTTTTTTCCTTGATATCTGCTAAGCAATGCAGGAAGGTCATCTCTCAAATGGGGAAGTTTGTCTTCGTCATGATTCTCTCTCAGAATAAGCGAAAGATCACAACCACATCCAGGGTCTCTGTGGTCGACCTCTACACATAGCAGAAGCAAGGAGATAAGGTCATGGAAGAATACTCGGATATCGTCTCCTCACCTACAGGGGTACCTCTGCACTGCCAGGTCAAGTACCCCATCAATATGACCCCCAGCGGACCATTGTCCAATGGGCCAGTCTATCATTTCTCTTTGTTAGATAATGAGGAGATCAAGCGATAGATCCAAGAATTGCTCCACAAGGGGCACATTTGTCCTAGATCGTCACCTTGTGGGAGCCCAATCGTGTTGGTACAGAAGAAATATGGAACCTGGTGACTCTATATTGATTACCAGGATCTGAATAAAATCACAGTTAGAAACCGGTACCCAATTCCCTGAATCGACGACCTCCTTTATCAACTCATGGGGGCCAAATACTTCAGTATGATTGATCTGAAGTCTGGCTACCACCAGGTCCCTATAGAACAGGTAGATGTATGGAATACTACCTTCATGTCAAAGGAAGGCCTTTTTGAATGTTTTTTCATGCCCTTTAGTTGGACAAATTCTCCAGCCACTTTCATGAGGATGATGGACAATATCCTACGACCATTCACCAACACTTTTGTAGTGGTGTATCTGGATGACATTCTAATTTATAGAAAGACTTGGGTCGAACACTTCTAGCATATTCAGCAGGTTCTCCACACCCTGCGGCATCACAATCTATACACCAACTTGGAAAAATGCTCCTTCGGCATGGACAGGTTCCATTACCTGGGCTACATCATTGATCAGCATGGCATACATGTGGATCCAGCCAAGATCCAAGTCATCCGTGACTAGCCAGCCCCAACAACACTCACTGAGCTTCTGAGCTTCTTGGGACTTGCCAATTTCTACCACAGATTCATGTTTGGATTCTTGTATATTACATGGGCCCTCGGCCAAATAAACAGGGGTGGTGGTAAGGTGAAATTTGCGTGGGGCCGGTCCCAACAACAAGCGTTCGATGATTTGAAGCAGCGATTGTGCTCAACCTATTATAACCCTAATTTGCACCGGGTATGCTTACCTGGCATCAGGCCATCTCATTTTACAACTTTTTCCAAGCCACTATTGAACAGATCTTCTTAAAAACACCCTTTTTTAAGGCACATGCACCCTGCTCCACTGTTGCACGTGTGTATATGCTAGTTGACCCACTACAACCCGTGCATACCTACAAAAGCACAAAAAATGGAAAGTTGCAGACGGAACTCATAGTTTTGGGTAAGTTACCTAAACTGTTTGACCTCCCATAGTCAATCACTCATCCAAATACCTAGCCTTTTCTAGCCTCTAAAATAAGGGGTAGGGGTCCCATTTGGAAGGAGGAAAATAATTGTAAAGAAACTCTACCCGATTTTGCATTCCCTTTCTCCCAACCTTTTGCAACTAGTGTTTGAAGAAAAGAATATACAAAAGAGGTTGGAGCACAGTTGAAGAGGATCCCAGGACCAAATTCGAGGAGCAGTGGCCAATATCACTATTGTAAGGTTACTCTTTTGAGATTAATAAAAAGAAGTACTTTTCCTGTCCCGCTATGAGGTTTGCAATGTTTAAATTTGATTATATTTTGATAAAATCTCTAACCCATTAGTTCATAGATCATATGCATGTGGCGTTATTTGTTTGTATTTTTATGAATGCAGGTCAGCATTGGGAGGAGATTTGCATTCAAGGAGCGACCAAACGTTAAAGAATCGACATCAAACACGGAAACTAAAGTACAGTAACTTGATCTTTTTAACCTTGTATTTGCATATGAATAATGGGGTTTATGATTGGGATGTTGGTAAAAATTAGGAGACTTTAGGTCATTTCTACATGCATTACAGAACCCTTAATGCTAGTCCATAGGGGGATTGGCGACCGTACTGGGGAGATCTCTAGGGTTTTTGGGGATACTTTTTGGGTTTTTTAAATTGGTTTTATTACCTTTTTTCTGAGTTTCTGCAAGAGTCTGAGCTAGTAGGGATTCTAGTCTTCCATACCAGTACTCCCTACTTTCTTCGCTTGGTTGTTTTTTCTTTTTCAGGAAGCTACCAAACCATACGCAGCCTTTATAAGTTCTGCACGCGTATACATGCGCCCTGACTTCACCCAGCCCGCATACATACGTTGGTTGTTGAAGGATCAGTAGCGTGTCTGAGTCTAGAAAATTTCCTTTTGAAGAGAGGCAATCATCCTCTTCCCTATCAGAAGTGATCCTTCTCAGGGGTTTTCTGGATCTAGTTCTGGGTCTCTGTTGTTGTAGTCTGTAGCCTAGGTATAACCTCAGATTATCTTTGTTTTCTCAAGTTTCCTTGCATCTTTTTCTGTCAAGAGTAATTTTAAGTACCTTTAAGGGATTCTAGTTTTCAATACCAGTACTCCCTACCTGAGCCTAGCTACTTGTATTTCTTCTTTTGAGGAGAAACGGAGGCACATGCGGTCTATAGTGGGCCTGAATGTGTGCATATGTGTCTTGTCTTTGGGCAGCCCACGTGCATACGCTGGCTATTGAAGTGACAGTCGCATGTCTGTCTAGAAAATTTTGAGGAGGAAGTCATCCTCTTCCCTGTCAAGATTCACTTCCCAGGTTTTTTCTTGTTTTATTATGGTCTCTGTCATAGTAGTTTTAGCCTAGATTGGATTCCATCATAGCTTGTTTTTTCATTGAAAGTTTTCCTCTATTTTTCTTTGCTAGGTTTTTTGATGAGATAGTGAGTCAATCTGATCTGCCTTTTTGTTTGTCAGTAACTCCCCGCAGTCTGTGGTTGGCTTGAAGTCCTTTTTCACCTTGTCTTGTCTTTATTTTTCTTTTTTCACCTTTTTTGCTTCAGAAAACAAGAAGACATACGGTTTTAAATTTTCTTATTTTTGAAGCATAATAAAAAAAAAAAAGAGAGAAGCTAGATTTGTTTTCTTTGTTTAAGTAGTTGGTTGTTTGCATTAATCATCAGGAAAAAGATTGTTTTCGTAAGTTCTTGGATGTCGAATTAGGACAATAAGTAGCTTGTAGTCGAGTGAAAGCTTGTTTTGAGTTTTCTGTTAAAAGATCTTAGGAAGAATTTTTGAAAAGTTGGTTAAAGAGTTTGAAGTTGCAAATCTTTATTTTTTTGAAGAAGTACTTTGTTTTCAGACATTGCATGTTCTTTCCTTTTTGTTGCTCAAAAACATCATTGGTTTCATTTTCATCTCCTATGACTTAAAAAACAACCACTAAAATTAACGATTAATTAAAATCAACTATACTTTATGTTTGTAGGGTCCATCAACTAGTATAGGCTAGAGCCTTGATTTAGGATTGGAGAGGAAACTCTTCAAGGCTGCTAAAACAAACATAAGAGTCTGTGCTAGGGAGTGTCAAAAGTCCAGTATCATGAAATTTATCTAGGAACCCCCTCTAACACAAGGGATAAACAAGAGGTCACGTAAGGAAAGGTAGCAGAGATAACCCCTCCAAAGTCAGACCAAACGTAGTGGGGAACGCATATAGAGGGCTTGTCTTGGGATTCCGTTGATTGCATTTTCCACGGAGCTTCGTGGGTCTCGAATCTGTTCGAGGTCCTCATTCATCTTATGTAAAACTTGCTTTTGATACCCTTGATAGGTTTCAGGCTTGATACCTTTCTCATTACGGTCCAGTACCCGACTATTGATTGTACCCGCCTAGTGATTGTTTGCGCACTGGCAACCTAGTTGCCTATCTTTATAGTAACTTACACAGGAAACTGCGAGGGTATACCATGGTACCTAGGACAGACATCGGGCCATGATTTGTAGAGTATACCTGGAGGGTGTTTCTGTATTTGAGTTTCACTTGCACCAGTAAGTTGCTCTAGTGTTGGTTTTTATAACTATTCTTCCAACTAGCTAGTGACTGCTTGTTTTATCTCATAGGTATTTTTTTCTAGTGTGTGTTGGTTTTCAAATGATTATAAATTTCCCTAGTGTGTCTTTTATCTTCTC
>JZKD02S1958852.1:0-48423 GCA_000966675.3 Picea glauca | reverse complement strand
TCAATTATATTTTTTTGCTAAATGTTTAAAAATAGTGTTATTTAACTACAATGATTTTTTATCTATTAAAAAAAACTTTAAAAATGTGTTAAAAATGATATTTTCCACTATATTTTAAAAATATGGAACCATAAATTAATTAAGGAGACCAAAATTGGTATTTTCAAAAATTTAAATGGTAAAAAATATTTTAAGACTGGGAGAAGTATGGAAAAATGACTAAAAGCACTATTGATAACAAAATTTATAAAAAAAATTGAAAATAATTGAAAAAACAAGCATTTAAAAAAAAAGTGGAAACAGAAAATTTAAAATATTAAAAAACCACCTAAAAATGGAGGGGGGTGCTACCGGTAGCACCATTTTTAAAAATGGGATAAAAAACCTGACCCCCCAAAAAACGAGAACTCTGTAGTGTTCTCGTTAAGTTGGTAACTATGTTCCATCAGAAGCATGTCTTATACGTAAGCCCTGTAGCACTTTTCCTCTGCGTCTTGACACCGTGGCCCACGGAGGATTTTTCACGAGTGTCATTTTCCTGCATATGTCCCTTTTCTCTAAGCATCTATGTGTTCCTTGTGCTTGGAACTAGTATGTCTGTGACACTCGATCCTCCCTTGTAACGTAGCATTCTTTTATTCTTTTTCAAGCTTTCCACAATTATTGAAAAAGACAGAAAAAAACAAATATACCCCAAAAAGAGGAAGGGAAAAGTATTTTATTTTTGTTGGCAGCACAATGAGTCTCCCTTGGACAAAGCATATCCTTTCGTTTGTTTTTCAATCCTTGGGACTTAATATAACCTTAGGGAGTTGTTCTCGCTACATAGAGTTGTGTCCTCCTCCGTTTGGTTATTCTTCCAAACATATGGAGAGTTTGTGTTGCCTCCTGCATCGTGAACTTATGTCAACATCATGTTGCCTGAGTCTCATCATTTGTCGTGCTATTGTCCAAGGGAAGTTTTTACCAATATTGAGTCGACCCCTCTGTGGATCGTCTCTTTCCCTCATGCCCGGCCATCCCAAAAGCCCAATCAAGTCTTTGTTCGAAATCCATGAAGCCCTCAACCTGATCATCAAAATCCTCTAGTCTGTTTCGGACAAGCCGTCGAAGACCTCTCGGTAGTGAATTCATACACTCATATTACACTCATACCCGATTTGTGAAGATTTTGAAGTTGTTTCTCGAGCTCAGAAGGCCTCATCTCTAGCCATCAGGCCTTATTCGCTTCTTGAACATGGATACTATACATGTATATCTTTTTTATTTTGAGATGTAGATCCACTGTGTATTTCTCACGGCTACACTTTATATAGTTATATGACATGGATCTACAGTGTATTTGATTGGTATCCATGATTTTATTTCATTCTGAGCATGGGTATGCCTGCCTCAGTGAGACAATTTTTATTTTGCAGATGGCACCTCCCAAACTTTGATCCCTGGGCTCACTTGTTTTGTACGTTGGTGAAGATTGATAATGTATTTCGGCCATCAGATGCTCTTCTGACCTCACACATTAGGGGGCATCTGTTATAAACCTAATTTGCACCAGATATGCTTACATGGAATCAAGCCATCTCATTTTACATCTTTTCCCAAGCCACTACTAAAAAGCTCTTCTTAAAAACACCTTTTTTTAAGGAACATGTGCCCTGCTCCACTACTGCATGCGTGTATACGCTAGCTGACCCACTACAGCTCGTGTATACCTACAAAAGCACAAAAAATGGAAAGTTGCATATGGAACTCACAGTTTTGGGTAAGTTGCCTAAACCGTTTGACCACCCATAACCGGTCACTTGTCCAAATACCTAGCCTTTTCTAGCCTATAAAAGAAGGGGTAGGGGTCCCATTTGGAAGGAGGAAAATAATTGTAAAGAAACTCTAACCTATTTTGCATTCCATTTGTCCCAACCTTTTGCAACTAGTGTTTGAAGAGAAGCATATACAAAAGCAGTTGGAGCACTGTTGAAGAGGATCCCAGGACTAGATTCGAGGAGCAGTGGTCGATCTCACTATTGTAAGGTTACTCTTGTGAGATTAATAAAAAGAAGTACTTTCCCGTCCCGCCATATGAGGTTTGCAATGTTTAAATATGATTATATTTTGATAACATCTCTAACCCATTAGTTCATAGATCATATGCATGTGGAGTTCTTTGTTATTCTTTTTATGGATGCAGGTCAGCATTGGGAGGAGATTTACAGTCAAGGAGCGACAAAACGTTAAAGGATAGACATCAAACATGGAAACTAAGGTGCAGTAACTTGATCCTTTTAACCTTTTATTTGCATATGAATAATGGGGTTTATGATTGGGATGTTGGTAAAAAGTAGGAGACTTTAGGTCATTTCTTTATGCATTACAGAACCCTTAATGTTAGTCAGTAGGGGGATTTCTCACCCACAACACAGCACTAGTACTTTCACTACCAGGCCTACAGCATCCCTTTGAGATCGAGACAGATGCTTCAGACTATGTTGTGGGTCTCATTCTCACTCAGCACGGCCACCCTGTGGCCTATCATAGTGAGACACTATCAGATATTGTCCGTAAGTACCCTAATTACGACAACGAAATGTACTCCATTGCGAAATCTTGTCGCAAGTGGAGAAATTACATTCTTGGGAAGTATACAGTCATACACATTGATCATAAGCCGTTGTAGTTCATGCAAACACAAGGAAAATCGCAGAATGACCACCATCAAAATTGGTCCACATACTTGCAGCAATTACACCTCAACATCAATTATAAAATAGGAAGCATCAATCGCGTCATTGATTGCCTCAGCAAACTGTCAGTCATGGCACTCACCACGGTGCTATAATCTTGCGGCCATGAGACATTTGGATCGCCCCAACTCTATGAGATGGACCCTGACTTTGCCACCACCTACCAAAAGTTGGGTGAAAACGTAGTTGTTGATAATTTCCATCTTCATGATGGGTTGTTGTGTCATCTGGGCCATATCTGTGTTCCATCAAGTGAGTGAGTGAAGTTGATCTGGGAATCCCACTACAATCAGGTGGCAGGACACTTCGGCGTCGAAAAGACAGTGACGATGCTACAGAAAACTTTCTACTGGTCGAAACTTCGACAGGTGGTCAGCAAGTATATCAGGTCATATACTGCCTGCAATATTGCTAAACCGACCACTAAGAAACAGGGCATGTACACCCCTCTTCCTACTCCTCACAAGCCATGGGAATCCATCTCAATGGACTACATGTTGGGCCTCCCATCCACCAAGTGAGGAAATGACTATATTTTTGTGGTTGTTGATCGCTTTTCTAAGATGGCAATTATAGTTGCCTGCAAGAAGAGCATCACAGCAGAGGCCACTGCCAAGCTCTTATTTGAATGAGTCTAGGTAAATTTTGGAATCCCACAAACCATTGTCTCATATCGGGATAGTCGATTTCTCAGGACATTCTGGTCGAGCCTCTGGTCATTGTTGGCACCAAGCTCAACAAATCCATGGCCTTCTACCACTAGACAGATGGCCAAACCGAGGTTGTAAATCGAATGATTGTGCATATCCTTCGCATGTATAATTCAAATCACCCTCGCACATGGGATGAAATCCTTCCCTATGTCCAGCATAGATACAACTGGGCCTTGCATAGCTCAATCTGCCACAACCCCTTTTAGATGGGGTTGAGATTCCAACCATTGGGTCCCATAGATGTTTCACTTCCCCTTGCGGTTACCTTAACAGACTCATCTCTTGCTCCAACTGAAGCTGACAAAGCCACCCGGTTCATTGAGAAGATCCAGCACATCCGCCAACAAGTTCAATATATCCTACAGAAGTCCAATGACAAGTACAAACAGCACCATGATCAACATTGGGTGCCACATAAGTTTCAGGTGGGTGACAAAGTTTGGTTGCACTTATAGAAAGAACGCCTTACAAGACCCCATCATAAGATTCTCCCACCCCGTTATGGGCCATACACTATCACCAAGGCCATGGGGGATAATGCTTTTCATATCAACATTCCTCATTTCCTTGGCATGCAGACAATGTTCAACGTGGATCTCCTTCGCCCTTATTTCCCACCATTATTGGACACCTCAAAAGTAGAAAAATAGCTGACACCAACAAAGATCAACCCTGAATGCAGACAACGGCCATCCAATGATCATATTTTGGACACACAAATCAAGCGCACTCGAAAACAAAGGATCCAGCTTTGTCGAGTCATCAAAGCAGGGCAGCTCCTGCACCAAGGTAAGTAGCTCACCTGAGGACAAATTCAGTAGACATTTCCTCATCTGATGGGGGACCTCAATGAATGGAGACCATTTATTCCTAAGGAGGAATTATTGATCCAAATGGACATCGGTGGCCACCCACATTTTCCAATTGGCTCAAAACATTTTTCTAACAATTTTTTCAATTTACTATTTTTAGTAGTTTTAACTTTGGGGGCCATTTTGAGGACCTCAATGAAGGTTTTTTGGGATACATATTCTCAATTATATCCAAAGGCGTGATTTATCCCCCAAATTGAATCGATTCGATGATATCTTTCCAACAGGCTATCACATGCCTAAAACGAATATCGTATGCAAAAGTTACGACCCCGGGAAGTTGATGTACTAACTTACCCAAACAGGGCCCACATGAATTTTGGTGCTTCATCTCCTAGGGTTAGGTTTTTGGATGTCTAGGATTTCTGGAATTATTGTTTATTGTAAAAATTCCTTCAGAGCCTCATTGTAATTTTCTTCTTGCGAATCCGTGCAGACCCCACATCTCTTCTCAGAGATAAACCGCCACCATTCCAGCAAGCTTGTTTCAGCTGCATTTTACAGTTTCGGCTTATTTCGTTATTGAATAGAAAACCATTTTTATTGTATCTCTGTTATTTTGTTTTAAGAACCTGTAAATAATCTATATTCATTTCGTTCTACTCATAAAATCTGGATCAGTGGTATCAGAGCGGTATGCTCCTTGTCGTCTTAATGCATGTCCCCAACGAGGTCGGAGTACAAAAAGTTGGGTCTCGAACTTGTTTCTCTTGAGGAAAGAATCTCTCGCATGCCCAAGTGACCTATCATGGAAGGAGAAAAGGAATATGATATGACAGGAGATCCTTTCAAACTGTTGATTGAGGAATCCCTCACGCAACAGAGGAACGAGATGATGGATAGTTTCATGCAAATCCTTCGACGGCTACCAACAGGGGTTGCATCTTCTTCGAACGGAGGCGCTACCCCCTTCAAGGTACAAATAAACTTCGATATTCCTATATTTGAAGGTCAAATAGATGCATATGTTGTAGACAAGTGGTTGAATCTATTATAAGGGTATTTTCTTTCCATAACTTTTTGAATAGAGAAAAGATTACTTTTGCGCTCTTCAAAGTCGTTCCCCGTGTCAAAGATTGGTGGGAAACTTTCTGTGAGCAAAAGGAAACAGAGAAAAACTCATTATTTTAATTCATGGACACCTGGGAATCCTTCAGGGATTCGATTAAGGAACAATACTACCCTGTCAGAAGTTATGACAACCTGTATACCAAATGGACCACACTACAGCAAGAAAGAGACCAAGCAGTGCCAGATTTCACAAATATCTTCCATACCTTGTGCACCAAGCTGGGTATCAAAGACGGAGAGACATATGGTTCAAAAGTATCACGGTGCTCTACATAGATACATCCAGACCAAAATGTAATTTCTCGACATCTCATCCTTGGGCATGGCCTACCGATATGCCATCAAAATCGAGCATAAGCTCAAACAAAAGATGCAGCAATTTGGGCCTAGGAACCCCTCACAAAAAAATCCAGGAAAGGGTGGCCTCAACCTACAGAACAAAGAATAGAGAAAATATGGATAGTATCAGGACAACCAGTCCAAGCCACAAGCAAAGGACACCAGAAAGACAAAGAAAGATACCGAGAAGTGGTGCGACTTCCATAAGATCCCCTGGCATAACACTGTTGACTGTTGCTCAAAGCGGTCGCTGGTGGCTGAAGTGAAAGCCTCTGAATCAGATGCGAATTCTGACTCTGAGGAAAAACCAGAAAGGGGAAGACAGATCATTGACGCGGAACCTAGTGCCACTATTGCTACCACCAAGCTCCATCCTGGTGAACCAGATGAGCCAGAAGAAGGAGAGTGCCTCTTCCATTCACAGATGTGGGTAAAAGGCACCTCGCTGCACTTCATCATTGATAGCGGTAGCCAGAAGAACCTCATCTCAATAGAGTTCGTCAAGCAGTTGGCCCTACCAACAATGCCAGACCCACAACCCTACACCATTGGATAGCTTCGCCAAGGAAGTGATCTCCGCATCAGCCAACAGTGTCGACTGTCATCGACATCAAGCCCTTCAAAGATGAGGTATTATGTGATGTTGCTCCTTTCGAAGTTTGTGATGTTATTTTCGTCCAACCTTATCTATGGAAATGTCATGTTGTATATGACTCTAGGCCTTATAGTGTTATTATTACTTTGAACAGGAAATTGTATAGGATACCTGATGCGGTCCCACTTAGTGATATTTCCTTTATCTCTTCTAAGCAATGCAGGAAGGTCATTTGTTAGATGGGGAAGTTTGTCTTCCTCATGGTTCGCTCTCAGAATAAGAGAAATATCACAGCCACATTCAGGTTCTCTGCCACCGACCTCTCCACACAACAGAAGAAAGTAGATAAGTTCGTGGAAGAATACTCAGATATCTTCACCTCACCTACAAGGGTACCTCTGCACTGTCAGGTCAAGCACCCCATCGATCTAACCCTCGGTGCACCGCTGCCTAATGGGCCAGTCTATCATTTCTCTTTGTTAGAGAATGAGGAGATCAATAGAGAGATCCAAGAACTGCTCCACAAGGGGCACATCCATCCCAGCTCATCACCTTGCGGAAGCCCAATCGTGCTGGTACAGAAGAAAGATGGAACCCGGTGACTCTATAGTGATTACCGGGCTCTGAATAAAATCACAGTCCGAAACCGATACCCGATTACCCGAATCGAAGACCTCCTTGATCAACTCACGGGGGCCAAATACTTCAGTAAGATTGATATGAAGTCTGGATACCAACAGGTCCCAATAGAACAGACATATGTATGGAAGATAGCCTTCAAGTCAAAGAAAGGCCTTTTTGAATGGTTGGTAATTCCCTTTGGTTTGAAAAATGATCCATCCACTTTCATAAGGATGATGGACGATATCCTGCGACCATTCACCAATAATTTTGTAGTGGTGTATCTAGATGACATTCTAATTTATAGCAAGACTTCGGTCGAACACTTGCAGCATATTCAGTAGCTTCTGCACACCCTGTGGCAGCACAAGCTATACGCCAACTTGGAAAAATGCTCCTTCGGCATGGACAGGTTCCATTACCTGGGCTACATCATTGATCAGCATGGCATACATGTGGATCCAACCAAGATCCAAGTCATCCGTGATTGTCCATCCCCAACAACACTCACTGAGCTTTAGAGCTTCTTGGGCCTTGCCAATTTCTACCGTAGGTTCATGTTGGGATTCTCCCATATTGCATGGACCCAAAGCCAAATAAATAGGAGTGGCGGTAAGGAAAAATTTGTGTGGGGTCGGTCCCAACAACAAGCATTCGATGATTTTAAGCAACACTTGTGCTCAGCAACAGTACTTTCACTAACATACCTACAACATCCCTTTGAGATCGAGACAAATGCTTCAGACTATATTGTGGTCATTGTTATCACTCAGCACGGCCACCCCGTGGCCTATCATAGTGAGACATTGTCAGATATTGTCCGTAAGTACCCTACTTATGACAAGGAAATGTATTCTATTGTGCAAGCCTACCGCCAGTGGAGACATTACATTCTTGGGAAGGAGACAGTCATCCACACTAATCATAAGCCTCTGCAATTCATGTAGACACAGCGAAAAGTGTAGAATGACCACCATCAAAAGTGGTCCACATACTTGTAGCAATTCCACCTCAACATAAATTATAAAACACGAAGCTCCAATCACATCGTTGATTGCCTCGGCAGACCTCCACTCATGGCACTCACCACAGTGTTGGACTCTTGCGGCCATGAGAAATCTGGATGGCCCCAACTCTATGAGACAGACCCTGACTTCGCTACCACCTATCAAATGTTGGGTGCAAATGTAGTTGTCGATAATTTCCATCTTCAGGATGGGTTGTTGTGTCGTATGGGCCATATCTGTGTTCCATCAAGTGAGCGAGTGAAGCTGATCTGGTAATCCCACTATAGTTGAGTGGTAGGACACTTCGGCCTTGAAAAGACAGTGGTGATGCCATGGAAACATTTCTACTGGCCAAAACTTCGACAGGAGGTCAGCAAGTATATCATGTCCTGCACTGTCTACATTATTGTCAAACCGACCACTAAGAAATAGGGCCTATACACCCCTCTTCCTACTCCTAATAGGACATGGGAATCCATCTCAATGGACTACATTTTGGGCCTTCGCTCCACCAAGTGAGGAAATGACTGTGTTTTTACGGTTGTTCATCGCTTTTCTAAGATGGTGATTCTGGTTTGCTGCAAGAAGAGCATCATAGCAGAGGTCACTACCAAGCTCTTCTTTGAATGAGTCTAGGTAAATTTTAGAATCCCAAAAACCATTGTCTCAAATCAGATAATCGATTTCTCATCACATTCTGGTCGAGCCTCTTGTCACGACTAAACACCAAGATCACCAAATCCATGGCCTTCCACCCCCAGACAAATGGCCAAACCGAGGTTGTAAATCGAATGATTGTGCATATCCTTTGCATGTATAATTCAAATCACCCTCACACATGGGATGAGAGCCTTCCCTATGTCCATCATAGCTACAACCGAGCCCTGCATAGCTCAACCATCCACAACCCCTTTCAGGTGGGGTTGGGATTCCAACCATTAGGTCCCATAGATGTTGCACTTCCCCTTGTGATCACCTCGACTGACTCATCTCCTACTCCAACTGAAGCTAAAAAAGCCACCAGGTTCATTGAGAGGATCCAATACATCCACCAACAAGTTCAAAATATTCTACAGAAGTTCAATGACAAGTACAAACAGTGCCATGATCAACATCGGGTGCCACATAAGTTTTAGGTGGGCGACAAAGTTTGGTTCCACTTATAGAAAGAATTCCTTATAGGACCCCATCAGAAGCTTCTCCCACTCCATTATGGGTCGTACACTATCACCAAGGCCATGGGCGATAATTCTTTTGAGCTCAACATTCCTCCTTTTCTTGGCCTGCACCCAATGTTCAACGTGGATCTCCCTCGCCCTTATTTCCCACCATTATTGGACACCTCAGAATTAGTAGAATAGCTGACACCAACAGATCTAAACCCTGACTACATACAACAGGCATCCAATGATCATATTGTGGATTCAAAGATCAAGGTAACTCGACCACAAAGGATCCAGCTTTATCGAGTCGTCAAAGCAGGGCAGCTCCTACACCAAGGAAAATGGCTCACCCGAGGCCAAATTCAGTAGAAATTTCCTCACCTAATGGGGGAACTCAATGCAATGGAGACCATTTCTTCCTAAGGAGGTATGATTGAACCATATGGATATCGGTGGCCACCCACCTTTTCCAACTGGCTCAAAACAGTTTTCTGAAAATTTTGGCAATTTACTATTTTTAGCAGTTTTAACTTCCGAGTCCATTTTGAGGGCCTAAATGAAGGTTTTTCGGGAATAATATTCCAATTTATAGTCTAAGTAATTATTTATCCCCCAAAATGAATCTCCTCAATGATACTTTTCCAACGGGCTATCACACGCCTAAAACGAAGATCGTATGCAAAAGTTACGACCCTGGGAAGTTGATGTACTAACTTACCCAAACGGGGCCCACATGACTTTTGGCGCTTCATCTCCTAGGGTTAGGTTTTTCGATGTCTAGGGTTTTTGGAATTATTTTTTATTATAAAAATGCCTTCAGAGCCTCATTGTAATTTTCTTCTTGCGAATGCGCGCAATCGTCACATCTATTTTCAAAGATAAGCTGCCACCATTCTAGCAAGCTTGTTTCCGTTGCATTTTACAATTTCAGCTGATTTCATTATTGAATAGAAAACCAGTTTTACCATATCTCTATTATTTTGTGTTAAGCACCTGTTAATAATATTTATTCATTTTTTTATGCTCATAAAATCTGGATCGGTGGTATCAGAGCGGTACGCTCCTTGTCGTCTTAATGCATGTCCCCAAAGAGGTCGGAGTACAAAGAGTTGGGTCTCGAGCTTGTTTTCTCTTGAGGACAAAAGCTCTGGCACACCCAAGCAACGTCTCATGGCAGGAGAAAATAAATATGATGGGACAGGAGATCCTTTCAAACTGTTGATTGAGGAATCCCTCACGAAATAGAGGAACAATATGATGGATAGTTTCGCGCAAATCCTTCGGCACCTACCAACATGCCACACATCTTCTTCGAACAGAGGCGCTACCCCCTTCAAGGTACAAATAAACTTCGATATTCCTATATTTGAAGTTCATATATATGTAGATGTTGTAGACAAGTGGTTGAATCTATTAGAAGAGAACTTTTCTGTCCATAACTTTTCGAATAGAGAAAAGATTACTTTTGCGCTCCTCAAAGTCGTTCCCCATGTCAAAGATTGGTGGGAAGCCTTTTGTGAGCAAAAGGAAACAGAGGAAACCTCTTTATTTTTAGTCACGACCACTTGGGAATCCTTCAGGGATGCTATTAAGGAACAATACTACCCTGTCGGAAGTTATGATGACTTGTATACCAAATGGACCACACTGCGGCAAGAAAGAGACCAAGCAGTGCCAGATTTCACAAATATCTTCCATACCTTGCACACCAATCTGGGTATCAAAGATTCATAGAAACATATGGTTCTCAAGTATCATGGTGCTCTGCATAGATACATCCAAACAGAAATGGAATTTTTTGATATCTCGTCCTTGGGCGCGGCCTACCAATATGCCATCAAAATCGAGCAGAAGCTCAAACACAAGACGCGGAAATTTGGGCATGGGAACCCCTCACAACAAAATCCAGGAAAGGGAAGCTCCAACCCATAGAAAAAAGGATAGAGAAAAGATGGACAATATTAGGACAACTAGTCCAAGCCACATGTAAAGAATAACACTGGAAAGACAAAGAAATATATCGGGAAGTGGTGCAAATTCCATAAGATCCCTTGGCATAACACTGCTGACTACTGCTCAAAGCAGTCACTTGTGGCCGAAGTGAAAGCCTCTGAATCAGATGTAGATTATAAATCTGAGCCAGAACCATAAAGGGGAATATGGATCATTGACGAAAAACCAAGTGCCATTGTTGCTACCACCAAGCTCTAGCCTGGTGAACCAGACGAGCCAGAAGAAGGAGAGTGCCTCTTCCATTCACAGATGTGGGTAAAATGCAACTCATTGCACTTCATCGTTGACAGCAGTATCTAGAAGAAATTCATCTCAACAGAGGTCGTCAAGCGGTTGGCCCTGCCAACAACGTCTCACCCACAATGCTACACTATTGGATGGCTTCGACAAGGAAGCGATCTCCATGTAAGCCAACAGTGTTGACTATCGTACAACATCAAGCTCTTAAAAGACGAGGTATTATGTGATGTTTCTCCTCTCGAAGTTTGTGATGTTCTTTTCAGCCAACCTTATTTACGGAAACATCATGTTGTATATGAGTCCAGGACTTGTAGTATTATTATTACTTTGAACAGAAAATTGTACAGAATTCCCAAGGCAGTCCCACCTAGTGTTATTTCCTTGATCTCTGTTAAGCAATGCAAGAAGGTCATCTCTCATAGGGGGGAGTTTGTATACTTTTTTATTCACTCTCATAATAAGAGAAAGAACATAGCCACATCCAGGGTCTCTGTGGCCAACCTCTCCACACAGCAGAAGCAAGTAGATAAGGTCGTGGAAGAATACTCATATATCTTCTCCTTACCTACAGGGGTACCTCTGCACTGCCAGGTCAAGCACCCCATCAATCTGACCCCCGGTGCACCACTGCCCAATGGGATAGTCTATCACTGCTCTTTGTTAGAGAATGAGGAGATCAAGTGACAGATCCAAGAACTACACCACAAGAGGCACATCCATCCCAACTCATCACCTTATGGGAGCCCAATCATGCTAGAACAGAATAAATATGGAACCTGGTGACTCTATATTGATTACCGGGCTCTGAATAAAATCACAGTCAAAAACCAGTACTCAATTCCCTAAATCGACAACCTCCTTGATCAACTCACGATGGCCAAATACTTCAATAAGATTGATCTGAAGCCTAGCTACCACCAGGTCCCAATAGAAAAGATAGATGTATGGAAGACCACCTTCAAGTCAAAGGAAGGCCTTTTTGAATGGTTGGTCATGCTCTTTGGTTTGAAAAATGCTCTAGCCACTTTCATGAGGATGATGGCCGATATCTTGCAACCATTCACCAATACTTTTTGTAGTGGTGTATCTGGATGACATTCTAATTTACAGCAAGACTTGGGCTGAACACTTGTAGCATATTCAGATGGTTCTGCAAACCCTGTGGCAGAACAAGCTATACGCCAACTTGGAAAAATGCTCCTTCGACATGGACATGGTCCATTACCTGGGCTACATCATTGATCAACATGGTGTACATGTGGATCCATCCAAGATCCAAGTCATCCATGACTGGCCAGCCCTAACGACACTCACTGAACTTTGGAGCTTCTTGGACCTTGCCAATTTCTACCTCGGGTTCGTGTTGGGATTCTCCCATATTGCATGGGCCCTCAACCAAATAAACAGGGGTGGCGGTAAGGAGAAATTTGCATGGAGCCAGTCCCAACAACAAGTGTTCGATGATTTGAAGCAATGCTTCTCCTCAGCCTGAGTACTTTCACTACCAGACCTGCAACATCCCTCTGAGATTGAGACAGATGCTTCAGACTATGTTGTGGGCATCCTTCTCACTCAGCATGGCCACCACGTGGCCTATCATAGTGAGACACTGTCAGATATTGTATGTAAGTACACTACTTACGACAAGGAAATGTACTCCATTATGCAAGCCTGCCTCTAGTGGAGACATTACATTCTTGGGAAGGAGACAAGCATCCACACTAATCATAAGCCACTGCAGTTCATGCAGACACAGGGAAAATTTCAGACCGCCATCAAAAGTGGTCCACATACTTGCAGCAATTCCACCTCAACATCAATTATAAAATAGGAAGCACCAATCGTGTTGTTGATTGCCTCAGTAGACCGCCAGTCGTGGAACTCACCATGGTGCTAGACTCTTGTGGCCATGAGACATCTAGATGGACCCAAATCTATGAGACAGGCCCTTACTTCACCACCATATACCAAATGTTGGGTGAAAACACAGTTGTCGATAATTTCCATCTTCAGGATGGGTTGTTGTGTCGTCTCGCCCATATATATGTTCCATCAAGTGCGCAAGTGAAGATAATATGGGAAGCCAACTATAGTCGGGTGGCAGGAAACTTCGACATTGAAACGACAATAGCAATGCTTCAAAAACATTTCTACTGGCCGAAACTTCGATAGGAGTTCAGCAAGTATATCAGGTCCTACATTGCCTATGTTATTGCCAAACTGACCAATAAGAAACATGGCATGTACACCCCTCTTCCTACTCCTAACGGGCCATGGGAATCCATCCCAATGGACTACATGTTGGGCCTCCCATCCACCAAGCGAGGAAATGATAGTGTTTCTGTGGTTTTTGATTGCTTTTCTAAGATGGCGATTTTGGTTGCCTACAATAAGAGCATCACAGCAGATGCCACTGCCAAGCTCTTCTTTGAACTGGAAAAAATAAAGATGACGGGACTAGATATCCTTTCAAATTGTTGATTGAGGAATCCCTCACGCAACAGAGGAATGAGATGATGGATAGATTCGCGCAAATCCTTTGGCAGCTACCAATAGGCAACGCATCTTCTTCAAACGGAGGCACTACCCCCTTCAAGGTAAAAATAAACTTAGATATTCCTATATTTTAAGTTCATATAGACACGGATGCTATAGAGAAGTGGTTGAATCTATCAAAACTGTATTTTTCTTTCCATAACCTTTCGAATAGAAAAAAGATTACTTTTGCGCTCCTCAAAGTCATTCCCCATGTCAAATATTGTTTGGAAACTTTCTGTGAGAAAAAGGAAACAGAGAAAACCTCATTATTTTCAGTCACAACCACCTGGGAATCCTTCAGGGATGCTATTAAGAAACAATACTACCCTGTCAGAAGTTATGACGACCTGTGTACCAAATGGACCACACTATAGCAAGAAATAGACCAAGCAATGCCAGATTTCACAAATATCTTCCATACCTTGCACACCAAGATGGGTATCAAATATTCGGAGAGACATATGGCTCTCAAGAATCGCGGTGCTCTACATAGATACATCCATACCGAAATGGAATTTATGTACATCTCATCCTTGGGCGCAGCCTACTAATATGTCGTCAAAATCGAGCAGAAGCTCAAACAAAAGATGCGGGAATTTGGGCCTGCGCACAACTCACAACAAAAAGTTGGGAAAGGGTGACCCCAACCCACAAAACAAAGGACAGATCAAATATGGACAGTATCAGTACAACCATTCCAAGACACAAGCAAATAAGGAAAGTGGAAATACAAAGAAAGATACCGAGAAGTGGTGTGACTTCCATAAGATCCCTTGGCATAACACTGTTGACTATCGCTCAAAGAAGTCGTTGGTAGCCGAAGTGAAAGACTCTGAATTAGATGCGGATTATGATTCTAAGCAAGAAACAGAAAGGGGAATATGGATAATTGACGCGAAACCCAGTGCCACCGTTTCTACCACCAAGCTCCAGCCTGGTGAGCTAAATGAGCCAGAAGAAGGAGAGCGCCTCTTCCATTCACAGATGTGGGTAAAAGGCACCCCATTTCACTTCATCATTGATAGTGGTAGCGAGAAGAACCTCATCTCAATAGAGGTCATCAAGCGGCTAGCCCTGCCAACAATGTTGCACCCACAACCCTACACCATTGGATGGCTCCACCAAGGAAGCGATCTCTGCGTCAACCAACAATGTCGACTGTCGTACGGCATCAAGCCCTTCAAAGACGAGGTATTATGTGATGTTGCTCCTCTTGAAGTTTGTGATGTTCTTTTTGGCCAACCTTATTTATGTAAATGTCATGTTGTATATGAGTCTCGGCCTCGTAGTGTTATTATTACTTTGAACAGGAAATTGTACAGGATACCCAAGGCAATCCCACCTAGTGCTATTTCCTTGATCTCTGCTAAGCAATGCAGGAAGTTCATCTCTTAGATGGGGAAGTTTGTCTTCTTCATGATTCGCTCTCAGAATAAGAAAAACATCACAGCCACATCTAGGGTCTCTGCAGACAACCTCTCCACATAGCAGAAGAAAGTAGATAAGGTCATGGAAGAATACTCAGATATCTTCTCCTAACCTATAGGAGTACCTATACACTGCCAGGTCAAGCACCCCATCAATATGACCTCCGGTGCACCACTTCCCAATGGTCCAGTTTATCGCCACTCTTTGTTAGAGAATGAGGAGATCAAAATACATATAAAATAACTTCTCCACAAGGGTCACATCCATCCTATCTCATCACCTTGCAGGAGCCCAATCTTGCTGGTACAAAAGAAAGATGGAACCTAGCAACTCTGTATTGATTACCATGATCTGAATAAAATCATAGTCAGAAACTGGTACTTGACTCCTCGAATCGATGACCTCCTTGGTCAACTCATGGGGGCCAAATACTTCAGTAAGACTGATCTGAAGTCTGGCTACCGGCAGGTCCTGATAGAATAGACATATGTATGGAAGACTGCCTTCAAGTCAAAGGAAGGCCTTTTTGAAAGGTTGGTCATGCCCTTTGGATTGAAAAATTCTCCAACCACTTTCATGAGGATGATGGACAATATCCTGCAACCATTCACCAATACTTTTGTAGTGGTGTATCTGGATGACATTCTAATTTACAGCAAGACTTAGGTCTAACACCTGCAGCATATTCAACAGGTTCTGCACACCCTGCGGAAACACAAGCTATACGCCAACTTGGAAAAATGCTCCTTCAACATGGAGAGGGTCCATTACCTGGGCTACATCATTGATCAGCATGGCATACATGTGGATCCAGCAAATATCCAAGTCATCAGTGACTGGCCAGCCCCTACAACACTCACTGAGCTTTGGAGCTTCTTAGCCCTTGCCAATTTCTACCGCAGGTTCGTGTTGGTATTCTCTCATATTGCATGGGCTCTCAACCAAATAAATAGTGGTGGGGGTAAGGTGAAATTTGCATGGGGCCAGTCCCAACAACAAGCGTTCGATGATTTGAAGCAACGCTTGTGCTCAGCCCCAGTACTTTCACTACCAGACCTACAGCATCCCTTTGAGATCAAGACAGATGCTTCAGACTATGTTGTGGGCATCGTTCTCACTCAGCCCGGCCACCCCGTGGCCTATCATAGTGAGACACTGTGAGATATTTTTTGTAATTACCCTACTTACGACAAGGAAATGTACTCCATTGTGCAAGCCTACCTCCAGTGGAGACATTACATTTTTGGGAAGGAGACAGTCATCCGCGCTAATCATAAGCCACTACAGTTCATGTAGACATAGGTAAAATTCCAGAATGACCGCCATCAAAAGTGGTCCACATACTTGCAACAATTCCACCTCAACATCAATTATAAAATAGGAAGCACCAATCATGTCATTGATTGCCTCAGCAGACCGCCAATCGTGGCACTCACCACGGTGCTAGACTCTTGCGGCCATGAGACATCTGGATTGCCCCAACTCTATGAGACAGACCTTGACTTCGCCACCACCTACCAAATGTTGGGTGAAAACACAGTTGTCGATAATTTCCATCTTCGGGATGGGTTGTTGTGTCGTCTGGGTCATATATGTGTTATGTTAGTGTTCAAATAATTCATTCTAAAATTTGTTTGAAAAATAATGCCTCATATTGTGGAGGAATTTTTACTGCCTTCCCAAGATCTAAAAATAGATATGAAAGTACCATTGGAAATATTAGGATTTATAGATGTCAATCGACTATTCAAGCATGTAAAACATACTCTCCACAGCTCCGAAATTCAATTTTTCCCAAGGCAGTTTTCATTAAAAAAATTGCGCTTTCACCAGCTCGTTGGTTTTGAAATATTCTAGTTAGTTGTTGAAAGCTTTCCTTTTCACCAGCTAAAGGGGCGGATTCAAGAAAAAAGAGCTGGTGAAAGCGCAGAAGTGTCCAGAAACATCTTCTTTCTGCCCAGATCGCAATTTTTTAATTCCTGAACATGTGGGAAAGGTGTCAAATGATGGATAATAATTAGGAGAAGATAGAATATATTTCTCATGAAGTTTTAAAGACATGTGGTGAGGAAATAACACCAAATGGAACAAAAAATCTTGACAGAAAATATCCCAGTCATCAAAAACAGATTTATGAATCTGTCATTTTCACCTACAGACTGCCAAATAATGCTTTAGTTGTCAAATTTGACTTGTAATTATCAGATTAAATCTATTTGGTTAAATATTAGGTTATTTTATTGTATTAATTTTTGTACTTTGTTTTCCATATTTAGAAATCCAGATCCATGTTTATAGGATCTGAGATCTGTTGTAAAAGATATAAATACCTATCATTTGATAGAAGCAGGGGTTCAATTTTGGATAGAGGACTATATTATGTTGTAAACAGACTTTTTACTATGATAATACAAATCACAGTTTTCCCTCTCTATTGATGTCAGATTCTCATTTTCCTTCTGTACTTTCTATTAAGTTGTTTTAACTATAGAATGATGGTTATCTCATTGGTTAGATCATAACTTGATATTAAGTTTCTTATCATTGTTTATTAAACCCTACACTTTGTATTTGGTTTATAAACATTGTTTTCTCACCCATTTAAAGCTATCATCTAATCATCAATCCTTGAGAGCACTGGTTTATTTGATTTTCATTTTACTATCTAAGGGCCATACTGTAATCAAGTTATCCCATTGATCCACACATACATAAACACAAAAAAAAAAAACTTCAAGTTACCAAGAATCTTTGACCTACAACCTCAAAGAGTTTATTGGAGTGATAACAAATTGGCACCGTTGCCGGGGAGAAGAGATTGAAGCTCAGCTTCCTTGGGAGACAACAAGATCCATCTTTGATGATAGACAAAGTTTGGACATATTTTCGGTTGTAATTATCTATCTGGCAACTCCATGAAGGACGGATTCAGTGGCGATTCCATTGCTCTTAAATCTGTTTGCGACTCCACTGGTATGAAATGAACAAGAAGTATGTTTTTTGCAATTTCTCAAGTATTTTTGGTTACCCTCATCCAGTACCTAGTAGATATGAATGGGAACATAGCCTTCCCATATTTCGAGGAGAAGAATGGGAAGTACCAGCTGAACATTTGTTGGATTTTCATGAGTTTATTCATCGACTCCAAATCATACATGAAGATGTTCAGATTAAACTTTTCAAGTATTCATTAGAGGGGATAGCCCTTGATTGGTGTAGATCTCTTCCAGCTTCAAGAATTCACTCATTGGAAAGTTTTCATTATTCTTTCCATTTGTTTTGTAAAGATGAATTTCCAGTTGAAGGTCTCTTTGAAGATTGTTGTGATGAATTTGATAAGCATGTTCAGTAGGAAGTAGTATTTTCTTCTGTTTGTCAAGATGAAAATTATGTTGTTAAGGAAGATCTTCATGATACAAATAAGAATTGCATAGTTGTAAATGCATCAGACATTATCTCTATTACACCTGTTTCCTTTGATTTACATGAAGAAACAGTTAAAGAAGGAGTTTTTTCTACACTTTTTCAAGAGGTTGCCTACGATATGTTTTCACCTGTGATTGGGGAGAAGGATCTGAACACTATCTGTCTTTCTTTGCAAGATTCAGGATTTTTCTGCTCACCTATTGTTGATAAGTATGCAGATGCAGTAGAGAAGACCCTTACTTCAAAGGATGTTAATTTAAGCAGCAGCCAGCCCAAATATGACATTTATGAATCTGATTTCGACGAGCCTTTTTCTTTGCCCATAAAGGAACGACATCATGTTGTAATCAGCCATTCCATGTGTGTAGAAGACATTGAATATGATGAGTTTAATCTGGCCAAATATTCTAGGTCTTCTCTTCTGTTTATAACGCCTCATGAACAGAAAATTGAAATCACCTACGAAGAAGATATCGAAAAAGAAGGGATTAGCAATCCAATCATCTCACAACTATTTTCAAATTTGCAGGAACCAGTTTATGGCAGCCATATATTAGAAGTCAAAGAAATTCTTGAACAACAAGTAGAGGTAACTGTGTTTGGTTATCAATCTATTTCTTCTTTCTATGATCCAGTGGCCATATACATGGAGATGTTTTTTATGGAAGTTTTCAGTTGTGCAATTTTTAGAATTAAAGTAGATGGTGATTGTAAATATGTATTGCAAGTTGAAATTCTGCTACACATAATGAAGTTTCCTCTGAATTTTATCTGCATGCAAAGGATTCTTGTAAGCATCTTTGACCTACAACCTCAAAGAGTTTCTTGGAGTGATAACAAATTGGCACTGTTGCCGGGGAGAGGAGATTGAAGCTCAGCTTCCTTGGGAGACGACAAGATCCAGCTTTGATGATAGACAAAGTCTAGACATATTTTCGGTTGTAATCATCTATCTGGCGACTCCATGAAGGATGGATTCAGTGGTGATTCCATTGTTCAGAAATCTGTTTGTGACTCCACTGGTATTAAATGAACAAGAGGTACGTTTTTTGCAATTTCTCAAGTATTTTTGGTTACCCTCATCCAGTACCTAGTAGAGATGAATGGGAAAACAGCCTTCCCAGATTTCAAGGAGAAGAATGGGAAGTACCAGCTGAACATTTGTTGGATTTTCATGAGTTTATTCATCGGCTCCAGATCATACATGAAGATGTTCAGATTAAACTTTTCAAGTATTCATTAGAGGGGATAGCCCTTGATTGGTGCAGATCTCTTCCAGCTTCAAGCATTCACTCATTGGCAAGTTTTCATTATGCTTTCCATTTGTTTTATAAAGATGAATTTCCAGCTGAAGGTCTCTTTGAAGATTATTGTGATGAATTTGATAAGCATGTTCAGTAGGAAGTAGTCTTTTCTTCCGTTTGTCAAGATGAAAATTATGTTGTTAAGGAAGATCTTCATGATACAAATAAGAATTGCATAGCTGTAAATGCATCAGACCTTATCTCTATTACACTTTTTGCCTTTGATTTACATGAAGAAACAGTTAGAGAAGGAGTTTTTTCTACACTTTTTCAAGAGGTTGCCTACGATATGTTTTCACCTGTGATTGGGGAGAAGGATCTGAAGACTATCTGTCTTTCTTTGCAAGATTCAGGATTTTTCTGCTCACCTATTGTTGATAAGTATGCAGATGCAATAGAGCAGACCCTTACTTCAAAGGATGTTGATTTAAGTAGCAACCAGCCCATATATGACATTTATGAATCTGATTTTGACGAGCCTTTTTCTTTGCCCATAAAGGAACGACATCATGTTGTAATCAGCCATTCCATGTTTGCAGAATACATTGAATATGATGAGTTTAATATGGTCGAAGATTTCAGGTCTTCTCTTCTGTTTATAATGCCTCGTGAACAGAAAATTGAAATCACCTACGAAGAAGATATTGAAAAAGAAGGGATTAGCAATCCAATCATCTCACAGCTATTTTCAAATTTGTAGGAACCAGTTTATGGCAGCCATATATTAGAAGTCGAAGAAATTATTCAACAACAAGTAGAGATAATTGTGTTTGGTTATCAATCTATTTATTCTTTCTATGATCCAGTGGCCAGAAATCTTGTGGACAGAAGAATTTTTTACAAATATTTAGCAAATATCGAAACACAAAAGAATGTTCGATTGTGAATTCATCAACATTTACATTTTGGGAGATTTCTTCTGCCCTGGGAAAGAAATCCAGAGATGATCGATGATATGATAGAACTTTTTATGTCAAAGGCACGCTTATTGTTGCGATCATCTATTTATGGAAACTTCAAATGGAAAATTTATGGGAAGTGTTTGCTAGTACCCAGGTCATTAGTAACTTTCTTTCACTTACCATGTTGAAAACTGGAACGAAAGACAAAAAAGCTCTGACACACATTACTATTCATTGTGTGCCTTGGAACTGATGACTGAGAGATCTCTAAATAGGCTGTCATTTGAGAATTTCAACTGTGAATTCATTGTTGATCAATACGGCAAATTCCAGACAGTTTTCAGTTTAGCAGAGGAATAGTTGAAGCCAATGTTATCTCCTGAAATAACACAGTCCATTCATTTCATTTCTAGGTGATAGCATGGTCATTAATAAAGATTTATATAATCTTTATTGTCAAAATATAGGGAATAATTTGTTATCTCCTATAATAAATCAATCGATAAAAGGTGTTTTCAAAAAATCAAGTAAAAATCTTTTCACCAGCTAACATTTGTTTTGAAGTTGAAGTTAGTTGGTGAAAGCCCCAAGTTTCAATGGCTAAAGTTTACTCTCAGCAGCAAGTGAGCCGGTGAAAGAATTAACATAGGTTTTCCTCCAACGACTCTAGAAATCCAAAAAGGATACGTCGGACACACATCATACAATCATTATGGAGAAGTAATGGACACAAATGTGTGATGACACCTTTCCATCACGTTTTTTACAGGACATCATGATAGATTGCACTCACAAAATTCGTGGGGCAGACAGAGAAGGGTTTGAAGACGTGAAGCACTCTTAATCATCATTGCAACCAGAGGATAAAGTACTAGTTAGTTGATGACATCAAATCAAATCACCATTTCCTATTTCAAACTCATGGCTTTCAAAAATTTCTATTATGGGGTTTTCATATTTCATTGATAACACAGATTTATTTTCACCAGCGCTAGCCTGTTCCTTGTTAAGAAGTTTGTTGTTTCAACCGTGTACAAATTAGCTGGTGATTAAGTTATATATGGAAAATAAGCAAGGAGGAGGACTTCTGAGGAAAGAATCAGACAATTTATCCTTCTTACAGTCTTATCTAGAGGTGCAGAAGCATTTCTTAGACGCGGGTTGTATGACATATGTGGAAAGGTTACAGGAGGGCTATCACTAGGAAATTGCAGAGGTTTTTGCAAAGTCTTACGATGGAAATAAAGCTGCAGTAGGTTCCCTGAAGCTAATAGCATATGAGGTTTCCATTGCATCAGCCACTAGTTTACCAAGAACAGGTCAGATATAGTTTAAGACAATAGTCACACGTGAGGAAGGTGATGAGTTGAAAATCCCAGATCATTAGTTCATCATGCTTTCTTCTCAGACAAAGATTAAGCAGTCTGTATTTAACATTGAGATCTCAAAGGGAAACGAGCAACTTGATTATTTTCAGTTGATTGATTTAATGAATAAACAGGAAGGTTACAGGATTACTACAGGTTTTCAGATGATAAATTGTAAAGTCTAAATGACTCCATGCCCAATACTAAAGGCACAATATATTCCAGGTTCTTGGAAACCTCGCAAGGAGGTATCCATCCCAGTTGGAGCCAGATGTTAGCGATCAAATAATGCATTCTGAAATTTGTTTGAAAAATGATGCCTCATATTGTGGAGGACTTTTGACTGCCTTCCCAAGCTCTAAAAGCATATCTGAAAGTACCATTGGAAATATTAGGATTTCTAGATGTCAATCGACTATTCAAGCATGTAAACCGGACTCTCCACGGCTCATAAATTCGATTTTTCCCCAGGCGATTTTCATTAAAAAATTTGCACTTTCACCAGCTCATTGGTTTTGAAATCTGCTAGTTAGTTGTTGAAAGCTTTCCTTTTCACCAGCTAAAGGGGTGGATTCAAGACAAAAGAGCTGGTGAAAGCGAAGAAGAGTCCAGAAACATCTTATTTTTTCCCAGATCGCGATTTTTTAATTCTTGAACACGTGGGAAAGGTGTCAAATGATGGATAATAATTAGGAGAAGATAGAATATCTTTCGCATGAAGTTTTAAAGACATGTGGTGAGGAAATAACACCAAATGGCACAATAAATCTTGACAAAAAATCTCCCAGTCATCAAAAATAGATTTATGAATCTGTGATTTTCACCTACAGATTGCCAAATAATGCTTTAGTTGTCAAATTCGACTTCTAATTATCATATTAAATCTATTTGGTTAAATATTAGGTTATTTTATTGTATTAATTTTTGTACTCTGTTTTCCATATTTAGAAATCCAGATCCATGTTTATAGGATCTGAGATCTTTTGTAAAAGATATAAATACCTATCATTTGATAAAAGCAGGGGTTCGATTCTGGATAGAGGACTATATTATGTTGTAAACTGACTTTTTACTATGATAATACAAATCACAGTTTTCTCTCTCTATTGATGTCAGATTCTCATTTTCCTTCTGTACTTTCTATTAAGTTGTTTTAGCTACAGAATGATGGTTAGCCCATAACTTGATATTAATTTGCTTATCATTGTTTATTAAACCCTACACTTTGTATTCGGTTTATAAACATTGTTTTCTCACCCATTTAAAGCTATCATCTGATTATCAATCCTTGAGAGCATTGGTTTATTTGATTTTCATTTTACTGTCTAAGGGCCATACTGTAATCGAGTTATCCCATTGATCCACACATACATAAACACAAAAAAAAAAAATCTTCAAGTTACCAAGCATATTTGACCTACAACCTCAAAGAGTTTCTTGGAGTGATAACATGTTCCATCAAGTGAGCGAGCGAAGCTGATCTGAGAATCCTACTATAGTTGGGTGGCAGGACACTTTGGCGTCAAAAATACAGTGGTGATGCTACAGAAACATTTCTACTGACCGAAACTTTGACATGAGGTCAGCAAATATATCAGGTCCTGCACTGCCTACGTTATTTCCAAACTGACCACTAAGAAACAGGGCATGTACACCCCTCTTCCTACTCCTGACAGGCCATGGGAATCCATCTCAATGGACTACATGTCGGGCCTCCCGTCCACCAAGCGAGGAAATGACTGTTTTTTTGTGCTTGTTGATCGCTTTTCTAAGATGGCAATTATGGTTGCCTGCAAGAAGAGCATCACAGCAGAGGCCACTGCCAAGCTCTTCTTTGAATGAATCTGGGTACATTTTGGAACCCCACAAACCATTGTCTCAGAATGGTATAGTCAATTTCTCAACACATTCTCGTTGAGCCTCTGGTCACTGCTGGACACAAATCTCACCAAATCCATAGCCTTCCACCCCCAAACAGATGGCTTAACCAAGGTTGTAAATCGAATGATTGTGTATATCATTCGCATGTATAATTCAAATCATCCTTGCACATGGGATGAGAGCCTTCCCTATGTCCAACATAGCTACAACCGATCTCTGCATAGCTCAACCGGACACAACCCCTTTCAGGTGGGGTTGGGATTCCAACCATTGGGTCCCATAGATGTTACACTTCCCCTTGCGGTCACCTCGACCGACTCATCTCCTGCTCCAACTAAAGATGACAAAGCCAACCAGTTCATTGAGTGGATCCAGCACATATGCCAACAAGTTCAGGATATCCTACAGAAGTCCAATGACAAGTAAAAACAACGCCATGATCAACATCAGGTGCCACATAAGTTTCAGGTGGGTGACAAAGTTTGGTTGCACTTATAGAAAGAACGCCTTGCAGGACCCCATTGGAAGATTTTCCCACTTTTTTATGGGTCGTACATTATCATCAAGTTCATGGGGGATAATTCTTTTGATCTTAACATTCCTCCTTTCCTTGGCCTGCACCGAGTGTTCAACGTGGATCTCCTTCGCCCTTATTTCCCACCATTATTGGACACCTCAGAAGTAGCATAATAGATGACACCAAGAGAGCTCAACCTTGACTACATACAACATGCATCCAATGATCATATTTTGGACACACATATCAAGGGCACTCAACAACAAAGGATCCATCTTTATCGAGTTGTCAAAGCACGGCAGCTCCTGCACCAAGGCAAGTGGCTCACACGGGGCCAAATTTAGCAGAAATTTTGTCATATGATGGGGGGCCTCAATGCAATGGAGACCATTTCTTCCTAAGGAGGGAGGATTGATCTAGATGGATATCAGTGGCCACCCACCTTTTCCAACTGGCTCAAAACAGTTTTCTGACAATTTTGGCAATTTACTATTTTTAGCAGTTTTAACTTTCAGGGCCATTTTGAGGGCCTAAATGAAGGATTTTTGGGATCGAGCATGATTATCAATGGAATTATTGAGCACCCAAAATGAATCATCTCAATGATACCTTTCCAACAGGCTATCACACGCCTAAAAACAAGATCGTATGGAAAAGTTACAACCCTGGGAAGTTGATGTACTAACTTACCCAAACGGGGCCCACATGACTTTTGGTGCTTCATCTCCTAGGGTTAGGTTTCTGGATATCTAGGGTTTTTGGAATTCTTGTTTATTTTGAAAATTCCTTCAGATCCTCATTGTAATTTTCTTCTTGTGAATGCACGCAGTCGTCATTTATCTTCTCAGAGATAAGCCGCCACCATTCCAGCAAGCTTGTTTCCACTACATTTTACAGTTTCAGCTTATTTCGTTATTGAATAGAAAACCTGTTTTACTGTATCTCTGTTATTTTGTGTTAAGCACCTATTAATAATCTGTATTCATTTTGTTCTTCTCATAAAATACGGATCAGTGGTATCAGAGCGGTATGCTCCTTGTCGTTTAATGCATGTCCCCAACGAGGTCGGAGTACAAAGTGTTGGTTCTCGAGCTTGTTTCTCTTGAGGACAAAATCTCTCACACGCCCAAGCGACCTCTCATGGCAGGAAAAAACAAAGATGATAGGATAGGATATCCTTTCAAAATGTTGATTAAGGAAGCCCTCACGCAACAGAGGAACGATATGATGGATAGATTCGCCCAAATCTTTCGGCGCCTACCAATAGGTGACAGATCTTCTTCGAACGGAAGCGCTACCCCTTCAACGTACAAATAAACTTTGATATTCCTATATTTGAAGGTCAAATAGACACAAATTTTGTAGACAAGTGGTTGAATCTATTTGAAGGGTTTTTTTCTGTCCATAACTTTCGAATAGAGAAAATATTGCTTTTGCGCTCCTCAAAGTCGTTCCCCATGTCAAAGGTTGGTGGGAAACTTTCTGTGAGCAAAAGGAAACAGAGGAAACCTCATTATTTTCAGTCATAGCCACCTGGGAATCCTTCAGGGATGTTATTAAGCAACAATACTACCACGTCGGAAGTTATGATGACCTGTATACCAAATGGACCATACTGCAGAAAGAAAGAGACCAAGCAGTGTCAGATTTCACAAATATCTTCCATACCTTGCGCACCAAGTTGGGTATCAAATATTCAGAGTGACATATGGTTCTCAAGCATCGCGGTGCTCTACATATATACACCTAGACCGAAATAGAATTTCTGGACATCTCATCCTTTGGCGCAGCCTACCGATATGTCGTCAAAATTGAGCAGAAGCTCAAATAAAAAGACGCGGCAAGTTGGGCCTAGAAACCCCTCACAACAAAAGTTGAGAAAGGGCGGCCCCACTCACAAAAAAAAGAACAGAGAAAAGATGGATAGTATCAGGACAACCAGTCCAAGCCACAAGAAAAGAAGGACATCGGAAAGACAAAGAAAGATACTGGGAAGTGGTGTGACTTCCATAAGATCCCTTGGCATAACACTGTTGACTGCCGCGCAAACCAGTCGTTGGTGGCTGAAGTGAAAGATTCTAAATCAGATGCAGATTCTAACTCTAAGCAAGAACCAGAAAGGGGAAGATAGATCATTGATGCGGAACCCAGTGCCACCCTTTCTACCACCAAGATCCAGTGTGGTGAACCAGATGATCCAGAAGAAGGAGAGTGCCTCTTCCATTCATAGATGTGGGTAAAAGGCACCCCGCTTCACTTCATCATTGATAGTGGTAGCCAGAAGAACCTCATCTCAGCAGAGGTCGTCAAGCGGTTGGCCCTACCAACAACATTGTACCCACAACCCTACACCATTGGATGGCTCCGCCAAGAAAGCGATCTCCGCGTCAGCCAACAGTGATGACTGTCGTATGGCATCAAGCCATTCAAAGATGAGGTGTTATGTGATGTTGATCCTCTCGAATTTTGTGATGTTCTTTTCGACCAACCTCATTTATGGAAACGTCATGTTGTATATGAGTCTAGGCCTCGTAGTGTTATTATTACTTTGAATAGGAAATTGTACAGGATACCCAAGGCAGTCCCACCTAGTGATATTTCCTTGATCTCTGTTAGGAAATGTAGGAATGTCATCTCTCAGACGGGGAATTTTTTCTTCTTCATGATTCAATCTCAAAATAAGAGAAATATCACAGCCACATCCAAGGTCTCTAAGGCCGGCCTCTCCACATAGAAAAATAAAGTAGATAAGGTCATGGAAGAATACTCAGATATCTTCTCCTCATCTAAAGGGGTGCCTCTGCACTACCAGGTCAAGCACCCCATCGATCTGAACCAAGGTGCACCGCTGCCCAATGGGCCAGTATATCATTGCTCTTTGTTAGAGAATGAGGATATCAAGCGACATCTCCAATAACTACTCCAAAAGGGGCACATCTGTCCCATCTCATCACCGTGCGGGAGCCCAATCATGATGGTACAGATGAAAGATGGAACCTGGTGACTCTATATTGATTACCGGGCTCTGAATAAAATCACAGTCGGAAGCTGGTACCCAATTCCTCGAGTCGAAGACCTCCTTGATCAACTCACAGGGGAAAAATACTTCAAGAAGATTGATCTGAATTCTGTCTACCACCAGGTCCCGATAGAACAGACATATGTATGGAAGATTACCTTCAAGACAAAGGAAGGCCTTTTTGAATGGTTTGTCATGCCCTTTGGTTTGACAAATGCTCCATCCACTTTCATGAGGATGATGGATGATATCCTACGACCATTCACCAATACTTTTGTACTGGTGTATCTAGATGACATTCTAATTTACAGCAAGACTTGGGCCTAACACTTGCTACATATTCAGTAGGTTTTGCACACCCTGCGACAGCACAAGCTATAAACCAACTTGGAAAAATGCTCCTTAGGCATGGACAGGGTCCATTACCTAGGCTACATCATTGATCAGCATGGCGTACATGTAAATCCATCCAAGATCCAAGTCATCCGTGACTGGCCAACCCCAACAACACTCACTGAGCTTTGGAGCTTCTTGGGCCTTGACAATTTCTACCGCAGGTTCGTGTTGGGATTCTCCCATATTGCATGGACCCTCAGCCAAATAAATAGAGGTGGCGGTAAGGAGAAATTTGTGTGTGGTCGGTCCCAACAACAAGCGTTTGATGATTTGAAGCAGTGCTTGTGCTCAGCCCCAGCACTTTCACTACCAGACCTACATCATCCCTTTGAGATTGAGACAGATACTTCAGACTATGTTGTGGGCGTCATTCTCACTCAGCACGTCCACCCCGTGGCCTATCATAGTGAGACACTGTCAGATATTGTCCATAAGTACCCTACTTATGAAAAGGAAATGTACTCCATTGTGAAAGCCTATCGCCAGTGGAGACATTACATTCTTGGGAAGGAAACAGTTGTCCACACTGATCATAAGCCACTGCAGTTCATGCAGACATAGGGAAAATTCCAGAATGACCACCATCAAAACTGGTCCACATACTTGCAGCAATTCCATCTCACCATCAAGTATAAAATAGGAAGCACCAATCGCGTCATTGATTGCCTCAGCAGACTACCAGTAGCGGCACTCACCATGGTGCTAGACTCTTGTGGCCATGAGACATATGGATGGCCCCAAATGTATGAGACAGACCCTAACTTGGCCACCACCTACCAAATGTTGGGTGCAAACGTAGTTGTCGATACTTTCCATATGCAGGATGGGTTGTTGTGTCGTCTGGGCCATATATGTGTTCCATCAAGTGAGCGAGTGAAGCTGATCTGGGAAGCCCATTATAGTTTGGTGGCAGGACACTTCGGCGTCGAAAAGACAGTGCAGATGCTACATAAACATTTCTACTGGCCAAAACTTCGACAGGAGGTCAGCAAGTATATCAGGTCCTACACTGCCTGCACTATTTCCAAACCGACCACTAAGAAACAGGGCCTGTACACCGCTCTTCCTACTCCTAACAGGCCATGGGAATCCATCTCAATAGACTAAATGTCGGGCCTCCCATCCACCAAGCGAGGAAATGACTGTGTTTTGTGGTTGTTGATCTCTTTTCTAAGATGGCGAAATGGTTTCCTGAAAGAAGAGCATCACAGTAGACGCCACTACCAAGCGCTTCTTTGAATGATTCTGGTTACATTTTGGAATCCCACAAACCATTGTCTCAGATTGGGATAGTTTATTTTTCAACACATTATGGTCGGGCCTCTGGTCACTGTAGGACACCAAGCTCACCAAATCCACGGCCTTCCACCCCCAGACAGATGGCCAAACCGAGGTTGTAAATCAAATGATTGTGCATATCATTTGCATGTATAATTCAAATCACCCTCAGACATGGGATGAGAGCCTTTCCTATGTCCAGCATAGCTACAACCAAGCCCTTCATAGCTCAACCGGCCACAACCCCTTTTAGGTGGGGTTGGAATTCCAACCATTGGGTCTCATAGATGTTGCACTTCCCCTTGCGGTCACCTCGACTGACTCATCTCCTGCTACAACTAAATTTGACAAAGCCACCCAATTCATTGAGCGGATCGAGCACATCCACCAACAGGTTCAAGATATCCTACAGAAGTCCAATGACAAGTACAAACAGTGCCATGATCAACATCAGGTGCCACATAAGTTTCAGGTAGGTAACAAATTTTGGTTGCACTTATAGAAAGAACGCCTTCCAGGACCCCATTGGAATATTTTCCCACTCCGTTATCAGTCGTACAATATCACCAAGTTCATGGGCGATAATGCTTTCAAGCTCCACATTCCTCCTTTCCTTGGCCTTCACCCAGTGTTCAATATGGATCTCCTTTGCCCTTATTTCCCACCATTATTGGACACCTCAGAAGAAGAAAAACAGCTAACACCAACAGAGCTTAACCCTGACTGCATACAACAGGCATCCAATAATCAAATTGTGGCCAAACATATCAAGGGCACTTGACAACAAAGGATCCAGCTTTATCGAATCGTCAAAGTAGGGTAGCTCCTGCACCAAGGCAAGTGGCTCACCCAGGGCCAAATTCAGTAAAAATTTCCTCATCTGATGGGGGACCTCAATGCAATGGAAACCATTGCTTCATAAGGAGGGTGGATTGATCCTGATGGATATCGGTGGTCGCCCACCTTTTCCAACTGGCTCAAAACATTTTTCTGACAATTTTGGCAATTTACTATTTTTAGCAGTTTTAACTTCTGAGGCCATTTTGAGGGCCTAAATGAAGGTTTTTTGGGATCAATATTCTCAATGATAGCCAAAGGCATGATTGAGCCCCCAAAATGAGTTTGTTTGATGATACCTTTCCAACGGGCTATCACACACCTAAAACGAAGATCGTATGCGAAAGTTATGACCCCGGGAATTTTATGTACTAACTTACCCAAATGAGGCCCACATGACTTTTGGCGCTTCATCTCCTAGAGTTAGGTTTTTGGATGTCTAGGGTTTTGGGCATTCTTGTTTATTGTAAAAATTCCTTTAGAGTCTCATTGTAATTTTCTTCTTTCGAATGCGCGCAGCCGTCACATCTCTTCTCAGAGATAAGGCGCCACCATTCCAACAAGCTTGTTTCCGCTGCATTTTACAATTTCAGCTTATTTCGTTATTGAATAGAAAACCAGTTTTACTATATCTCTATTATTTTTTATTAAGAACCTATTAATAATCTGTATTCATTTTGTTCTGCTCATAAAATCCATATCAGTGGTATCAGAGTGGTCTGCTCCTTGTCGTCTTAATGCATGTCCCCAACGAGGTCGGAGAACAAAGAGTTGGGTCTCAAGCTTGTTTCTCTTGAGGACAAAAGCTCTCGCATGCCCAAGAGACCTCTCATAGCAGGAAAAAATAAATATGATGGGATAGGATATCCTTTCAAACTATTGATTTAGGAAGCCCTCATGCAACAAAGGAACGAGATGATGGATAGTTTCGCGCAAATCCTTCGGCGGCTACCAACAGAAGACGCATCTTCTTCAAATGGAGGCGCTACCCCCTTCAAGGTACAAATATACTTTGATATTCATATAGTTGAAGGTTAGATAGACGCAGATTTTGTAGACAAGTGGTTGAATATATTAGAAGGGTATTTTTCGGTCCATAACTTTTCGAGTAGAGAAAATATTACTTTTATTCTCCTCAAAGTCGTTCCCCATGTCAAATTTTACTGGGAAACTTTCTGTGAGCAAAAGGAAATAGAGGAAACCTCATTATTTTCAGTCACGAACACCTGGGAATACTTCATGGATTCTATTAAGGAACAATACTACCCTGTCGGAAGTTATGAGGACCTGTATTCCAAATGGACCACACTGCGGTAAGAAAGTGACCAAGCAGTGCCAGATTTCACAAATATCTTCCATACCTTGCACACCAAGTTGGGTATCAATGATTCGAAGCGATATATGGTTATCAAGCATCACAGTGCTCTACATAGATACATTCAGACCGAAATGGAATTTCTATACAGCTCATCCTTGGGCGCGACCTACCGATATGCCTTCAAAATCGAGCAGAAGCTCAAACAAAAGATGCGGCAATTTGGGCCTGGGAACCCCGCACAACAAAAGCCGAGAAAGGGCGGCCCCAACCCACAAAACAAAGGATAGAGAAAAGATGGACAGTATCAGGACAACTAGTCCAAGCCACAAGCAAAGAAGGACACCAAAAAGACAAAGAAAGATACCGGGAAGTGGAGCGACTTCCACAAGATCCCTTGGCATAACACTACTGACTGGCACTCAAAGCAGTCATTGGTGGCCAAAGTGAAATCCTCTGAATCAAATGCAGATTCTGACTCTGAGATAGAACCAGAAAGGGGAATACGGGTCATTGATGCGGAACCCAATGCCACCATTGCTACCACCAAGCTCCAGCCTGGTGAACAAGATGAGCTAGAAGAAGGAGAGCACTTCTTCCATTAACAGATGTGGGTAAAAGGAACCTCATTGAACTTCATTGTGGATAGCGATAGCCAAAAGAGCCTCATCTCAGCAAAGGTCATCAAGCGATTGGCCCTGCCAACAATGCCACACCCACAACCCTACACCATTGGATGGCTCCACCAAGGAAGTGATCTCGACATCAGCCAACAGTGTTGACTGTCATATGTCATCAAGCCCTTCAAAGACGAGGTATTATGTGATGTTGCTCCTCTCAAAAAAAAATTTGTTCTTTTCGGCCAACCTTATTATTACTTTGAACAAGAAATTGTACAGGATGCCTGAGGCAGTCCCACCTAGTTTTATTTCCTAGATCTATGCTAAGCAATGCAGGAAGGTCATCTATGAGATGGAGAAGTTTGTATTCTTCGTGATTTTCTCTAAGAATAAACAAAAGATCACAGCCACATCTAGGGTCTCTGCTGCCAACCTCTCCACATAGCATAAGCAAGTAGATAAGGTCATGGAAGAATACTCGGATATATTCTCCTCACCTACAGGGGTACCTCTACACATCCATGTTAAGCACTCCATCGATCTGACCCCCGGCACACCACTTCCCAATGCTCCAGTCTATCACTGCTCTTTGTTAGAGAATGAGGAGATCAAGAGATAGATCCAAGAATTGCTCTAGAGGGGGAACATCTATCCCAGCTCATCACCTTGCGGAAGCCCAATCGTGATGGTCCATTACCTGGGCTACATCATTGATCAACATGACGTACATGTGGATCCAGCCAAGATCCAAGTCATCCGTGACTAGCTAGCCCCAACAACACTCACTGAGCTTCGGAGCTTCTTGGACCTTGCCAATTTCTACCGTAGATTTGTGTTGGGATTCTCCCATATTACATGGGCCCTCAACCAAATAAAGGGGTGGCAGTAAGGCAAAATTTGTGTGGGGCCAGTCCCAACAACAAGCATTTGATGAATTGAAGCAATGCTTGTGCTCAGCCCTAGTAATTTCACTACTAGACCTACAACATCCCTTTGAGATTGAGATAGATGCTTCAGACCATGTTGTAGGCATCGTTCTCACTCAACACGGCCACCCCGTGGCCTATCATAGTGAGACACTATCAAATACTATCCATAAGTACCCTACTTAAGACAAGGAAATGTACTCCATTGTGCAAGCCTGCTTCCAAAGGAAACATTTACATTCTTGGGAAGGAGACAGTCATCCACACCGATCATAAACCACTGCAGTTCATGAAGACATAGGGAAAATTCCAGAATGACCGCCATCAAAAGTGGTCCACATACTTGCAACAATTCCACCTCAACATCAATTATAAAACAGGAAGCACCAATCACGTCGTTGATTGCCTCAGCAAACCGCCAGTCGCAGCACTCACCACGGTGCTAGACTCTTGTGGCCATGAGACATCTGGATGGCCCCAACTCTATGAGACAGACCCTGACTTCGCCACCACCTACCAAATGTTGGTTGCAAACAAAGTTGTCGATAATTTCCATCTTCAGGATAGGTTGTTGTGTAGTCGGGTGGCAAGACACTTCATCATCGAAAAGATAGTGGCAATGCTACAGAAACATTTTTATTGGCTAAAACTTTGACAGGAGGTCACCAAGTATATCAGGTCCTACACTGTCTATGTTATTACCAAACCGACCACTAAGAAACAGGACCTGTACACCCCTCTTCCTACTCCTTATAGGCCATGGGAATCCATCTCAATGGACTACATGTCAGGCCTCCCCTCCACCAAGCGAGAAAATGACTGTGTTTTTGTGGTTGTTGATCACTTTTCTAAGATGGCGATTCTAGTTGCCTGCAAGAAGAGAATCACAGCAGAGGCCACTTCCAAGCTCTTCTTTAAACGATTCTGGGTAAATTTTGGAATGCCACAAACCATTGTCTCAGATCGGGATATTTGATTTCTCAACACATTCTAGCCAAGCCTCTGGTCACTGCTGGACACCAAGCTCACCAAATCCACAGCCTTCCACCCCCAGACAGATGGCCAAACCGAGGTTGTAAAGAGAATGATTGTACATATCCTTCACATGTATAATTCAAAGCACCCTCATACATGGGATGAGAGCCTTCCCTATGTCCAGCATACCTACAACCAATCCCTTCATAGCTCAACCGGCCACAACCCCTTTTAGGTGTTGTTGTGATTCCAATCATTGGGTCCCATAGATGTTGTACTTCCCCTTGTGGTCACCTCGACTAACTCATCTCCTGCTCCAACTAAAGTAGAAAAATCCACCTAGTTTATTGGGTGGATCCAACACATCCGCCAACAGGTTCAGGATATCCTATAGAAGTCCAATGACAAGTACAAACAGCACCATGATCAACATCGAGTGCCACATAAGTTTTAGGTGGGTGACAAAGTTTGGTTTCACTTATAGAAAGAATGCCTTACAAAACCCCATAGGAAGCTTCGCCCACTCCGTTATGGGTCGTACACTATCACCAAGGCTATGGGGGATAATTCTTTTGAGCTCAACAGTCTTCCTTTCCTTGGCCTGAACCCAGTGTTCAACGTGGATCTCCTTCGCCCTTATTTCCCACCATTATTGGACACCTCAGAAGTAGCAGAACAGCTGACACTAACAGAGCTCAACCTTGACTGCATACAACAGGAATCCAATGATCAGGTTGTGGACACATAGATCAAGGGCACTCGACAACAAAGGATCCAGCTTTATTGAGTCGTCAAAGCAGGGAAGCTCCTGCACCAAGGCAAGTGGCTGACCCGGGGCCAAATTCAGTAGAACTTTCCTCATCTAATGGGGGACCTCAAAGAAATGGAGTCCATTGCTTCCTAAGGAGGGAGAATTGATCCAGATGGATATTGGTAGCCACCCACCTTTTCCAACTGTCTCAAAACAGTTTTCTGACAATTTTGGCAATTTACTATTTTTAGCAGTTTTAACTTCCGGTGCCATTTTGAGGGCCTAAATGATGGTTTTTCGGGATATATCTTATCAATGATATTTGTAGGCATTATTGATCCCCCAAAATGACTCTCCTCGATGATACCTTTCCAATGGGCTATCACATGCCTAAAACGAAGATCGTATGCAAAAGTTACGACCCCGGGAAGTTGATGTACTAACTTCCCAAACGGGGCCCACATGACTTTTGGTGCTTCATCTCCTAGGGTTAGGTTTTTGGATGTCTAGGGTTTTTTGCATTCTTGTTTATTGTAAAAAATCTTTCAGAGCCTCATTGTAATTTTCTTCGTGCGAATGCGCGCAGTCGTCACATCTCTTCTCAGAGATAAGCCGCTGCAATTCCAGCAAGCTTGTTTCCACTGCATTTTACAATTTCAGCTTATTTCGTTATTGAATAGAAAGCCAGTTTTACTGTATCTCTGTTATTTTGTGTTAAGCACCTGTTAATAATTTGTATTCATTTCATTATGCTCATAAAATCTTGATCAGTGGTATCATAGCGGTCTTCTCCTTGACGTCTTAATGCATGTCCCCAACGAGGTCGGAGTACAAAGAGTTGGGTCTCGAGCTTGTTTCTCTTGAGGACAGAAGCTATCGCATGCCCAAGCGACCTCTCATGGCAGGAGAAAAGAAATATAATGGGACAGGAGATCCTTTCAAACTGTTGATTGAGGAATCCCTCATGCAACAGAGGAACGATATGATGGATAGTTTCATGCAAATCCTTCGGAGACTACCAACAGGCGACGCATCTTCTTCGAACGGAGGTGCTACCCCCTTCAAGGTACAAATAAACTTCGATATGCCTATATTTGAAGGTCATATAGACACATATGTTGTATAAAAGTGGTTGAATCTATTAGAAGGGTATTTTTCTGTCCATAACTTTTTGAATAGAGAAAAGATTACTTTTGGGCTCCTCAAAGTCGTTCCCCATGTCAAAGATTGGTGGGAAACTTTCTATGAGCAAAATGAAATAGAGGAAACCTCATTATTTTAAATCACGGACACCTAGGAATCCTTTAGGGATTCTATTAAGGAACGGTACTGCCCTGTCGAAAGTTATGATGACCTATATACCAAATGGACCACACTGCAGCAAGAAAGAGACCAAGCAGTGCCAGATTTCACAAATATCTTCCATACCTTGCGCACCAAGATGGGTATCAAATATTCGGAGTGACATATGGTTCTCAAGTATCACAGTGATCTGCATAGATACATCCAGAATGAAATGGAATTTCTGGACATCTTATCCTTGGGAGCGGCCTACCGATATGCTGTCAAAATCGAGTAGAAGCTCAAACAAAAGACATGGCAATTTGGCCCTGGGAACCCCACACAACAAAATTTGGGAAAGGGCAGCCCCAACCCACAGAACAAAGGACAGAGAAAATATGGACAATATCAGGACAACCAGTCCAAGCCACAAGAAAATAAGGACACTAGAAAGACAAAGAAAGATATTGGGAAGTGGTGCGACTTCCATAACATCCCTTGGCATAACACTGTTGACTGCCGCTCAAAGAAGTCATTGGTGGCCGAAGTGAAAGCCTCTAAATCAGATGTGGATTCTGACTCTGAGCTAGAACCAGGATGGGGAAGACAGATCATTGACGTGGAACCCAGTGCCACCGTTGCTACCACCAAGCTCCAGCCTGGTGAACCAGATGAGCCAGAAGAAGAAGAGCACCTCTTCCATTCACAGATGTGGGTAAAAGGCACCCCTCTGCACTTCACCATTGATAGCGGTAGCTAGAAGAACCTCATCTCAGTAGAGGTTTTCATGCAGTTGGTCATGGAAACAACGTCGCACCCACAACCCGACACCATTGGATGGCTCTACCAAGGAAGCGATCTCTGCATCAGCCAACAGTGTCAACTGTCGTAAGGCATCAAGCCCTTCAAAGATGAGATATTATGTGATGTTTCTCCTCTCGAAGTTTGTGATGTTCTTTTCGGCCAACCTTATTTATTAAAATGTCATGATGTATATGAGTCTAGGCCTCGTAGTGTTATTATTACTTTGAACAGGAAATTGTACAGGATACCCGAGGCAATCCCACCTAGTGCTATTTCCTTGATCTATGCTAAGCAATGTAGGAAGGTCATCTCTCAGATGAGAAAGTTTGTCTTCTTTGTGATTCGCTCTTAGAATAAGAGAAATATCACAGCCACATTTAGGGTCTCTGTGGCCGACCTCTCCACACAATAGAAGCAAGTAGATAAGGTCATGGAAGAATACTCAGATATCTTCTCCTCACCTACAGGGGTACCTCTACACTGCCATGTCAAGCACCCCATTGATCTAACCCCCGGCGCTCCGCTGCCCAATGGGCCATTCTATCGTCACTCTTTGTTAGAGAATGAGGATATCAAGCGACAAATCCAAGAACTGATCCACAAGGGGAACATCTGTCCCATCTCATCACCTTGCAGGATCCCAATCATGCTGGTACATAAGAAAGATGGAACCTGGCGACTCTGTATTGATTATCGGGCTCTGAATAAAATAACAGTCAGAAACCGGTACCTGATTCCCCGAATCGATGACCTCCTTGATCAACTCATGGGGGGGAAATACTTCAATAAGATTGATCTGAAATATGGCTACCACCAGGTCCCGATAGAACGGACAGATGTATGCATGACCACCTTCAAGTCAAAGGAAGGCCTTTTTGAATGGTTGGTCATGCCCTTTGGTTTGAAAAATTCTCTAGCCACTTTCATGAGGATGATGGATGATATCCTGTGACCATTCACCAATACTTTTGTAGTGGTGTATCTGGATGACATTCTAATTTACAGCAAGACTTGGGCCGAACACTTGCAGTGTATTCAACAGGTTCTACACACCCTGCAGAAGCACAAGCTATATGCCAACTTGGAAAAATGCTCCTTCGACATGGATAGGGTCCATTACCTGGGATACATCATTGATCAGCATGGAGTACATGTAAATCCAGCCAAGATCCAAGTCATCTGTGACTGGCCAGCCCCAACAACACTCATTGAGCTTCAAAGCTTCTTGGGCCTTGCCAATTTCTACCATAGGTTCCTGTTGGGATTCTCCCATATTGCCTAGGCACTCAACCAAATAAATAGGGGTGGCGGTAAGTAAAAATTTGTGCGGGGTCCGTCCCAACATCAAGCTTCTAATGATTTGAAGTAACGCTTATGGTCATCCCTAGTAGTTTCACTACTAGACCTGCAACATCCCTTTGAGATCGAGACAAATGCTTCAAATTATGTTGTGGATGCCATTCTCACTCAGCACGGCCACCCCATGGCCTATCATAGTGAGACACTGCCAGATACTTTCCGTAAGTACCCTACTTACGACAAGGAAATGTACTCCATTGTGAAATCCTACCGCCAGTGGAGACATTACATTCTTGGGAAGGAGATAGTCATCCACATTGATCATAAGCCACTGTAATTCATGCAGACATAGGGAAAATTGCAGAATGACCAGCATCAAAAGTGGTCCACATACTTGCAACAATTCCACCTCAACATCAAGTATAAAACAGGAAGCACCAATCTCATTGTTGATTGCCTCAGCAAACCGTCAGTCGAGGCATTCACCAAGGTGCTAGACTCTTGCATCCATGAGACATCTGGATGGCCCCAACTCTATGAGACAGACACTGACTTCACCACCACCTACCAAATGTTGGGTGCAAACGTAGTTGTCGATAATTTTCATCTTTAGGATCAGTTGTTGTGTCGTATGAGCCATATCTGTGTTCCATCAAGTGAGCAAGCGAAGCTGATCTGGGAAGCCCACTACAGTTGGGTGGCAGGACACTTCAGCATCGAAAATACAGTGGTGATTCTACATAACCATTTCATACCCATTACATAAACCCCAACATCCCAAAAATCCCGCAAAAGGGGGCGAGATACCACGATCTCCGCTTCGCCTGGGTGCTTCGTCTTTGAACAGCCTGTCAAAGTCCCAAAATTGGTCAAGGTCCAACAGGATGCCATGACGGAAGAATACCAATCCATTATAAAGAATGATCTATGGGAAATATTTCCCATACCAAAGAACAAATATGTGGTATCTTCTAAATGGGTATACAAGATAAAACATGCTACAGATGGAAGCATTGAAAAACATAAATCAATATTTGTAGCTCATGGATTTTCTCAAAAGGAAGGCATTGATTATGAAGAGATGTTTGCGCATGTAGCCAGATACACTTCTATCAAAACCATCATAGATATTGTAGCCAAAATGAAGTGGAAGTTACACCAAATGGATGTGAAAAAAGTCTTCTTAATTGGTGTTATTGAAGAAGAAGTGTATATAGTGTTTATATAGTGGTTTTAACCACTCTTGGAATAATTCGGTCCAGATAAGTGAAGAGACATAACCCTAGAACCTCCTCAACTAGTATTTATAAGTGAGGATGGCGCCTCATTTGTTCACTCACTCACTCACACTTCTAGTGCACATCTTTTGAAGGTAGATCCAGTTGCAAGAAGAAGGAGAGAGAGGCGCATGCTCAGTCCTAGTCTATTCTTGGTGGTTTGGTCTTAAGTCTTGGCATTGTATTGGAAATCTATCGTTGAGGAATTTTTTGATGGGTTTCCTCCCCCATTATAAGGGTTTCCCAGGATAAAATGTTGTGTACCTTGTGATTGTGTTTCTTTCAGTGATCCTACTTATGTTGTTGTTTTGGAAATACTCTAGAAAATTGAAAAGAACTTAGTAACAGCTCTAAATTTAACAAACACATATACAACAGGGCTCTCCATAGCTCCATCGGCCATAGCCCATTTTAGTTGGGGATGGGATTCCAACCCTTGGGTCCCATTGATGTTGCAATACCTCTTGCAACCACACAAGAAGAATATTCCCATGTTCAATCTAAGGCCGACAAAGCCACCAGATTCATTGAGCAGATTCAGCACATCCACCAACAATTCCACGATATTTTTTAGAAAGCCAATGTTAAGTATAAGCAACGCCATGATCAACACCGGGTGCCGCACCAATTTCATGTAGGAGACAAGGTATGGTTACATTTTCATAAATAGCACCTTACGGGTCCCCATCGGAATATCCTCCCACTTCTTTATGGGCCTTATACTATCACCAAGGCTATGGGTAGAAATTCTTTTGAGCTCAACACTCCACCATTCCTTGGCTTGCACCCAGTGTTCAATGTGGACCTCCTTCCACCATATTTTCCACCATTATTGGACACCTCATAGATCATTAAATAGTTGAAACCAATAGAGCTCAACTCTTACTGTATGGAACATGCATCCAATGATCAGATAGTGGACACATAAGTCAAGGGAACTCGCTAACAGAGGATAAATATTTATCGGGTTGTCAAGGTAGGGCAGCTCCTACACCAAAGAAAGTGGCTCACCTGGGGCCAAATTCGGCGGAATTTTCCTCACCTGATGAGGGAACTCAATGAAATGGAGACAATTTCTTTCTAAGGGGGGAGGACTGATCCAGGTGGATATTGGTGGCCACCCACATCTTCCAACTGGATCCTCTTGGCAATTGTTAGTTCATGTTCTTCTGTAATTATTTTTAATTGTGGTTTTTACACTTTTGGGGATGTATGAAGCCCTACACAGTGTCCAGGTGGATATTGGTGGCCTCCAACCTAATCCAACTAGCTTATTTTGTAATTTTTCATGTCAATACATCTTTATGTACTTCCAGGGCCATTTTGGGGGCCTAGACAGTGTTTTTTTGGCTTTCCATAGTCAAATTGTAGACAGAGTCAAATTTTGATGGCATAATGTGTAGTTCTCAAAAATAACTTTCCAATGGGCTATCACGCGCCTAAAATAGAATTTGTATGAAAAGGTTACAACCGCGGGAAGTTGAGGTACCAACTTACCCATCGTGGCCCACATAACTTTTGGTGTTTCATCTCCTAGGGTTAGGTTTTTGGATGTCTAGGGTTTTGGAATTCATGAGTAATGTTAAAAAGGCCTTTGGAGCCTCACTATAATCATTCTTCTCATATGGATGTGTGTAGCAGACACATCTCTTCTCAGATATAGATATCACCATTCGAGCAAGTTGTTTTCAGTTCTGCAGTGTTACAGTTTCAGCCTATTTATTTATTCAATAGAAGTTATTGTTCATTGGATATATGTTGATGTTCTCCATATCTCTGTGTTATTGTATTCATTATGTAGTCCTTTCATTCCTCTCATAAATCCATATCACAATGGTTCAAAAGAAGCATCGTTGATATGAAATATGGATGATCCAATTTCATCTTCAACTACATAAATAGGGTGATTTCCTAGATTTTCATGATCACTTATAAGATAGGTTAGTCTGACTTCCCTGTAAAATATTCAGTGTTCTCCTCCAAATATAGGTATAGTATCATATGTTAGGTCCATTTATAAGGATTCTCCTACCTTCTAATCCCAATATCTCGATAGAAAAATGCCAAATTTAGGTGGTATATCAGCTACAACCACATCCATAACAACACTCTTCATAAGCAACTGGGACAATGTAACAACGGGATCTTTGATAACTCCTAGAAATTTGAGTTTTTTAGAATCAAAGGAATAGATATCTTGGTATGGTTTTGTAGTGTCAATACCTAGTTCATCCATGACTACCTTAGGCATAACATTGTGTGAGGCTCCAGAGTCCATAAGGAACTTGTGCAGAATTTTCTCATGAATGTTCAGGGATATGTAAAATGGAGGTGAAGCATCATATATATCTTCAATATGTGGTCCCACAATGATGGCAGGATTTTCATCTTCCAATTTTATTGTATTTGAAGAAATGATAGAATCAGGAGGCCACAAGACTTTCAATTTGATTTTTTAAAAGACTCATTTTTCATCAGTTCCACCAAAGGTACAGGAATTTTTATCTTATTAATTTCATGCTCCAAATTAAAAGGAACTAGTTTTTTTTTGTTTCCTTTACCTCTAGGGCAGCAACCTTGTCGGGCTATTGAGGTTATTTTGATTTGTTCCTTGTATCTTTAGTTGGACCTTGCTTGGTTGAGACATTAGCCTTTTCATTCTGAACTGGTGTATTTGCTCTTGCTCCACGTGATCTAGACCTTAGATCATATTTATTTTGAGGATCATACTGAAAAATTTCCTCTTCTACGCCATCATCAAATTTATTTGACATAAGATAATATTAATACTCTTGTTGAGTTATATGGGTGGAAGGAAGTTCAGCATCAGTTAAAAGGACTATTGAATTTTCTTCAATATCATCACTTTCCTCTGTCTCTTCAACTGTATTATTCTAAAAAGGTAGTAAAATCCTTTTATCATTTTGATTCCTTCTCTCTCTTTGCATAACCTGAGGAGCATTTTGTGGTCTTCTGAACTGATTGGGGTTTTTATTCCCACCTTCTTGAACAGGTCTATTTGGCTGCTTAGCTTCCAACTTCAGTCTAGCCATTTCAGACGTTAATGTCTTCAACATTTTGTCCATTTCTTCAATCTTAAAATCATATGTTGCTAGATAAGAAGAAGATGGTACATCTTCTTTGTGTTTCTTTTTATCTTTGTCAGAATTTGACTTCAATATCTCAACTGCCAAAATATTTTATTCCACTTCAATGGTTTCCTCTTGCATCAAACTCAATGTAGCAAATATTCTTTCTCGTAACAAAAGAGAAAATTTAGCATCAAAGACATTAACAAAAGTAATTTTTGTAGAAGTTTATGTGGGTTTGATTTCATCAGGGAATTTACTATACATTTTATTAAATCTCTTGGTAAAATCTGAAACAGATTCACCATTCTTTCTTTTCAAATCCCCAAATTCAGTAATTTAGTACAAGTATTCATTTTTGTCTCCCCACTGTTTCAAAAAAGCTTCATCTAAAGCATCAATATATGCAATAGAATTGGCAAGGAGACCTTTGAACCGTTTCCTTACCTCCCCATCCAAAATATGTACTAAAAGTCTCATCCAAACCTTTGTGTGTTCAATATTAAAATTATCTGCAAAGCTATAAAAAGATGTAAAATGTTATTCAGCAGTGACCTCTCCTTCTCCATTAAATCTAGGAAGATATTTCATGTAGTCTCTAGCTAGGAAGGCATATAAAACCTAATAAAACACTAGAGGTGCATATATAGCAACTATGATAGCATTCATTCTATTAACAGCCATGGTGTGAACAATTGGAGTAGGAGATTTAGGAGGAGAGGATGGTTGTGAAGTATGAGGTGAAGATGGAGTATGAACCCTAGGACATGATGAAGGCTGAGAATGGGTCTTTTGGGACTGTAGAAATCCTTCAATGGCCAAAATATTATTGAAAATTTGAATTTCAGTTTCATCTCTTTCAGAAGTGCTTGGTTGAGGAAATGATGATGATAAGATCTTATCTATTTTATCCTTAGTATACTTAGGAAAATATTTAATATGTCTTCCCAAAAAATATAATTCTTCATCATGTTTTTCTTTAATGAGATAAGAGAAGGGGTTCCATTCCTCAATTATTTGTTCTCCTAATTGAATAGCTACGTGTTCTTCTAAATAAATACTTTCAACCTTCTCAGAAATAATGGGCTTTTCTTCAACAATTGGAACAAATTATTTTTCAGGAATGACAATGGATTTTTTAAGAGCAGAAGTTATCTCTTCAAATGAGGACTTACCTTTAGAAGATGAGTATTTTCCTTGAGTGTCTTTTGATTTCCTCAATAAATTTTTAGGATTAGATACTATAGGAGTTGGCTTAGGATGTGGGTTGGCTCTGGTCACTTTCTTTCTTGAAGACAAAGATGATATTGAGGATTTGGTAGGCTCATATTTGGGTACCTTCACTTCTCTTTTATTAGCTAGAACTTCTGCAATGGAGTCGCTAGATGAAAAATATACAATCTATTTCAATGTCTAAATCTTGTCCATCATCAAGAGCTAGTCCTTCTCAATGTCATTCTTCCCAAGGAAAGATATCTTCGTTCCTTTTTTCCTCGGAAACGACGTCAAAATATGTTAGTCCCTAAATTTGTCCTTGAATTCTAAGGGAAAGATAGGGCACCTCAGTTATTGCAATAGTTTATGTTTGTAGGTCTTTTTGGATTTATAGGTTGTTTTTGGGGTAAAGGAATGGTTGAATAAGGCAACATAAGATTCTGGTTACAAACTGAGGTTTCCACCACATTCACTTAGTCAATGAAAATCACTTTGATCAGCTAGATAAGGATATTTAAACAAAAGAAAAAAAAGTTGCAAGTTTATAATATGTTCACTTACATAGAAGAATATTAATTCCCAAATATCATTCAGAAACAAGAGATAAATACCTAAATACAAATTCCATAACAGTTGAGAAAATAGTAAAATCTTTAATGGTATTCAACATAAACACAGAAAATCAAATGCTTTGCAAAGATTTAAATGCATCCAAGTAAAAGGGATGAAATTTGGCATAAGAATGAGACAATCTAACCATCAAAATGATTTTTCCATTGAGTGTAAAATGTAGTAGATTCCCAGTATACAATTCAGTTCAATAAGTCCTATATCACCACCAAACTCGAACCCTTAATTCAGTCAACAAGTTTCCTCTTTACACACACAGTTGGTTTCCCTAGATCCTAAAAGCTAGATATAGTTTTCATTTAGTCTTGATATATGGCTAATAGATAGGGATCACATTCTATTTCATTTATTACATCACAACAAAATTATAGGTTATGATTTTTAAAGATATCTTTTGACCTGGAAACTTGAATATGTAATAACTTCTCCAGGTAGATGCGTTGGAAAACCTAATCCTAGAACTTGTATATGCAGGTAAAATAAATAAGGTCCTTCAATCTTCTCAAAAGTTTCATCATCTTCTCAAGAGAAGGGTTCCAAAATCTATCACAATTGAATCAAAATTGTCCATTGTGTATTGGCATACTCTAGGTAAATTTTTCTTTGTTGAGTATAAGACTGTCCCTTGGACCTTTCCTGCAAAATAGAGTTCTACAAAAATATTTTTTTGTTGCAGCCTTAGATATTTTCTTTAAGGATTCGTAGAGTCTCCTTTTCTTTCTATTTCAGCTTCTAGAATTTATCCTGTAACCTAGAATTATGTATCACAAATCTTTGATTTTTTTGTCTCAATTCTGCAATAATGGCCTCATAATCTTCAGATGTTAGCACTTCTTTACTCCCAATCACGAGTTCTTCTTGATTTAATTGTAGTGCAGGTTCTTCTTTATTTTCCTCCAGTGCAGGCATGTTTAAATCAATAGATAATTTCTAGGTTTCCTTTCCATCTTATGCACCTTTGCAGATTTCTCCTCAACAATGTCTTTTGTTGCAGGCTCAGGTAAATTAGTTGCTTCTTTTTCCATATAAAAATCTATCATCTCTGGAATTTCCCTCAATGTATGGATTGCTAACCTTTCTTTCTTGGTGATTTTAGGGATATTATCATCTGAGAGAGAAGATTCGATTTTTGGCATTGGTTGCTGCTTTTTCTTCAACTTTCTGGTCTTCTTATGAATTTCATTTGTGATATCATCATCTAAAATGACCAGATTATCTTTCTTCAAAGATGGTTTAAACAGAGCCTTTGAGTTGAGTCTCAAATTGTTTATAGCTCTTGTTTTAGGTTTTTTGGGATAGCTTATAGGTTTATTTACCCTTTCCTTTGTTTCCTTTACTCTATTTCACTTGTGGGGGTTTCTCAACAAGTTGATCATCAGTTTCTATCTTAGGCTCAGATTTCAATTCCTACAATTGTTCTATCCTCTGCTTAGTCATTCTTCTTGTATATACCTTGTCAAAACTTGTAAGCTCATGTTTTGAAGTAGAGGATTCGAGCTCCAGCTTGATTTCTTACTCTTTCTTTGATTCAAGATTCCTTTTACCTTATCCAGTTCGTCTTGTTACAGGGGAGACCTCCTGCAATTTTACAAAGCTTATTGAATTATTTCATTTCCTTGTTGAAGATTTAGGTTTATTTTGTATTGAATCTAATTCATCAAACCCTAAAGAGGCCAGTAATTGTTTCCAGGATATTCGAACCTCTCTCAAAGCATACAAGACCAACATCTTGATCAAACCTTGATGAAATAAACTTTTATGGGTAGTTCTAGGAATACTCTACACCCTCTTGGTCATTTTGGTCAATCTCTTTAGCAAATAAAAGGGCAAGCTCATCTATGCATCTCTATTCAAATGAATAAAAATTCTCATATGATAATTATAATCATAAGAATACCTTCCCTCACTATTTATGTACCTCGATACCATCATGTTAGAATAACAAGATTGTGGAGCAATAAAATAAAACAAATGTGGAAATAAAACACAGAAGATACACAATACAATAGAGACACATATATGCGTGGTTCACCCAGTGTGGGCTACATCCACCAAATAAATTTTCCAGGTCATTCATTTATTATTATCCAGCAAATGAAGGGATACAACCTATAGCAAACCCACTGTAAATTCCTCTTCATTCTCTCACAGTATCATATCTCAGAATAAAATATTCACTCTCATCCTTAGCCTCAATACATTTCCCTCATAAAAGAGGGTTTCCTTCTAGGGAAAAAAACCCTAACATAATTTCTACCATTAGATATGTGACCTTATAATGAACGATCTAGATTTACAAAGAAATTACAATATAAATTTACAAAGCAATTTTTCCTTCGAGGGCCCGCTTGCCCCCAGACCCTGCAGCGGGGGTAACCCCCCTCTGCACTCCCCCACTTGGAAGAGTGTACATTCTTATGGGGTGTAAATTCTTCATGGGGTATAAACATGGCTGAAAACAAAGACCTTTGAATCTGGAAGATAATCAGACTCCACAACCAACAATCTCCCACTTGGAGATTGATCTCAACAACTCCATCGTTGTTGTATCTGTTGGACTATGAACCTTCTTGGACCTGAAAAAATTCTCATCTTCACCTTCATGCTAGAAGACCAACTAAAACTGAGCAAGAACTCAGTTTCTCCCTGGTTACTCCCTTTGTTAACATGTCTGTAGGATTTTGGATAGTGTGTATCTTTTCCAACTTCAAATGTCCATCTTCCAAGATGGATCGTATGAAATGGTACCTCAGCTATATATGCTTAGTATTTGAATGGAAGGATTAGTTGTTTGCAAGATGAAAGGCACTCTCACTATCACAGTACAACCTGCTATTCTCCTTCTTCTTTCCCAATTCCTCCATAAACCTCTGTAACCAAATCATTTCTTTACTAGCCTCTGTAATAGCAACATACTTTGCTTTTGTTGTTGAAAGTGAAACAACCTTTTTTAGTTTCGAAATCCAACTTATAGTTGTTCCACCTATAGTAAAAACATACCCTGTGGTGCTCCTCCTGCTATCTTCATCACCTACCATATCTGAATCAACATATCCCTGTAGAACACTATATAAACCTCCAAAACATAATGCATGAGTAGAATTACCTCTCAAATACCTGAGAATCCACTTTACTTCCTCCCAATGTTCTTTACCTGGATTGCTCATATACCTTCTCACAACTCCCACTGCATGTGAAATATCTGGTCTTGTACAAACCATTGCATAAATCAAGCTGCCAATTGTTGATGAATAAGGGACCCTGGACATGTATTATGTCTCCTCCTGTGTCTTGGGACACATTTCCTTAGTTAATTTTAAATGGTCATCCAAAGGTGTACTAACTAGTTTTTCATTCTGCATTATGAACCTTTTCAACACCTTCTCTATGTACTCACCCTGAGACAATGCCAATTTGTGATTTTTCATTTCTCTTGTTATTCTCATACCAAGGATTTTCTTTGCAGCACCCAAATCCTTCATCGCAAATGAATGAGATAATTTCTTCTTGTGGACATTTATATCCTGCATATTAGACCCTGCAACAAGCATGTCATCTACATATAATAGCAAGATAATATAGCTTCCATTTTCTAGTATTTTAAAATAAGCATAGTGATCAGAATGACATCTACTATAACCTTGTTCTGTCATAAACCTGTCAAACTTCAAATACCACTTCCTTGGAGATTTCTTTAGGCCATACAAGCTCTTCTTCAACCTACATACCAAATTCTCCTTCTCTTTGACCTCATACCCTTGTGGATGTTGCATATAAATATCTTCCTCCAAATCCCCATGGAGAAAAGTTGTTTTTACATCTAACTGTTCAAGATGAAAATATTATACTGCCACAAGACTCAAAATAGTCCTAATTGAAGTCATTTTAACAACAGAAGAAAATATTTCATCAAAATATATACCTTTCTTTTGTGCAAACCCCTTTACAACAAGTCTAGCCTTGTACTGCTTTTCTC